>JACVBY030000074.1:30000-47500 GCA_017589505.3 Metroxylon sagu | reverse complement strand
GGTTTTGGGGTTTTAGGGTTTTAGGGTTTAGGGTTTAGGGTTTTAGGGTTTTAGGGTTTAGGGTTTTTAGGGTTTTTAGGGTTTAGGGTTTAGGGTTTAGGGTTTTTAGGGTTTTTTTTTTAGGGTTTTTAGGGTTTAGGGTTTAGGGTTTTATGGTTTTAAGGTTTAGGGTTTTAGGGTTTAGGGTTTAGGGTTTTAGGGTTTTAGGGTTTAGGGTTTAGGGTTTAGGGTTTTAGGGTTAGGGTTTAGGGTTTAGGGTTTAGGGTTTAGGGTTTAGGGTTTAGGGTTTAGGTTTAGGGTTTTAGGGGTTTAGGGTTTTAGGGTTTTAGGGTTTTAGGGTTTAGGGTTTAGGGTTTTAGGGTTTTAGGGTTTAGGGTTTTAGGGTTTAGGGTTTTAGGGTTTAGGGTTTTAGGGTTTAGGGTTTTAGGGTTTAGGGTTTAGGGTTTAGGGTTTAGGGTTTTAGGGTTTTAGGGTTTAGGGTTTAGGGTTTTAGGGTTTTAGGGTTTTAGGGTTTTAGGGTTTTAGGGTTTAGGGTTTTAGGGTTTTAGGGTTTAGGGTTTTAGGGGTTTAGGGTTTAGGGGTTTAGGGTTTTAGGGTTTTAGGGTTTTAGGGTTTTAGGGTTTTAGGGTTTAGGGTTTTAGGGTTTAGGGTTTTAGGGTTTAGGGTTTTAGGGTTTAGGGTTTAGGGTTTAGGGTTTAGGGTTTTAGGGTTTAGGGTTTTAGGGTTTAGGGTTTTAGGGTTTTAGGGTTTTAGGGTTTAGGGTTTTAGGGTTTAGGGTTTTAGGGTTTAGGGTTTAGGTTTTAGGGTTTAGGGTTTTAGGGTTTAGGGTTTAGGGTTTTAGGGTTTTAGGGGTTTAGGGTTTTATGGTTTTAGGGTTTTAAGGGGTTTAGGTTTTAGGGTTTTAAGGGGTTTAGGGGTTTAGGGTTTAGGGTTTAGGGGGTTTAGGGGTTTAAGGGTTAGGGTTTAGGGTTTTAGGGTTTAAGGTTTAGGGTTTAGGGTTTAGGGTTTAGGGTTTAGGGGTTTAGGGGTTTAGAGGTTTAAGGGGTTTTAGGGGTTTCAGGGTTTAGGGTTTTTGGGGTTTTGGGGTTTTGGGGTTTTGGGTTTTGGGTTTTGGGGTTTTGGGGTTTGGGGTTTGGGTTTTTAGGTTTTTAGGGGTTAGGGTTTTTAGGGTTTTTAGGGTTTAGGGTTTAGGGTTTAGGGTTTTAGGGTTTAGGGTTTTAGGGTTTTAGGGTTTAGGGGTTTTAGGGTTTTTAGGGTTTAGGGTTTAGGGTTTTAGGGTTTTAGGGTTTAGGGGTTTTAGGGTTTAGGGTTTAAGGGTTTAGGGTTTAGGGTTTAGGGTTTAGGGTTTAGGGTTTAGGGTTTTAGGGTTTTAGGTTTTTTAGGGTTTTTAGGTTTTAGGTTTTTTTAGGGTTTTTAGGGTTTAGGTTTTTTAAGGTTTTTAGGGTTTTTAGGGTTTTAAGGTTTAGGGTTTAGGGTTTAGGGTTTTAGGGGTTAGGGTTTAGGGTTTTAGGGGTTAGGGTTTTAGGGTTTTAGGTTTTAGGGTTTTAGGGTTTTAGGGTTTAGGGTTTTAGGGTTTTAGGGTTTGGGGTTTAGGGTTTGGGGTTTGGGGTTTTTAGAGTTTTGGGGTTTTGGGGGGTTTAGGGTTTAGGGTTTAGGGTTTTAGGGGGTTTTAGGGTTTAGGGGTTAGGGGGTTAGGGTTTAGGGTTTAGGGTTTAGGGTTTAGGGGTTTAGGTTTTAGGGTTTAGGGTTTTAGGGGTTTAGGGTTTAGGGTTTTTAGGGTTTTAGGGTTTTAGGGTTTTTAGGGTTTTTAGGGTTTTAGGGTTTTAGGGTTTAGGGTTTTAGGGTTTTAGGGTTTTAGGGTTTTAGGGTTTAGGGGTTTTAGGGTTTAGGGTTTTAGGGTTTTTAGGGTTTAGGGTTTAGGGTTTTTAGGGTTTAAGGTTTAGGGTTTTTAGGGTTTAGGGTTTTAGGGTTTAGGGTTTAGGGTTTAGGGTTTTAGGGTTTAGGGTTTAGGGTTTAGGGTTTTTAGGGTTTTTAGGGTTTAGGGTTTTAGGGTTTTAGGGTTTAGGGTTTAGGGTTTTAGGGTTTAGGGTTTTAGGGTTTAGGGTTTAGGGTTTAGGGGTTTAGGGGTTTAGGGTTTAGGGTTTAGGGTTTAGGGTTTTAGGGTTTAGGGTTTAGGGTTTTAGGGTTTAGGGTTTTAGGGTTTAGGGTTTTAGGGTTTTAGGGTTTAGGGTTTAGGGTTTTAGGGTTTAGGGTTTTAGGGTTTTAGGGTTTTAGGGTTTAGGGTTTTGGGGTTTTGGGGTTTTAGGGTTTTAGGGTTTAGGGTTTTAGGGGTTTAGGGTTTAGGGTTTTAGGGTTTAGGGTTTAGGGTTTAGGGTTTTAGGGTTTTAGGGGTTTTAGGGTTTTAGGGTTTTAGGGTTTTAGGGTTTTAGGGTTTTAGGGTTTTAGGGTTTAGGGTTTAGGGTTTAGGGTTTTAGGGTTTAGGGTTTTAGGGTTTAGGGTTTTAGGGTTTTAGGGTTTTAGGGTTTAGGGTTTTAGGGTTTAGGGTTTAGGGTTTAGGGTTTTAGGGTTTTAGGGTTTTAGGGTTTTTAGGGTTTTAGGGTTTAGGGTTTTAGGGTTTAGGGTTTTAGGGGTTTAGGGTTTAGGGTTTAGGGTTTTAGGGTTTTAGGGGTTTAGGGTTTAGGGTTTTAGGGTTTTAGGGTTTAGGGTTTAGGGGTTTTAGGGCGTTAGGGGTTTAGGGTTTAGGGTTTAGGGTTTAGGGTTTAGGGTTTAGGGTTTTAGGGTTTAGGGTTTTAGGGTTTTAGGGTTTAGGGTTTTAGGGTTTTAGGGTTTTAGGGTTTTGGGGTTTAGGGTTTAGGGTTTAGGGTTTAGGGTTTTAGGGTTTTAGGGTTTAGGGTTTTAGGGTTTTTAGGGTTAGGGTTTAGGGTTTAGGTTTTAGGGTTTTAGGGTTTTAGGGTTTTTAGGGTTTTAGGGTTTAGGGTTTAGGGTTTAGGGGTTTAGGTGTTAGGGTTTTTAGGGTTTTAGGTTTTAGGGTTTAGGTTTTAGGGGTTTAGGGTTTTAAGGTTTTACGGTTTAGGGTTTAGGGTTTAGGGGTTTAGGGTTTAAGGTTTAGGGTTTTTAGGGTTTAGGGGTTTAGGTTTTAGGTTTTAGGTTTTAGGGTTTTAGGGTTTTAGGGTTTTAGGGTTTAGGGTTTAGGGTTTAGGGTTTAGGGTTTAGGGGTTTAAGGGTTAAGGGTTTTTTGGGCTTTTTTGGGGTTTAGGGGTTTAGGGTTTTAGGGGTTTTACGGGTTTAGGGTTTAGGGTTTAGGGTTTTACGGTTTAGGGTTTTAGGGTTTAGGGTTTAGGGTTTTTAGGGTTTAGGGTTTAGGGTTTTAGGGTTTAGGGTTTAGGGGGTTTAGGGTTTAGGGTTTAGGGGGTTAGGGGTTTAAGGGTTTTGGCGTTTAGGGTTAGGGTTTTAGGGTTTTAGGGTTTGGGGTTGGTTTTAGGGGGTTTTAGGGTTTTAGGGGTTTAGGGTTTTAGGGTTTAGGTTTTAGGGTTTTAGGGTTTAGGGTTTAGGGTTTTAGGGTTTTAGGGTTTAGGGTTTTAGGGTTTTAGGGTTTAGGGTTTAGGGTTTAGGGTTTAGGGTTTTAGGGTTTTAGGGTTTTAGGTTTTAGGTTTTAGGGGTTTAGGGTTTAGGGTTTTAGGGTTTAGGGTTTAGGGTTTTAGGATTTTGGGGTTTAGGGTTTTAGGGTTTAGGGGTTTAGGGTTTTAGGGGTTTAGGGGTTTAGGGTTTTTAGGGTTTTGGGTTTTCATGGTTTTGGGGTTTTGGGGTTTTAGGTTTTAGGGTTTTAAGGGGTTTAGGGGTTTAGGGTTTAGGGGTTTAGGGTTTTAGGGTTTTAGGGTTTTAGGGGTTTAGGGTTTTTAGGGTTTTTAGGGTTTAGGGTTTTAGGGTTTTAGGGTTTAGGGTTTAGGGTTTAGGTTTTAGGTTTTTAAGGTTTTAAGGTTTTAGGGTTTGGTTTTAGGGTTTTAGGGTTTTAGTTTTAGGGTTTTAGGGTTTAGGGTTTAGGGTTTAGGGCTTAGGGTTTTAGGGTTTTAAGGTTTAGGGTTTTAGGGTTTAGGGTTTTAGGGTTTAGGGTTTAGGGTTTAGGGTTTAGGGTTTTAGGGTTTTAGGGTTTAGGGTTTAGGGTTTTTAGGGGTTTTAGGTTTTAGGGTTTTAGGGTTTAGGGTTTTAGGGTTTAGGGTTTAGGGTTTTAGGGTTTAGGGTTTTAGGGTTTTAAGGTTTAGGGTTTTAGGGTTTAGGGTTTAGGGTTTTAGGGTTTTAAGGGTTTAGGGTTTAGGGTTTAGGGTTTTTAGGGTTTAGGGTTTAGGTTTCAGGGTTTAGGGTTTTAGGGTTTTAGGGTTTTAAGGTTTTAGGGGTTTAGGGTTTTTAGGGGTTTTAGGGGTTTTAGGTTTTTTAGGGTTTTAGGGTTTACGGTTTAGTGTTTAGGGTTTTAGGGTTTAGGTTTTAGGGTTTTAGGGTTTAGGGTTTTAGGGGTTAGGGTTTAGGGTTTTAGGGTTTTAGGGTTTTAGGGTTTGGGTTTTTAGGGTTTTTAGGGGTTAGGGTTTTAGGGTTTTAGGGTTTTAGGGTTTTAGGGTTTTAGGGGTTTTAGGGTTTTAGGGTTTAGGGTTTTAGGGTTTAGGGTTTTAGGGTTTTTAGGGTTTTAGGGTTTAGGGTTTAGGGTTTAGGGTTTAGGGTTTTAGGGTTTTAGGGTTTAGGGTTTAGGGTTTTTAGGGTTTAGGGTTTTAGGGTTTAGGGTTTTAGGGTTTTAAGGTTTTAGGGTTTAGGGTTTAGGTTTTAGGGTTTTAGGGTTTTAGGGTTTAGGGTTTTAGGGTTTAGGGTTTAGGGTTTTAGGGTTTAGGGTTTTAGGTTTAGGGTTTAGGGTTTTAGGGTTTTAGGGTTTTAGGGTTTAGGGTTTTAGGGTTTAGGGTTTAGGGTTTAGGGTTTAGGGTTTTTAGGGTTTTAGGGTTTTTAGGGTTTAGGGTTTAGGGTTTAGGGTTTTAGGGTTTTAGGGTTTTAGGGTTTAGGGTTTTAGGTTTTAGGGTTTAGGGTTTAGGGTTTAGGGGTTTAGGGTTTAGGTTTTAGGGTTTTAGGGTTTAGGGTTTAGGGTGTTTAGGGGGTTAAGGGGATTTAGGGTTTAGGGTTTTAGGGTTTTAGGGTTTAGGTTTTAAGGGTTTAGGGTTTTAGGGTTTAGGGTTTTAAGGGTTTAGGGTTTTAGGGTTTTAGGGTTTTAGGGTTTTAGGGTTTAGGGTTTTAGGGTTTTAGGGTTTTAGGGTTTTAGGGTTTTAGGGTTTAGGGTTTTAGGGTTTTAGGGTTTAGGGTTTTAGGGTTTTAGGGTTTAGGGTTTTAGGGTTTAGGGTTTTAGGGTTTAGGGTTTTAGGGTTTTAGGGTTTTAGGGTTTAGGGTTTAGGGTTTTAGGGTTTTTAGGGTTTTAGGGTTTTAGGGTTTTAGGTTTTAGGGTTTTAGGGTTTAGGGTTTAGGGTTTTAGGGTTTAGGGTTTAGGGTTTTAGGGTTTAGGGTTTTAGGGTTTTAGGGTTTAGGGTTTAGGGTTTTAGGGTTTAGGGTTTTAGGGTTTAGGGTTTTGGGTTTAGGGTTTAGGGTTTTAGGGTTTTAGGGTTTAGGGTTTAGGGTTTTAGGGTTTAGGGTTTTAGGGTTTAGGGTTTAGGGTTTTAGGGTTTAGGGTTTTAGGGTTTAGGGTTTTAGGTTTTAGGGTTTTAGGGTTTAGGGTTTTAGGGTTTAGGTTTTAGGGTTTAGGGTTTAGGGTTTTAGGGTTTTAGGGTTTTAGGGTTTAGGGTTTAGGGTTTTAGGGGTTTAGGTTTTAGGGTTTTAGGGTTTTAGGGTTTAGGGTTTAGGGTTTAGGGTTTAGGGGTTTAGGGTTTAGGGTTTTAGGGTTTTAGGGTTTAGGGTTTTTAGGGTTTAGGGTTTAGGGTTTTAGGGTTTAGGGTTTTAGGGGTTTAGGGTTTTAGGGTTTTAGGGTTTTAGGGTTTAGGGTTTTAGGGTTTTAGGGTTTAGGGTTTTAGGGTTTAGGGTTTTAGGGTTTAGGGTTTTAGGGTTTTAGGGTTTTAGGGTTTTAGGGTTTTTAGGGTTTTAGGGTTTTAGGGTTTAGGGTTTTAGGGTTTAGGGGTTTTAGGGGTTTAAGGGTTTAAGGGTTTAAGGGTTTAGGGTTTAGGGTTTAGGGTTTTAGGGTTTAGGGGTTTAAGGGTTTTGGGGTTTTGGGGTTTAGGGTTTAGGGTTTTAGGGTTTTAGGGTTTTAGGGTTTTAGGGTTTAGGGTTTAGGGTTTTAGGGTTTAGGGTTTAGGGTTTAGGGTTTAGGTTTAAGGGTTTAAGGGTTTAGGGTTTAGGGTTTAAGGGTTTAGGGTTTAAGGGTTTAAGGGTTTAAGGGTTTAAGGTTTAGGGTTTAGGGTTTAGGGTTTAGGGTTTTAGGGTTTTAGGATTTAGGGTTTAGGGTTTAGGATTTTAGGGTTTAGGGTTTTAGGGTTTTAGGGTTTAGGGTTTAGGGGTTTAGGGGTTTAGGGGTTAGGGTTTTAGGGTTTTAGGGTTTTAGGGTTTAGGGTTTTAGGGTTTTAGGGTTTTAGGATTTTATGGTTTTGGGGTTTGGGGTTTAGGGTTTTAGGGTTTTAGGGTTTTGAGGTTTTAGGGTTTAGGGTTTTAGGGTTTTAGGGTTTAGGGTTTTAGGGTTTAGGGTTTTAGGTTTTAGGGTTTTAGGGTTTAGGGTTTAGGGTTTTAGGGTTTAGGGTTTAGGGTTTTAGGGGTTTAGGGTTTTAGGTTTTTTAGGTTTTAGGGTTTTAGGGTTTTTAGGGGTTTTTAGGTTTTAGGGTTTTAGGGTTTTAGGGTTTGGGGTTTTAGGGTTTAGGGGTTAGGGGTTTAGGGTTTTAGGGTTTAGGGTTTAGGGTTTAGGGTTTTAGGGTTTAGGGTTTTTAGGGTTTAGGGGTTTAGGGTTTTGGTTTTAGGGTTTTTTTAGGGTTTTAGGGTTTTAGGTTTTTAGGGGTTTTAGGGTTTTAGGGTTTAGGGTTTAGGTTTTAGGGTTTTAGGTTTTTGGGGTTTTAGGGTTTAGGGTTTAGGGTTTAGGGTTTTAGGGTTTAGGTTTTAGGGTTTTAGGGTTTTAGGTTTTAGGGTTTAGGGTTTTAGGTTTTAGGGTTTAGGGTTTAGGGTTTTAGGGTTTAGGGTTTTAAGGTTTTAGGGTTTTAGGGTTTAGGGTTTTAGGGTTTAGGGTTTTTTAGGGTTTTAGGGTTTAGGGTTTTAGGGTTTAGGGTTTTAGGGTTTTAGGGTTTAGGGTTTAGGGTTTAGGGTTTTAAGGTTTTAGGGTTTAGGGTTTAGGGTTTTAGGGTTTTAAGGGTTTAGGGTTTTAGGATTTTTTAGGGTTTTAGGGTTTTAAGGTTTTAAGATTTTTTAGGGTTTAGGGTTTAGGGTTTTTTAGGGTTTAGGGTTTAGGGTTTTTTAGGGTTTTTTAGGGTTTAAGGGTTTAGGGTTTTAGGGTTTTTAGGGTTTTCAAGGGTTTTTGGGGTTTTAGGGTTTTGGGGGTTTTAGGGTTTTAGGGTTTAGGTTTAGGGTTTAGGGTTTAGTGGTTTAGGGGTTTAGGTGTTTAGGGTTTAGGTTTTTTTAGGGTTTAGGGTTTTAGGGTTTAGGGTTTTAGTGTTTTACGTTTTAGGTTTTTAGGGTTTAGGGTTTTTAGGGTTTTAGGGTTTAGGGTTTTAGGGTTTAGGGTTTAGGGTTTAGGGTTTTTAGGGTTTTAGGGTTTTAGGGTTTAGGGTTTTAGGGTTTTAGGGGTTTAGGGTTTAGGTTTGGGGTTTAGGGTTTTAGGGTTTAGGGTTTTAGGGTTTAGGGTTTAGGGGTTTGAGGGTTTTAGGGTTTTGGGGTTTTAGGGGTTTGAGGGTTTTAGGGTTTTAGGGTTTTAGGGTTTTTAGGGTTTTTAGGGTTTAGGGTTTTAGGGTTTAGGTTTTAGGGTTTTAGGGTTTAGGGTTTAGGGTTTAGGGTTTAGGGGTTTAGGGTTAGGGTTTTAGGGTTTTAGGGTTTTAGGGGTTTTAGGGTTTTAGGGTTTTAGGGTTTTAGGGTTTAGGTTTTAGGGTTTAGGGTTTAGGGTTAGGGGTTTAGGGTTTTAGGGTTTTAGGGTTTAGGGTTTAGGGTTTTAGGGTTTTAGGGTTTTTAGGGTTTTAGGGGTTTTTAGGGTTTAGGGTTAGGAGTTTAGGGTTTAGGGTTTAGGGTTTTAGGGTTTAGGGTTTAGGGTTTAGAGTTTAGGGTTTAGGGTTTTAGGGTTTTAGGGTTTAGGGTTTAGGGTTTAGGGTTTTAGGGTTTAGGGTTTAGGGTTTTAGGGTTTTAGGGTTTAGGGTTTAGGGTTTAGGGTTTTAGGGTTTAGGGTTTTTAGGGTTTAGGGTTTTAGGGTTTTAGGGTTTTAGGGTTTTTAGGGTTTAGGGTTTTAGGGTTTAGGGTTTAGGGTTTAGGGTTTTAGGGTTTTAGGGTTTAGGGTTTTAGGGTTTTAGGGTTTTAGGGTTTAGGGTTTTAGGGTTTTAGGGTTTTAGGGTTTTAGGGTTTTAGGGTTTAGGGTTTTTAGGGTTTAGGGTTTTAGGGTTTTAGGGTTTTAGGGTTTTAGGGTTTTAGGGTTTTAGGGTTTTAGGGTTTAGGGTTTAGGGTTTAGGGTTTTAGGGTTTAGGGTTTTAGGGTTTTAGGGTTTAGGGTTTAGGGTTTTAGGGTTTTAGGGTTTTAGGGTTTAGGGTTTTAGGGTTTTAGGGTTTTAGGGTTTTAGGGTTTAAGGTTTAGGGTTTTAGGGGTTTAGGGTTTAGGGTTTAGGGTTTTTAGGGTTTAGGGTTTTAGGGTTTTAGGGTTTTAGGGTTTAGGGTTTTAGGGTTTTAGGGTTTAAGGGTTTTAGGGGTTTAGGGTTTAGGGTTTAGGGTTTAGGGTTTTAGGGTTTAGGGTTTAGGGTTTAGGGTTTAGGGTTTTAGGGTTTAGGGTTTTAGGGTTTAGGGTTTTAGGGTTTAGGGTTTTAGGGGTTTAAGGTTTTAGGGTTTTTTAGGGTTTTAGGGTTTTAAGGTTTTAAGGTTTTTTAGGGTTTAGGGTTTAGGGTTTTTTAGGGTTTAGGGTTTAGGGTTTTAGGGTTTAAGCGTTTAGGGTTTAGGGTTTTAGGGTTTTAGGGTTTTAGGGTTTTATTAGGGGTTTAGGGTCTGGGGTTTTAGGGTTTAGGGTTTAGGGTTTAGGGTTTAGGGGTTTTAGGGTTTTAGGGTTTTAGGGTTTTAGGGTTTAGGGTTTTAGGGTTTAGGGTTTTAGGGTTTAAGAGTTTTAGGGTTTTAGGGTTTTAGAGGTTTAGGTGTTTAGGGGTTTTAGGGTTTAGGGATTAGGGTTTAGGGTTTAGGGTTTAGGGTTTTAGGGTTTTAGGGTTTAGGTTTTAGGGTTTTAGGGTTTAGGGTTTAGGGTTTTAGGGTTTTAAGGGTTTAGGGTTTTAGGATTTTTTAGGGGTTTAGGGTTTAGGGTTTTAGGGTTTAGGGTTTAGGGGTTTTAGGGTTTTAGGGTTTAGGGTTTAGGGTTTTAGGGTTTAGGGTTTTAGGGTTTTAGGGTTTTGGGGTTTTAGGGTTTAGGGTTTTGGGGTTTTAGGGTTTTGGGGTTTAGGTTTTAGGGTTTTAGGGTTTTAGGGGTTTAGGGTTTTAGGGTTTTAGGGGTTTAAGGGTTTAGGGTTTAGGGTTTAGGTTTTAGGGTTTTAGGGTTTTAGGTTTAGGGTTTTAGGGTTTTTAGGATTTTTAGGGTTTAGGGTTTTAGGGTTTTTAGGGTTTAGGGTTTTAGGGTTTTAGGGTTTTAGGGTTTAGGGGTTTAGGGGTTTAGGGTTTAGGGTTTTAGGGTTTAGGGTTTAGGGTTTTAGGGTTTTAGGGTTTAGGGTTTAGGGTTTAGGGTTTTAGGGTTTAGGGTTTTAGGATTTAGGGTTTAGGGTTTTGGGGTTTTAGGGTTTTAAGGGGTTAGGGTTTTTAGGGGTTTTAGGGGTTTAGGGTTTTAGGGTTTTAGGGTTTTAGGTTTAGGGGTTTAGGGTTTTAGGGTTTTAGGGTTTAGGGTTTTAGGGGTTTTAGGTTTTAGGTTTTAGGTTTTAGGATTTAGGGGTTAGGGTTTAGGGGTTAGGGTTTAAGGGTTAGGGTTTTAGGGTTTAGGCTTTAGGGTTTAGGGGTTTAGGTTTTAGGGTTTTAGGGTTTTAGGTTTAGGGTTTAGGGTTTTAGGGTTAGGGTTTTAGGGTTTTAGGGTTTTAGGGTTTAATGGTTTTAGGGTTTTAGGGTTTTAGGGTTTTAGGGTTTAGGGTTTAGGGTTTTAGGTTTTAGGGTTTTAGGGTTTAGGGTTTTAGGGTTTTAGGGTTTAGGGTTTAGGGTTTTGGGGGTTTAGGGTTTAGGGTTTAGGGTTTTAGGGTTTAGGGTTTTAGGGTTTTAGGGTTTAGGGTTTTAGGGTTTAGGGTTTTAGGGTTTTAGGGTTTTAGGGTTTTAGGGTTTTTAGGTTTAGGGTTTTTAGGGTTTAGGGTTTAGGGTTTTAGGGTTTAGGGTTTTAGGGTTTAGGGTTTTAGGGTTTTAGGGTTTTAGGGTTTTAGGGTTTAGGGTTTTAGGGTTTTAGGGTTTAGGGTTTTAGGGTTTAGGGTTTAGGGTTTTAGGGTTTAGGGTTTAGGGTTTAGGGTTTTAGGGTTTTAGGTTTAGGGTTTTAGGGTTTTAGGGGTTTTAGGGTTTAGGGTTTAGGGTTTTAGGGGTTTAGGGTTTTAGGGGCTTAGGGTTTTAGGGTTTAGGGTTTTAGGGTTTTAGGGTTTTAGGGTTTAGGGTTTTAGGGTTTTAGGGTTTAGGGTTTAGGGTTTTAGGGTTTAGGGTTTTTAGGTTTAAGGGTTTAAGGGATTAGGGTTTTTGGGTTTAGGGTTTTTTAGGGTTTAAGGGTTTTTAGGGTTTTTAGGGTTTAGGGTTTTAGGGTTTAGGGTTTTAGGGTTTTAGGGTTTAGGTTTAGGGTTTTAGGGGTTTAGGGTTTAGGGTTTTAGGGTTTTAGGGTTTTAGGGTTTAGGGTTTTAGGGTTTTTAGGGTTTAGGGTTTTAGGGTTTTAGGGTTTAGGGTTTTAGGGTTTAGGGTTTTAGGGTTTAGGGTTTTAGGGTTTTAGGGTTTAGGGTTTAGGGTTTAGGGTTTAGGGTTTTTAGGGGTTTAGGGTTTAGGGTTTAGGGTTTAGGGTTTTAGGGGTTTAGGGTTTAGGGTTTAGGGTTTAGGGGTTTAGGGTTTAGGGGTTTCAGGGTTTTAGGTTTTTAGGGTTTTAGGGTTTAGGGTTTAGGGGTTTAGGGTTTTAGGGTTTAGGGTTTAAGGGTTTAGGGTTTTAGGGTTTAGGGTTTTAGGGTTTTAGGGTTTTAGGGTTTTAGGGTTTTAGGGTTTTAGGTTTTAGGGTTTTAGGGTTTTAGGGTTTTAAGGGTTTTAGGGTTTTAGGGTTTAGGGTTTAGGGTTTTAAGGGTTTTAGGGGTTTTAAGGGTTTAGGGTTTTTAGGGTTTTAGGGTTTTAGGGGTTTGGGTTTAGGGGTTTAGGGTTTTTAGGGTTTTAGGGTTTAGGGTTTAGGGGTTTTAGGGTTTTAGGGTTTAGGGGTTTAGGGTTTAGGGTTTTAGGGTTTTAGGGTTTAGGGTTTAGGGTTTAGGGTTTTAGGGTTTTAGGGGTTTAGGGTTTAGGGTTTTAGGGTTTTTAGGGTTTTTAGGATTTTAGGGTTTTTAGGGGTTTAGGGTTTTAGGGTTTTAGGGTTTAGGGTTTAGGTTTTAGGGTTTAGGGTTTAGGGGTTTTAGGGTTTTAGGGGTTTAGGGTTTAGGGGTTTAGGGTTTAGGGGTTAGGGGTTTAGGGGTTTAGGGTTAGGGGTTTAGGGGTTTAGGGTTTTAGGGTTTAAGGTTTTAGGGTTTTTGGGTTTTAGGGTTTTAGGGTTTAGGGTTTTAGGGTTTTAGGTTTTAGGGTTTAGGGTTTTAGGGTTTAGGGTTTAGGGGTTTTAGGGTTTTAGGGTTTTTAGGGTTTTAGGGTTTTAAGGATTAGGGTTTTTAGGGTTTTGGTTTTAGGGTTTAGGTTTTAGGATTTTAGGGTTTAGGTTTTTAGGGTTTTAGGGTTTAGGGTTTTTAAGGTTTTAGGGGTTTAAGGGTTTAGGTTTTTAGGGTTTTAGGGTTTAGGGTTTTAGAGTTTAGGGTTTAGGTTTTTAGGGTTTTAGGGTTTTTTGGGTTTAGGGTTTAAGTTTTAGGGTTTTAGGGTTTTAGGGTTTAGGGTTTAGGGTTTAGGGTTTTAGGGTTTAGGGTTTTAGGGTTTAGGGTTTTAGGGTTTAGGGTTTTAGGGTTTTAGGGTTTAGGGTTTAGGGTTTAGGGTTTAGGGTTTAGGGTTTTAGGGTTTAGGGTTTTAGGGTTTAGGGTTTTAGGGTTTAGGGTTTAGGGTTTAGGTTTTAGGGTTTAGGGTTTTAGGGTTTAGGGTTTAGGGGTTTAGGGTTTTTAGGGTTTAGGGTTTTAGGGTTTTTAGGGTTTAGGGTTTAGGGTTTAGGTTTTAGGAGTTTAGGGATTTAGGGTTTTAGGGGTTTAGGGTTTAGGGTTTTTAGGGTTTTAGGGTTTTGGGGTTTTGAAGTTTAGGGTTTTAGGGTTTAGGGTTTTAGGGTTTTAGGGTTTTAGGGTTTAGGGTTTAGGGTTTAGGGTTTTAGGGTTTAGGGTTTTAGGTTTTAGGGTTTAGGGTTTAGGGTTTAGGGTTTTAGGGTTTTAGGGTTTTAGGGTTTAGGGTTTTAGGGTTTAGGGGTTTTAGGGTTTAGGGTTTTAGGGTTTTAGGGTTTTAGGGTTTAGGGTTTAGGGTTTAGGGTTTAGGGTTTTAGGGTTTTAGGGTTTTAGGGTTTTAGGGTTTAGGGTTTTAGGGTTTTAGGGTTTTTAGGGTTTAGGGTTTTAGGGTTTAGGGTTTAGGGTTTTAGGGTTTAGGGTTTAGGGTTTTAGGGTTTTAGGGTTTTAGGGTTTTTCAGGTTTAGGGTTTTAGGGGTTTAGGGTTTTAGGGTTTTAGGGTTTAGGGTTTAGGGTTTAGGGTTTAGGGTTTAGGGTTTAGGGTTTTTAGGGTTTTTAGGGTTTTAGGGTTTAGGGTTTAGGGTTTAGGGTTTTAGGGTTTAGGGTTTAGGGTTTTAGGGTTTAGGGTTTAGGGTTTTAGGGTTTAGGGTTTTAGGGTTTTAGGGTTTTAGGGGTTTAGGGTTTAGGGTTTAGGGTTTTAGGGGTTTTAGGGTTTTAGGGTTTTAGGGTTTAAGGTTTAGGGCTTTTAGGGTTTTTAGGGTTTAGGGGTTTAGGGGTTTAAGGGTTTAGGGTTTAGGTTTAGGGTTTTAGGGTTTTAGAGTTTAGTGTCTTTTAGGGTTTTAGGGTTTTTTAGGGTTTAGGGTTTAGGGTTTAGGGTTTTAGGGGTTTTGGGGGTTTAGGGGTTTTAGGGGTTTTAGGGGTTTAGGGTTTTAGGGTTTTTAGGATTTTTAGGGTTTAGGGTTTTAGGGTTTAGGGTTTAAGGGTTAGGGTTTTTAGGGTTTAGGGTTTTAGGGTTTAGGGTTTTAGGGTTTAGGGTTTAGGGTTTGGGGTTTTAGGTTTTAGGGTTTTAGGGGTTTTAGGTTTTAGGGTTTTAGGGTTTAGGGTTTAGGGTTTGGGGTTAGGGTTTAGGGTTTTAGGGTTTAGGGTTTTAGGGTTTTAGGGTTTTTAGGGTTTTAAGGGTTTAGGGTTTTAGGGTTTTTAGGGTTTTAGGGTTTTAGGGTTTTAGGGTTTAGGGTTTAGGGTTTTAGGGTTTTAGGTTTTAGGGTTTTAGGGTTTTAAGGGTTTTAGGGTTTAGGGGTTAGGGTTTTAAGGGTTTAGGGTTTTAGGGTTTTAGGGTTTTAGGTTTTAGGGTTTTAGGGTTTAGGGTTTAGGGTTTTAGGGTTTAGGGTTTAGGGTGTTTTAGGGTTTTTTAGGGTTTAGGTTTTAGGGTTTAAGGGTTTAGGGGGTTTAGGTTTTAGGGTTTTAGGGTTTAGGGTTTAGGGTTTAGGGGGTTTTAAGGGGTTTAGGGTTTAGGGTTTTAGGGTTTAGGGTTTTAGGTTTAGGGGTTTAGGGTTTTAGGGTTTTAGGGTTTAGGGTTTAGGGTTTAGGGTTTAGGGTTTAGGGTTTTAGGTTTTAGGGTTTTAGGGTTTTAGGGTTTAGGGTTTTAGGGTTTAGGGTTTAGGGGTTTAGGGTTTAGGGTTTAGGGTTTTAGGGTTTTAGGGTTTTAGGGTTTAGGGTTTAGGGTTTTAGGGTTTTAGGGTTTTAGGGGGTTAAGGGTTTAGGGTTTAGGGTTTTAGGGGTTTAGGGTTTAGGGGTTTAGGTTTTAAGGTTTTAGGGTTTTAGGGTTTAGGGTTTTAGGGTTTTAGGGTTTTAAGGTTTAGTGTTTAGGGGTTTAGGGTTTTAGGGTTTAGGGTTTAGGGTTTTAGGGTTTTAGGTTTTAGGGTTTTAGGGTGTTTTAGGGTTTAGGGTTTAGGGTTTTAGGGTTTAGGGTTTAGGGTTTAGGGTTTAGGGTTTTAGGGTTTTAGGGTTTAGGGTTTAGGGTTTTAGGGTTTAGGGTTTAGGGTTTTAGGGTTTTAGGGTTTTAGGGTTTAGGGTTTTAGGGTTTAAGGGTTTAGGGTTTAGGGTTTTAGGGTTTAGGGTTTTAGGGTTTAGGGTTTTAGGGTTTAGGGTTTTAGGGTTTAGGGTTTTGGGGTTTAGGATTTAGGGTTTTAGGGTTTAGGGTTTTAGGGTTTAGGGTTTAGGGTTTAGGGGTTTAAGGGTTTAGGGTTTTAGGGTTTAGGGTTTAGGGTTTGGGGTTTGGGTTTTAGGGTTTTAAGGTTTTAGGGTTTTAAGGGTTTTAGGGTTTAGGGGTTTAAGGGTTTAGGGTTTAGGGTTTAGGGTTTAGGGTTTTAGGGTTTAGGGTTTTAGGTTTTAGGGTTTAGGGTTTAGGGTTTTAGGGTTTAGGGTTTTAGGGTTTAGGGTTTTTAGGGTTTAGGGTTTAGGGTTTTAGGGTTTAGGGTTTAGGGGTTTAGGGTTTTAGGGTTTAGGGTTTAGGGTTTAAGGTTTTAGGGTTTAGGGTTTAGGGTTTAGGGTTTTAGGGTTTTAGGGTTTTAGGGTTTAGGGTTTTAGGGTTTTAGGGTTTAGGGTTTTAGGGTTTTAGGGTTTAGGGTTTTAGGGTTTTAGGGTTTAGGGTTTTGGTTTAGGGTTTTAGGGTTTAGGGTTTTAGGGTTTTAGGGTTTAGGGTTTTAGGGTTTTAGGGTTTAGGGTTTAGGGTTTTAGGGTTTTAGGGTTTAGGGTTTTAGGGTTTAGGGGTTTTAGGGTTTTAGGGTTTTAGGGTTTAGGGTTTTAGTTTTTAGGGTTTTAGGTTTTAGGGTTTTAAGGTTTTAGGTGTTTAGGGTTTTAGGGTTTAGGGTTTTAGGGGTTTTAGGGTTTTAGGGTTTAGAGGTTTAGGGTTTAGGGTTTTTAGGGTTTTAGGGGGTTTAAGGGGTTTTTAGGGGTTTTAGGGTTTTAGGGTTTTAGGGTTTTAGGGTTTAGGGTTTAGGGTTTTAGGGTTTTAGGGTTTAGGGTTTTAGGGTTTAGGGTTTAGGGTTTTAGGGTTTTAGGGTTTAGGGTTTAGGGTTTTAGGTTTAAGGATTAGGGTTTTAGGGTTTAGGGTTTTAGGGTTTTAAGGGTTTAGGGTTTTAGGGTTTAGGGTTTTAGGTTTTAGGGTTTTAGGTTTAGGGTTTAGGGTTTAGGGTTTAGGGGTTTAGGGTTTTAGGGTTTAGGGTTTTAGGGTTTAGGGTTTAGGGTTTAGGGTTTTAGGGGTTTAGGGTTTTAGGGTTTTAGGGTTTTAGGGTTTAGGGTTTTAGGGTTTTAGGGGTTTAGGGTTTTAGGGTTTTAGGGTTTTAGGGTTTTTAGGGTTTTAGGGTTTAGGGTTTTTAGGGGGTTTTTAGGGTTTTTAGGGTTTAGGGGTTTAGGGTTTTAGGGTTTAGGGTTTTAGGGTTTTAGGGTTTTAGGGTTTTAGGGTTTTAGGGTTTAGGGTTTAGGGTTTTAGGGTTTTAGGGGTTTTAGGGTTTAAGGGTTTAGGGTTTTAGGGTTTGGGGTTTTAGGGTTTAGGGTTTAGGGTTTAGGGTTTAGGGTTTAGGTTTTAGGGTTTTAGGGTTTTAGGGTTTTAGGGTTTTAGGGTTTAGGGTTTTAGGGTTTTAGGGTTTAGGGTTTAGGGTTTTAGGGTTTTAGGGTTTTAGGGTTTAGGGTTTAGGGTTTAGGGTTTTAGGGTTTTAGGGTTTAGGGTTTTAGGGTTTAGGGTTTAGGGTTTTAGGGTTTAGGGTTTTAGGGTTTTAGGGTTTAGGGTTTTAGGGTTTAGGGTTTAGGGTTTTAGGGTTTTTAGGCTTTTTAGGATTAAGGGTTTAGGGTTTTAGGGTTTAGGGTTTAGGGTTTAGGGTTTAGGGTTTAGGGTTTAGGGTTTAGGGTTTTAGGGTTTTAGGGTTTAGGGTTTAGGGTTTTAGGGTTTAGGGTTTAGGGTTTTAGGGTTTTAGGGTTTAGGGTTTTAGGGTTTTAGGGTTTAGGGTTTAGGGTTTAGGGTTTTAGGGTTTTAGGGTTTTAGGGTTTAGGGTTTTAGGGTTTTAGGGTTTTAGGGTTTAGGGTTTAGGGTTTTAGGGTTTTAGGGTTTTTAGGGTTTAGGGTTTAGGGTTTAGGGGTTTTAGGTTTTAGGGTTTTTAGGGTTTTAGGGTTTAGGGTTTAGGGGTTTAGGGTTTAGGGTTTTAGGGTTTTAGGGTTTAGGGTTTTAGGGTTTTAGGGTTTTTAGGGTTTTAAGGGTTTAGGGTTTTAGGGTTTTAGGGTTTTAGGGTTTTAGGGTTTTAGGGTTTAGGGTTTTAGGGTTTAGGGTTTAGGGTTTAGGGTTTAGGGTTTTAGGGTTTAGGGTTTTAGGGTTTAGGGTTTTAGGGTTTAGGGTTTTAGGGTTTTGGGGTTTAGGGTTTTAGGGGTTTAGGGTTTTAGGGTTTTAGGGTTTAGGTTTAGGGTTTAGGGTTTTAGGGTTTTAGGGGTTTAGGGTTTAGGGTTTAGGGTTTAGGGTTTTAGGTTTTAGGGTTTTAGGGTTTTAGGGGTTTTAGGGTTTAGGGTTTTAGGGTTTTAGGGTTTTAAGGGTTTAGGGTTTAGGGTTTTTTAGGGTTTTAGGGGTTTTAGGGTTTTAGGGTTTAGGGTTTTAGGGTTTTAGGGTTTAGGGTTTTGGGGTTTTGGGGTTTGGGGTTTTAGGGGTTAGGGTTTTATTTAGGGTGTTAGGGTTTTAGGGTTTTTGGTTTTAGGGTTTAGGGTTTTAGGGTTTTAGGGTTTAGGGTTTTAGGGGTTTTAAGGGTTTAGGTT
The DNA here is from genome assembly GCA_017589505.3 of Metroxylon sagu. Classification (NCBI taxonomy): domain Eukaryota; kingdom Viridiplantae; phylum Streptophyta; class Magnoliopsida; order Arecales; family Arecaceae; genus Metroxylon; species Metroxylon sagu. The sequence goes on along the minus strand of JACVBY030000074.1, from coordinate 30,216 downwards.
TTAGGGTTTAGGGTTTTAGGGGTTTTAGGGTTTAGGGTTTAGGGTTTTAGGGTTTAGGGTTTTAGGGTTTTAGGGTTTAGGGTTTTAGGGTTTTAGGGTTTAGGGTTTAGGGTTTTAGGGGTTTAGGGTTTTAGGGTTTAGGGTTTAGGGTTTAGGGTTTAGGGTTTAGGGTTTAGGGTTTTAGGGTTTTAGGGTTTAGGGTTTAGGTTTAGGGGT
>JACVBY030000074.1:17500-25000 GCA_017589505.3 Metroxylon sagu | reverse complement strand
GTTTTAGGGTTTTAGGGTTTAGGGTTTAGGGTTTAGGGTTTGGGGTTTTAGGGTTTAGGGTTTAGGGTTTTAGGGTTTAGGGTTTAGGGTTTTAGGGTTTTAGGGTTTAGGGTTTAGGGTTTAGGGTTTTAAGGTTTAGGGTTTTAGGTTTTAGGGTTTAGGGTTTTAGGGTTTTAGGGTTTTAAGGTTTATGGTTTAGGGTTTAGGTTAGGGTTTAGAGTTTTTTAGGGTTTAGGGTTTTTTAGGGTTTAGGGTTTTAGGGTTTAGGGTTTAGGGTTTAGGGTTTAGGGGTTTAGGGTTTAGGGTTTAGGGTTTAGGGTTTTAGGGTTTAGGGTTTTAGGGTTTTAGGGTTTTAGGGTTTTAGGGTTTAGGGTTTAGGGTTTAGGGTTTAGGGTTTAGGGTTTTAGGGTTTAGGGTTAGGGTTTTTTAGGGTTTTAGGGTTTTTAGGGTTTTAGGGGTTTAGGGTTTTAGGGTTTTAGGTTTTGGGGTTAGGGTTTTAGGGGTTTTAGGGTTTAGGGTTTTAGGGGTTTTAGGGGGTTTTAGGGTTTTAGGGTTTTAGGGTTTTTAGGGTTTTAGGGTTTTTAGGGTTTTAGGGTTTTAGGGTTTTAGGGTTTTTAGGGTTTTTAGGGTTTTAGGGTTTTTAGGGTTTAGGGTTTAGGGTTTAGGGTTTTTAGGGGTTAGGGTTTAGGGTTTTAAGGTTTTAGGGGTTTAGGGTTTAGGGTTTAGGGGTTTAGGGGTTTAGGGTTTTAGGGTTTTAGGGTTTAGGGTTTTAGGGTTTTAGGGTTTTAGGGTTTAGGGTTTAGGGTTTTTAGGGTTTTTAGGGTTTAGGGTTTTAGGGTTTTAGGGTTTAGGGTTTTAGGGTTTTAGGGTTTAGGGTTTAAGGGTTTGGGGTTTAGGGTTTTAGGGTTTTACGGTTGGGGTTTTAGGGTTTTAGGTTTAGGGTTTAGGGTTTAGGGTTTAGGATTTTAGGGTTTTAGGGTTTTTAGGGTTTAGGGTTTAGGGTTTAGGGTTTAGGGTTTAGGGTTTTTAGGGTTTAGGGTTTAGGGTTTAGGGTTTAGGGTTTTAGGGTTTTAGGGTTTTAGGGGTTTAGGGTTTTAGGGTTTAGGGTTTTAGGGGTTTAGGGGTTTAGGGTTTTAGGGTTTTAGGGGTTTAGGGGTTTTAAGGGTTTAGGGGTTTAGGGTTTAGGGTTTAGGTTTTAGGGTTTAGGGTTTTAGGGTTTTAGGGGTTTGGGGGTTTTAGGGTTTTAGGGTTTTAGGGTTTTAGGGTTTAGGGTTTAAGGGTTTTAGGGTTTAGGGTTTTAGGGTTTAGGGTTTTAGGGTTTAGGGTTTAGGTTTTAGGGTTTAGGGTTTTAGGGGTTTAGGGCTTTTAGTTTTTAGGCGTTTTAGGGGTTTTAGGTTTTAGGGTTTAGTTTTTAGGGTTTAGGGTTTAGGATTTAGGGTTTTAGGGTTTAGGGTTTAGGGTTTTAGGTTTTAGGGTTTTAGGGTTTTAGGGTTTTAGGGTTTTGGGTTTAGGGTTTTGGGGTTTTAGGGTTTTAGGGTTTTAGGGTTTTAGGGTTTTAGGGTTTAGGGTTTAGGGTTTAGGGTTTAGGGTTTTAGGGTTTTAGGGTTTAGGGTTTTAAGGGTTTTAGGGTTTAGGGTTTAGGGTTTTAGGGTTTTAGGGTTTAGGGGTTTTAGGGTTTAGGGTTTAGGGGTTTTGGGTTTAGGGTTTAGGGTTTAGGGTTTTAGGGTTTAGGGTTTTTGGGGTTTAGGGTTTTAGGGTTTTAGGGTTTTAGGGTTTTAGGGGTTAGGGGTTTTAGGGTTTTAGGGTTTAGGGTTTTAGGTTTTAGGGTTTTGGGTTTTGGGTTTTAGGGTTTAGGGGTTTAGGGTTTTAGGGTTTAGGGTTTTAGGGGTTTAAGGGTTTAGGTTTTAGGGTTTAAGGTTTTAGGGTTTTAGGGTTTAGGATTTTAGGTTTTTGGGTTTTAGGGTTTAGGGTTTAGGGTTTAGGGTTTGGTTTTTTAGGGTTTTTTAGGGTTTTAGGGTTTAGGGTTTAGGGTTTAGGGTTTTAGGGTTTAGGGTTTTAGGGTTTAGGGTTTAGGTTTTAGGGTTTTAGGGTTTAGGTTTTAGGGTTTTAGGGTTTGGGGTTTGGGGTTTTGGGGTTTTGGGTTTTGGGGTTTTGGGGTTTGGGTTTGGGTTTTAGGGGTTTTAGGGGTTTTAGGGTTTAGGGTTTTAGGGTTTTAGGGTTTACGGTTTAGGGTTTAGGGTTTTAGGGGTTTTAGGGGTTTAGGGGTTAGGGGTTTTGGCGTTTAGGGTTTAGGGTTAGGGGTTTAGGGTTTTAGGGTTTTTGGGTTTTTGGGTCTAGGGTTTTAGGGTTTTTGGGTCTAGGGTCTTAGGGTTTTAGGCTTTTAGGGTCTTAGGGTTTTAGGGTCTAGGGTCTTAGGGTTTTAGGGTCTTAGGGTCTTAGGGTCTTAGGGTTTTAGGGTTTTCGATTTAGGGTTTTAGGGTTTTAGGGTTTTAGGGTTTAGGGTTTAGGGTTTTAGGGGTTTGGGGTTTTAGGGGTTTGAGGGTTTTAGGGTTTAGGGTTTTAGGGTTTAAGGGTTTTTAGGGTTTTTAAGGTTTAAGGGTTTAAGGGTTTAAGGGGTTAAGGGTTAAGGGTTTAGGGTTTAGGGTTTAGGGTTTAGGGGTTTAGGGTTTGGGGTTTTAGGGTTTTAGGGTTTAGGGGTTTTAGGTTTTAGGGTTTTTAGGGTTTTTTGGGTTTAGGGTTTAGGGTTTAGGGTTTTAGGTTTAGGGTTTTAGGGGTTTAGGGGTTTTAGGGGTTTAGGGGTTAGGGTTTTAGGGTTTTAGGGTTTTTAGGGGTTTTTAGGGGCTTAGGGCTTAGGGCTTAGGGCTTAGGGTTTTAGGGTTTTAGGATTTTAGGGTTTAGGGTTAAGGGTTAAGGGTTAAGGGTTTTTTAGGGTTTTTTAGGGTTTTTGGGGTTTTAAGGGTTTTAAGGGTTTTTAGGGTTTAGGGTTTAGGGTTTAGGGTTTTTGGTTTTTGGGTTTTTGGGTTTTTTGGGTTTAGGGTTTAGGGTTTTTAGTTTTTTGGGTTTAGGGTTTTTAGGGTTTTGGGATTTTTTGGGTTTAGGGTTTAGGGTTTAGGGTTTTAGGGTTTAGGGTTTTAGGGTTTTAGGGTTTAGGGTTTAGGGTTTTAGGGTTTTGGGTTTTAGGGGTTTAGGGTTTTAGGGTTTTAGGGTTTTAGGGTTTTAGGGTTTAGGGTTTAGGGTTTTTAGGGTTTTAGGGTTTAGGGTTTAGGGTTTAGGGTTTAGGGTTTAGGGTTTTTAGGGTTTAAGGGGTTCAGGGTTTAGGGTTTTTAGGGTTTAAGGGGTTCAGGGTTTAGGGTTTTAGGGTTTTAGGTTTTAGGGTTTTAGGGTTTTAGGGTTCAGGTTTTAGGGTTTTAGGGTTTAAGGGTTTTAGGGGTTTAGGGTTTTAGGGTTTAGGGTTTTAGGGTTTTAGGGTTTAGGTATGGTTTAGGGTTTTAGGGTTTTAGGGTTTTAGGGGTTTAGATTTGGGGTTTTTAGGGTTTTAGGGTTTAGGGTTTTTAGGGTTTTAGGGGTTTAGGGTTTAGGTTAGGGTTTTAGGGTTTAGGGGTTTGGGGTTTCAGGGTTTTAGGTTCGAGGTTCGGGGTTCGGGGTTTTGGGGTTCAGGGTTCAGGGTTCAGGGTTTCAGGGTTTAGGGTTTTAGGGTTTTGGATTTTTGGGTTTTGGGTTTTGGGTTTTAGGGTTTAGGGTTTTTGGGTTTTAGGGTTTTTGGGTTTTGGGGTTTAGGGTTTAGGGTTTAGGGTTTGGGGTTTAGGTTTTAGGTTTAGGGTTTTAGGGTTTTTAGGGTTTAAGGTTTTTAGGGTTTTTAGGGTTTAGGGGTTTAGGGTTTAGGTTTTAGGTTTTAGGTTTTAAGTTTTAGGGGTTTAGGGTTTTAGGGTTTTAGGGTTTAGGGTTTTAGGGTTTTAGGGTTTAGGGTTTAGGGTTTTAGGGTTTAGGGTTTAGGGTTTTAGGGTTTTAAGGGTTTAGGGTTTAGGGTTTAATGGTTTTAGGGTTTTGGTTCAGTGTTTTAGGGTTTAGGGTTTAGGGTTTTAGGGTTTTAGGGTTTAGGGGTTTTAGGGTTTAGGGTTTAGGGTTTAGGGTTTTAGGGTTTTAGGGTTTTAGGGGTTTAGGGGTTTAGGGTTTGGGGTTTAGGGTTTAGGGTTTAGGGTTTAGGGTTTTAGGGGTTTTAGGGTTTAGGGTTTTAGGGTTTAGGGTTTAGGGTTTTAGGGTTTAGGGTTTTAGGGTTTTTAGTGGGTTTTTAGGGGTTTTTAAGGGTTTAGGGGTTTAGGGGTTTAGGGTTTTTGGGTTTAGGATTTAGGGGTTAGGGTTTAGGGGTTTAGGGTTTTAGGGTTTAGGGTTTAGGTTTTAGGGTTTAGGGTTTAAGGTTTTAGGGTTTAGGGTTTAGGGTTTAGGGGTTTAGGGGTTTTAGGGGTTTTAGGGTTTAGGGTTTAGGGTTTCAGGGTTTAGGAGGTTTTGGGGGTTTTGGGGTTTTGGGTTTTGGGGTTTTGGGGTTTGGGGTTTGGGTTTTTAGGTTTTTAAGGGTTAGGGTTTTTAGGGTTTTTAGGGTTTAGGGTTTAGGGTTTAGGGTTTTTTTTACGTTTTTTTTTAGGGTTTTTAAGGGTTTTTTAAGGGTTTTAAGGGTTTTTAAGGGTTTTTAGGGTTTTAGGGTTTTAGGGTTTAGGGTTTTAGGGTTTTAGGGTTTAGGGTTTAGGGTTTAGGGTTTAGGGTTTAGGGTTTTAGGGTTTTAGGGTTTTAGGGTTTTAGGGTTTTAGGGTTTTAGGGTTTTAGGGTTTAGGGTTTTTAGGGTTTAGGGTTTAGGGTTTTTAGGGTTTTTAGGGTTTTAGGGTTTAGGGTTTAGGGTTTAGGGTTTTAGGGTTTTTAGGGTTTTAGGGTTTAGGGTTTTAGGGTTAGGGTTTTAGGGTTTTAGGGTTTTAGGGTTTTAGGGTTTTAGGGTTTAGGGGTTTGGGGTTTAGGGTTTTTAGGGTTTTAGGGTTTTGAGGTTTTAGGGTTTAGGGTTTTAGGGTTTTAGGGTTTAGGGTTTAGGGTTTTAGGGTTTTAGGGTTTAGGGTTTAGGGTTTAGGGTTTAGGGTTTTAGGGTTTAGGGTTTTAGGGTTTTAGGGTTTTAGGGTTTAGGGTTTTAGGGTTTTAGGTTTTAGGTTTTAGGGTTTTAGGGTTTAGGTTTTTTAAGGTTTTTAGGGTTTTAGGGTTTAGGGTTTAGGGTTTAGGGTTTTAGGGTTATAGGGGTTTAGGGTTTTAGGGTTTAGGGTTTTAGGGTTAGGGTTTTAGGGTTAGGGTTTTAGGGTTTTAGGGTTTAGGGTTTAGGGTTTAGGGTTTAGTTTTTAGGGTTTTAGGTTTTAAGGTTTTAGGGTTTTAGGGTTTTAGGGTTTTAGGGTTTAGGGGTTTTAGGGTTTAGGGTTTAGGGTTTAGGGTTTAGGGTTTAGGGTTTAGGGTTTAGGGTTTTAGGGTTTTAGGGTTTTTAGGGTTTTAGGGTTTTAGGGTTTTAGGGTTTTAGGGTTTAGGTTTAGGTTTTTTAGGGTTTTTAGGGTTTTAGGGTTTAGGGTTTAGGGTTTAGGGTTTTAGGGTTTAGGGTTTAGGGTTTTAGGGTTTAGGGTTTTAGGGTTTTAGGGTTTTAGGGTTTTAGGGTTTAGGGTTTTAGGGTTTTAGGGTTTGGGGTTTGGGGTTTAGGGTTTTTAGGGTTTTAGGGTTTTATGGTTTAGGGTTTAGGGTTTTAGGAGGTTTTAGGGTTTAAGGGTTAAGAGGTTAGGGGTTAGGGTTTGAGGGTTTAGGGTTTAGGGTTTAGGGTTTAGGGTTTTAGGGGTTTAGGTTTTAGGTTTTAGGTTTTAGGGGTTAGGGTTTAGGGGTTTAGGGTTTTAGGTTTTAGGTTTTAGGTTTTAGGGGTTTAGGTTTTAGGGTTTAGGGTTTAGGGGTTAGGGGTTTAGGGTTTTAGGGTTTTTTAGGGGTTTTAGGGTTTTAGGGTTTTGGGGGTTTTGGGGTTTTAGGGTTTAGGGTTTAGGGTTTAGGGGTTTAGGGGTTTAGAGTTTTAGGGTTTTAGGGGTTTAGGTTTTTAGGGTTTTAGGGTTTTAGGGTTTTAGGGTTTAGGGTTTAGGGTTTAGGGTTTTAGGGTTTTAGGGTTTAAGGGTTTAAGGGTTAAGGGTTAAGGGTTAAGGGTTTAGGGGTTTAGGGTTTTTAAGGGTTTTAAGGGTTTAGGGTTTAGGGTTTAGGGTTTTAGGGTTTTAGGGTTTAGGGTTTAGGGTTTAGGTTTTAGGGTTTTAGGTTTTAGGGTTTTGAGGTTTTGGGGTTTTGAGTTTTAGGGTTTTGGGTTTTTGGTTTTAGGGTTTTTGGTTTTAGGGTTTTAGGTTTTAGGTTTTAGGTTTTAGGTTTTAGGGGTTTAGGGTTTTAGGTTTTAGGTTTTAGGTTTTAGGGGTTTAGGTTTTAGGGTTTAGGGTTTAGGGTTTGAGGGGTTAGGGGTTTAGGGTTTTAGGGTTTTAGGGTTTAGGGTTTTAGGGTTTTGGGGGTTTTGGGGTTTTAGGGGTTAGGGGTTAGGGGTTTAGGGGTTTAGAGTTTTAGGGTTTTAGGGTTTTAGGGGTTTAGGTTTTTAGGGTTTTAGGGTTTAGGGTTTTAGGGTTTAGGGTTTAGGGTTTAGGGTTTAGGGTTTAGGGTTTTAGGGTTTAGGGTTTAGGGTTTTAGGGTTTAGGGTTTAGGGTTTAGGGGTTTAGGGTTTTAGGGTTTTAAGGGTTTAGGGTTTAGGGTTTTAGGGTTTTAGGGTTTAGGGTTTAGGATTTAGGTTTTAGGGTTTAGGTTTTAGGTTTTAGGTTTTAGGTTTTAGGTTTTAGGGTTTTAGGTTTTTATGGTTTTAGGGTTTTAGGGTTTAGGGTTTAGGGTTTAGGGTTTAGGGTTTAGGGTTTAGGGTTTAGGGTTTGGGGTTTGGGGTTTGATTTTTTAGGGTTTTTTAGGGGTTTTAGGGTTTAGGGTTTAGGGGTTTAGGGGTTTTAGGGTTTAGGGTTTAGGTTTTAGGGTTTTAGGGTTTAGGTTTTAGGGTTTTGGGGTTTGGGGTTTGGGGTTTTGGGGTTTTGGGTTTTGGGGTTTTGGGGTTTGGGTTTGGGTTTTAGGGGTTTTAGGGTTTAGGGTTTTAGGGTTTACGGTTTAGGGTTTAGGGTTTTAGGGGTTTAGGGGTTAGGGGTTTTGGCGTTTAGGGTTTAGGGTTAGGGGTTTAGGGTTTTAGGGTTTTTAGGGTTTTAGGGTTTTAGGGTTTAGGGTTTAGGGTTTAGGGTTTTAGGGTTTTAGGGTTTTAGGGTTTAGGGTTTAGGGTTTTTAGGGTTTTAGGGTTTTAGGGTTTAGGGTTTTAGGGTTTTAGGGTTTTAGGGTTTTCGATTTAGGGTTTTAGGGTTTTAGGGTTTTAGGGTTTTAGGGTTTAGGGTTTTAGGGGTTTGAGTTTTAGGGGTTTGGGGTTTTAGGGGTTTGAGGGTTTTA
>JACVBY030000074.1:7500-12500 GCA_017589505.3 Metroxylon sagu | reverse complement strand
GGTTTAGGGTTTTAGGGTTTAGGGTTTTAGGGTTTTAGGGTTTTAGGGTTTAGGGTTTTAGGGTTTTAGGGTTTTTAGGGTTTAGGGTTTAGGTTTAGGGTTTTAGGGTTTTTAGGGTTTAGGGTTTAGGGTTTTTTAGGGTTTTTTAGGGTTTAGGGTTTTAGGGTTTAGGGTTTAGGGTTTTAGGGTTTTAGGGTTTTAGGGTTTAGGGGTTTAGGGGTTTAGGGTTTTAGGGTTTAGGGTTTTAGGGTTTTAGGGTTTTAGGGTTTAGGGTTTTAGGGTTTAGGGTTTAGGGGTTTAGGGTTTTAGGGTTTAGGGTTTAGGGTTTTAGGGTTTAGGTTTAGGGTTTAGGGTTTTTGGGGTTTAAGGGTTTTAGGGTTTAGGGTTTTTGGGTTTTAGGGGTTTTAGGGTTTAGGGTTTAGGGTTTTAGGGTTTAGGGTTTTAGGGTTTAGGGTTTAGGGTTTAGGGTTTAGGGTTTAGGATATTAGGGTTTTAGGGTTAGGGTTTAGGGTTTAGGGTTTAGGGTTTAGGGTTTTTAGGGTTTTAGGGTTTTAGGGTTTAGGGTTTAGGTTTTAGGGTTTAGGGTTTTAGGGTTTTAGGGTTTAGGGTTTTAGGGTTTAGGGTTTAGGGTTTAGGGTTTAGGGTTTTAGGGTTTTAGGGTTTAGGGTTTAGGGTTTTAGGGTTTTAAGGGTTTAGGGTTTTAGGATTTTTTAGGGGTTTAGGGTTTTAGGGTTTAGGGTTTTAGGGGTTTAGGGTTTTAGGGGTTTAGGGTTTTAGGGTTTAGGGTTTAGGGTTTAGGGTTTAGGGTTTTAGGGTTTTAGGGTCTTAGGGTTTAGGGTTTTAGGGGTTTAGGGTTTTAGGGGTTTGGGGTTTTAGGTTTTAGGGTTTTAGGTTTTTAGGGTTTTTAGGGTTTTAGGGTTTTAGGGTTTAAGGGTTTAAGGGTTTTGGGTTTTGGGTTTTGGGGTTTTAGGGTTTTAGGGTTTTAGGGTTTAGGATTTTAGGGTTTAGGGTTTAGGGTTTTAGGGTTTAGGGTTTAGGGTTTTAGGGTTTTAGGGTTTTTTGGGTTTTTTGGGTTTTTAGGGTTTAGGGTTTAGGGTTTAGGTTTTAGGGTTTTAGGTTTAGGGGTTTAGGGTTTTAGGGTTTTAGGGTTTTAGGGTTAGGGGTTTAGGGTTTTAGGGGTTTTAGGGGTTAGGGGTTTTAGGGTTTAGGGTTTAAGGGTTCAGGTTTTAGGGTTTTGGATTTTAGGTTTTAGGGTTTAGGGGTTTAGGGTTTTAGGGTTTAGGGTTTAGGGTTTAGGTTTTTTGGGGTTTTTAGGGTTTAGGGATTTTAGGGTTTTAGGGTTTAGGGTTTTAGGGTTTAGGGTTTAGGGGTTTAGGTTTTAGGGTTTTAGGGTTTTAGGGGTTTTAGGGGTTTTAGGGTTTAGGTTTTAGGGTTTTAGGGTTTAGGGTTTAGGGTTTAGGGTTTAGGGTTTAGGGTTTTAGGGGTTAGGGTTTAGGGTTTAGGGTTTAGGGTTTTTTAGGGTTTTTTTTAGGGTTTAGGGTTTAGGGTTTTAGGGTTTAGGGTTTTTAGGGTTTAGGGTTTAGGGTTTAGGGTTTAGGGTTTAGGGTTTAGGGTTTTAGGGTTTAGGGTTTAGGGTTTTAGGGTTTAGGGTTTAGGGTTTAGGGTTTAGGGTTTAGGGTTTTGGGGTTTTAGGGTTTTAGGGTTTAGGGTTTAGGGTTTTAGGGTTTAGGGTTTTAGGGGTTTAGGGTTTAGGGTTTTAGGGTTTAGGGTTTTAGGGTTTTGGGTTTAGGGTTTTAGGGTTTTTGGGTTTTGGGGTTTAGGTTTTGGGGTTTTAGGGTTTAGGGTTTAGGTTTTAGGGGTTTAGGGTTTTAGGGTTTTAGGGTTTAGGGTTTAGGGTTTTAGGGTTTTAGGGTTTTAGGGTTTTAGGGTTTAGGGTTTAGGGTTTAGGGTTTTAGGGTTTTAGGGTTTTAGGGGTTTTAGGGTTTTAGGGTTTTAGGGTTTAGGGTTTAGGGTTTAGGGTTTTAGGGGTTTTAGGGTTTTAGGGTTTAGGGTTTTAGGGTTTAGGGTTTAGGGTTTTAGGGTTTAGGGTTTAGGGTTTAGGGTTTTAGGGTTTTAGGGTTTTAGGGTTTTAGGGTTTAGGGTTTAGGGTTTAGGTTTTTTAAGGTTTTTAGGGTTTTTAGGGTTTTAGGGTTTAGGGTTTAGGGTTTAGGGTTTAGGGTTTTAGGGTTAGGGTTTAGGGTTTTAGGGTTTAGGGTTTTAGGTTTTAGGGTTTTAGGGTTTAGGGTTTTAGGGTTTTAGGGTTTTAGGGTTTTAGGGTTTAGGGTTTAGGGTTTAGGGTTTAGGGTTTTTAGAGTTTTGGGGTTTTGGGGGTTTAGGGTTTTAGGGTTTTAGGGTTTAGGGGTTTTAGGGGGTTATGGGTTAGGGTTTAGGGGTTTAGGGTTTAGGGTTTAGGGTTTTAGGGTTTTAAGTTTTTAAGGGTTTAAGGGTTTAAGGGTTAGGGTTTAGGGTTTAGGGTTTAGGGTTTAGGGTTTAGGGTTTAGGGTTTAGGGTTTAGGGTTTAGGGTTTTAGGGGTTTAGGTTTTAGGTTTTAGGTTTTAGGTTTTAGGTTTTAGGGGTTAGGGTTTAGGGGTTTAGGGTTTTAGGTTTTAGGTTTTAGGTTTTAGGGGTTTAGGTTTTAGGGTTTAGGGTTTAGGGTTTTTTTAGGGTTTTAGGGTTTTAGGGTTTAGGGTTTAGGGTTTTAGGGTTTTTAGGGTTTTAGGGTTTAGGGTTTTAGGGTTTTAGGGTTTTAGGGTTTTAGGGTTTTAGGGGTTTAGGGTTTTAGGGTTTAGGGTTTTAGGGTTTTAGGGTTTTAGGGTTTAGGGTTTAGGGTTTTAGGGTTTTAGGGTTTTAGGGTTTTAGGGTTTTAGGGTTTAGGGTTTTAGGGTTTAGGGGTTTAGGGGTTTAGGGTTTAGGGGTTTTTAGGGTTTAGGGTTTAGGGTTTAGGGTTTTAGGGTTTTAGGGTTTAGGGTTTAGGGTTTTAGGGTTTTAGGTTTTAGGTTTTAGGGTTTAGGGTTTAGGGTTTAGGGTTTAGGGTTTTAGGGTTTTAGGTTTTAGGGTTTTAGGGTTTTTAGGGTTTAGGGTTTAGGGTTTTAGGGTTTTAGGGTTTTTAGGTTTTAGGGTTTTAGGGTTTTTAGGGTTTTTAAGGTTTAGGGTTTTGGGTTTTAGGGTTTAGGTTTTTAGGATTTTTAGGGTTTTAGGGTTTAGGGTTTTAGGGGTTTAGGTTTTTAGGGGTTTAGGGTTTAGGTTTTTAGGGTTTTAGGGTTTTTAGGGTTTAGGGTTTTTAGGGTTTAGGGTTTAGGGTTTAGGGTTTAGGTTTTAGGGTTTTAGGGTTTTAGGGTTTAGGGTTTTAGCGTTTAGGGTTTTAGGGTTTAGGTTTTATGGTTTTAGGGTTTTAGGGTTTTAGAGTTTTAGGGTTTAGGGTTTAGGGTTTAGGGTTTAAGGTTTAGGGTTTAGGGTTTAGGGTTTAGGGTTTAGGGTTTTAGGGTTTAGGGGTTTTAGGGTTTTAGGGTTTTAGGGTTTTAGGGTTTTAGGGTTTAGGGTTTTTAGGGTTTTTAGGGTTTAGTGTTTTTAGGGTTTAGGGTTTTAGGGTTTAGGGGTTTAGGGTTTAGGGTTTTAGGGTTTTAGGGTTTAGGGTTTTAGGGTTTTTAGGGTTTTTAGGTTTTAGGGTTTTAGGGTTTTAGGGTTTAGGGTTTAGGGTTTTTAGGGTTTTAGGTTTTAGGGTTTTAGGGTTTTAGGGTTTTAGGGTTTTAGGGTTTAGGGTTTTAGGGTTTAGGGTTTAGGGTTTTAGGGTTTAGGGTTTAGGGTTTTAGGGTTTTAGGGTTTAGGGGTTTTAGGGTTTTAGGGTTTAGGGTTAGGGGTTTAGGGGTTTTAAGGGTTTTAGGGGTTAGGGTTTAGGGTTTAGGGGTTTAGGGGTTTAGGGTTTAGGGTTTTGGGGTTTAGTTTAGGGTTTTTAGGGGTTTTAGGGTTTTAGGTTTTTAGGGTTTTTGGTTTTAGGGTTTAGGGTTTTAGGTTTTAGGGTTTAGGGTTTTAGGGTTTAGGGTTTTAGGGTTTTTAGGGTTTAGGGTTTAGGGTTTTAGGGTTTAGGGTTTAGGGTTTTTAGGGTTTTAGGGTTTTAGGGTTTAGGGTTTTAGGTTTTAGGGTTTTAGGATTTTGGGGTTTTGGGTTTTTGGTTTTAGGGTTTTAGGGTGTTAGGGTTTTTAGGGTTTAGGGTTTTAGGGTTTAGGGTTTAGGATTTAGGGTTTAGGGTTTTTAGGGTTTTTAGGGTTTGGGGTTTTAGGGTTTGGGGTTTGGGGTTTTGGGTTTGGGGTTTTAGGTTTTAGGGTTTAGGGTTTAGGGCTTAGGGTTTTTAGGGTTTTGGGGTTTTAGGGTTTTAGGGTTTAGGTTTAGGTTTAGGTTTTTAGGGTTTTAGGGTTTTAGGGTTTAGGGTTTTAGGGTTTTTAGGGTTTTAGGGTTTTAGGGTTTAGGGTTTAGGGTTTAGGGTTTAGGGTTTTTAGGGTTTTAGGTTTTAGGGTTTAGGGTTTAGGGTTTAGGGTTTAGGGTTTTAGGGTTTTAGGGTTTTAGGGTTTTAGGGTTTTAGGGTTTAGGGTTTAGGGTTTAGGGTTTAGGGTTTTTAGGGTTTTTAGGGTTTTTAGGGTTTTTAGGGTTTAGGGTTTAGGGTTTAGGGTTTAGGGTTTAGGGTTTTAGGGTTTTAGGGTTTAGGGTTTAGGGGTTAGGGGTTAGGGGTTAGGGTTTAGGGTTTTGGGGTTTTTTAGGGTTTTAGGGGTTTGGGGTTTTAGGGTTTAGGGTTTAGGGTTTTGGGGTTGGGGTTTTAGGGTTTTAGGGTTTAGGGATTTAAGGGTTACGAGGTTTGGGGTTTGGGGTTTGGGGTTTGGGGTTTAGGGTTTTAGGGTTTAGGGTTTTAGGGTTTAGGGTTTTAGGTTTTAGGGTTTTAGGGTTTTAGGGTTTTAGGGTTTAGGGTTTTA
>JACVBY030000013.1:0-23754 GCA_017589505.3 Metroxylon sagu | reverse complement strand
TAGGCTTATAGGTGAATATCCTACTTATTTGGAACCATGGGGACACACATCTTTCATATCATGTTTTGATCCAAGAAAGACGTTCTATAGTATTTGTTGAAAATCAAGACATTGCAAGGCATGCCATCCGCAAACCAAATCAATTTAAATGCTTGCTAACATAATTAGGAGGGTGACCCAAAAAAATTTAGGCTTTGGAGTTCTTGACATACATTCTTCTTCTTCTTTTTCTATATAGATTTTTTTTTAAGAAAAAAAAAACAATTGGCAATGATTACAAGACTACCTCCTCAAGAAATCAGTCATTGTGTTCAAGAAGGCACAAGAAATTGATTCATAAAAGATTGCAAATGGTAGGCAGCTAAACGAATCAACTCTCTTTTTGTCCACCCTTTTTTTTCAGGGTGGAGAGAGGAATCCTAAGTGCAAAAGCAACCCAACCCAATACTTCAAGGGAGACTCTTGTTGAAATGAGTATGAAGCGGTATTAAAACAACAAATACAGATAAAGAGAAAACAAAGCTTATGAGAGATAGAAATGTACTACGAGGATCATGAGTAGAACCCAAACACATCTAAAGATGAAAATACTAACACTTGAAGAAAAATATATACAGCAAGAAGGAAGAGTTGTAGGGTCTACATATATGAGTTCATTTTAAAACTATAAGCAGCATATCCACAGTTTTAAGTCCATTGAATTTGGATAATTATCTAGTAGGAGCAACTCACGGCTGCAGTTTCAGCCAGAATTTTTTCTCAGGAAGAAAAACAAAGAAGTGGAGCATTGGAATTCTTCTTTTTCATTTTAAAATCATACTTATCTATCCAACAATACGTTATCCATACACAACTAACCACATTTGATTTTAACTCAACAAACTACCAGAATTACTAATAAAATACTCATCACATAATAAGGATAATAATAAGGAATTAAATTTTAACACTTCCCATTAATTCCTTATTGTGACATTCAACAATTCTCTGAAGTACTGGAACTTATCTCTTGAAAGTGCTTTAGTAAAAATGTCTGCAACTTGATCATTGGAGCTGCAATATTTGATTTAAATCTTCTTCTTCTCCACTGTATCTCTAATGAAGTATTGCTTGATGGCAATGTATCTTGTACGGCTATGGTAGATTAGATTCTTAGTAATAGCAATTGCTAATTTATTGTCACACAAGATTGGAGTAGCTTATTCTTACTTCTCACTAATATCCTTCAAAATACGCCTTAACCATATTGCTTGTGAAGCTGCCAATGATGCTGAAACATATTTAGCCTCGGCTGATGATTGTGCCACTGATTGTTGTTTCTTAGAAGCCCAAGCAACTGCTCTCGGACCAAGAGAAAAAACATATCCTGAAGTGCTTCTCATATCATCAATGCATCCAACCCAATCACTATCACAAAATCCCAAAAACTTTGAATCAACATTTTTCTCATATCAAACACCAAAATCAATAGTACCTTGAATGTATCTCAACACTCTCTTAGCAGCCCCAAAATGAATTTGAGTAGGTTTGTGCATAAATCTGGACAACAAGCTTGCTGCATACATAATATCGGGTCTAATAGCTGTCAAATATAATAAACTTCCAATCAAGCTTCTATAGAGTGATGCATTCACTTCTTTGCTTCCATCTTCTTTACTTAGCTTTTCATTCACAACCAATGGAGTACAAACTGATTTACAATTCACCATTTGAAATTTTTTAAAAAGTATTTTTGCATACTTCTTTTGGCAAATAAACACTCCTTCTTGATAAATTTCAATACCCAAAAAATGATGTAATAAACCCAAGTCACTCATTTCATATTTTTGCTTCATCTCTATTTTAAAGTTAGCAATCATTCTTTCATCATTACCAGTAATCACCATATCATCAACATAGAGAGAAATAATAAGAATGTCAGATATACCTTGCTTCTTAATATATAATGTTGGCTTATTCTTGCTTCTTTGAAAACCTTTGTTGTTGAAATAGGCATCAATGTCACTATACCAAGTTCGGGGTGCTTGTTTGAGGCCATACAAAGCCTTTTTTAGCTTGCAGACTTTTTCTTCTTCTCCATTTACCACAAAGCCTTAAGGTTGCTATACATAAACCTCCTCTTTCAGAGTATCATCATTTAAGAACGCTGATTTTACATCAAGTTGATGCAATAACCAGCCATTTTTAGCTGCCAAGGCAATGAAAACTCTAATTGTATCATGCCGAGCCACTGGAGCAAATGTCTCTTCAAAATCAATTCTAGGTTGTTGAGAATACCCTTTAGCTACAAGCCTTGCTTTGTTCTTTTGGATAGTACCATCCAAATTGAATTTCATTTCGTAGATCCACTTCACACCAATCACTTCTTTGTCTTTTGGTCTTTCAACTAACTCCCAAGTTTTGTTCTTCTCAATCACATTAATTTCTTCTTCCATAGCTTTCTTCCAAATCTCTTCTTTGATTGCTTCTTCAAAACTTTCTGGCTCAACAACACAAAAATTGCAGCTAGCATACACATCACTAAGTCTTTTCATTTTCCTTGGAGGTGTACTTGATGATAAATAACTAGAGCTTGATGATGAACTTGGACATATTTGTGGAGACATTTGTGGTGCATCTTCATAAACATTATCTTCATATTCTTGAATTTCTGATGTTTCATTGAGAATAATGGCCTGACCTTGGACTTTCTTCTCTTTCCTATCCCATGTATCTTTCTCATTAAAAATAACATCTCTACTAATAATAAACTTATTTTTCTTCAAGCTGAAAAGTCTATAGCCCTTTGATTTTGAGCTATAACCCACAAAAATGCATTTCTCACTACTCTCATCAAGCTTGTTTCTAACATTCTTTGGAACATGAGCAAAACAAATACATCCAAAAACTTTTAAGTCATTCACTGATGGCTTCTTTCCACTCCAAGCTTTAATTAGAGTTTGATTAATCACTGCTTTTGTTGGGCATCTATTCAACAAATAAACTGCAGTAGAAACTCCTTCACCCCAAAAAGACAAAGGCAACCCCTTCTCATGAAGCATTGCTTTTGACATCTCCATAATGGTTCTATTCTTTCTTTCAGCCACTCTATTTTGTTGTGGAGTGTATCCAACCGTTAGCTATCTATACAAGGCAATATCTTCACAAAAATTATCAAATTCATTTAAGTTATACTCACTACCTTTATCACTTCTTAACACTTTAATCAAATGTCCACTTTGCCTCTCAACAAAATTCTGAAATTTTTTAAAGATACTAAACACATCTGATTTTTGTCTCATAAAATATACCTATATCATTCTAGAGAAGTCATCAATGAAGGTTAGGAAGTATTTGTTACCTTCATAAGATGGTGTTGACATAGGACCACATACATCTGTGTGAATAAGCTCCAATGGTACTCTAACTCTCCATGCCTTCTCTTTTGAAAATGCTTCTCGGTGTTGCTTTCCAAGTGTACAACCTTCATAAACTTCTTTTAATTCTTGTATAGATGACAACCCATACACCATGTTCTTCTGCTGAAGATTCTTCAAGCTTTGAAAATTCAAATGTCTAAGTCTTCTATGCCATAACCATGAGTCACCAACTATATCCATCTTCAAAGCTACATCATTCTTGTAAGAGAAAGTGAGAGGAAAACTTCTATTTTTTTCTATCTTGATCTTTGCTACAATTTGATTTCTTTTATCAAAAATTTTGCAAGAGTCTTCTTCAAAGTGAACCGAGTATCCATGATCTACAAGTTGTCCAACACTTAGCAAGCTTTGCTCCAGTTCTGGAACTAGCAGCATATCATGGATATATCTTGTTCCCTTCTTTGTTTCTATGGCAATTATACCTTTTCCTTTTGCTTGAACTAAGGCACCATTACCCCTCTTCACTTGAGAATTGGAAGTTGAATCAATCTTCATAAAAATTCTTTCATTGCTGGTCATATGATTGCTACACCTCCTATCAAGAAACCAAACATCATGCTTTCGATCCATAGCTACTTGACAAACATAGAACAGATTGGCTTCACATTCTTTTTCTTCAGTGAAATTTGCTTGCTGATTTTTCTTCAAGTAACAATCTTTTTGGACATAACCAAACATTTTGCAATTGTGACATTGAAGCTTTCCTTGAAACCAACAATCTTTCTCTACATGGCTACTTCTCTAACAAATTTTACATTTTTGTTGAGTGAACTCCTCATTAATTTGCCTTCTAAAGTTGCTTCTTCCTCTTCCTCTTGAGTTGCTTCTACCTCTTCCTCTTGCATGTCTTTCACCTCTTGAAGATTCTCCCTTAAAGTCTTTGTCGTGAGGTCTTAAATTAACATTGAGCTTGGATTGAAAAGCACTTTCAATTGATTTTTTAGAATGCCTATTCAACCTTTGCTCAAATGCTTTGATTGATCCCATCAACTCTTCAACACTCAAAGATTCAAAATCTTTAGTTTCTTCAATAACAGCAATAATGGGGTCATATTTTTCATGCAAGCTGATAAGAATTTTTTCAACAATTCTTTGATCAGAAATAGTATCCCCATATATCTTCATTTGATTCACTACCTCCATGATTCAAGTGAAATAATCCTTCAACAACTCCATTTCTTTCATCTTTAAATTTTCAAAATCTCTTCACAGAGTTTGAAGCTTTACTGTTTTTACCTTTAAAGTGCCTCTATACTCCTTTTAAAGAATATCCCAAGCCTCTTTTGCTCTTGTTGCATTAATAATTCTTGAAAAAATTTTATCGGCAACTCCTTGTTGAATCAAAGCTAGAGCCTTTGCATCTTTCTTCCTTTGATCCTTCAATTGTTGTTTTTGGGCATTACTCAAAGCAACTGTATCATCCTATTCATTATACCCATCTTCCACATACTCTTAAAGATCATATGATAAAAAAACTATTTTCATCTTCACAAATCAGAAATCATAGTTTTCTCCATTAAAAATGGGAACTTGTGATTGTTGAACACTTACAAATTGATTGCTTGAACTTGTCATCTTCAAAACTTGAGACTGCTTGAAGGTATTCTCACTCAAGCCTTTCGTCGAACACCTTAAGAGCGAAGGAAGACTGCATGGGAAGACTGCTTAGATATGTCCTCATTTAAGCCTTTCATTGAACACCTTGAGAGCGTGGGAAGACTGCTTGGATGAAATTGGGCTTCGATCTTCTCTGTTTCTCATATTTTGATTCTTGAACTATGGCCTCCTTCCTTAGTCCACTTCCTGGGCATGATTCAAAGCTAAGGAAACTTCAAGTGCTGCTTGAGAATCCTTCTCTGGATTTTTTTTTTTTTAAGATCGATTTCTGGAAACTAGGTTTGTCGGCTATGTACGGAAGCAAGATCTTCTTCTTAGATACCACCTGCGTTACTTCTGTAAGAGAAATCTTCTTCTTAGATACCGCCTGTTACGTCTGTATCTTTCTTTTTTCATGATCTATTTCGATGTTTTGATCAAACACGAAAGGGGAGCACCACGTTACTATGAGAAGGAAGAGATTTGAGCGATGAGGACTCGTCGAAGGATCGTCGGCAATGCTCTGATACCAGTTTGACAGCTATAGTTTCAGTCAGAATTTTTTCTTAGAAAGAAAGATGAAAGAAGTGGAACATCGAAATTCTCCTTTTTCATTTTGAAATCATACTTATCTATCCAATAATACGTTACCCACATACAACTAACCACATTTGATTTTAACTCAACAAACTATTAGAATTACTAATAAAATACTCATCGCATAATAAAGATAATAATAAGGAATTAAATTTTAATAGCAACACCTTCTCTGAAGAGCACATTTGCCACCGATGGGGCTAGCCATGCTGCATTACTACCATCCGATCCATCCTGCTGCTGCCCTTCTTGCTATCCTGAGATGCCAACACCTTTCTTCCTCAATCTCCCCATACTCTTGCCAACAAAGACTCCTAGTTTCAGCACTGTAAACAAACCAAAAGCAATAAGCAATGGCCTAACGGCCCAATGGAAGTCCTCAAGGTGTTGGTACTTCTTAACAACTCCTTTGCATGCGTCGAAGCTCACCACCTCCACCTCTAAAGGATCAGTAAGAGAGTTGCAAACTTCTCCAAAACTAAGTCTGCCAGGAAATTTGACCACAAGGCACCCGTTTGGAAGAACTTGTGAAATTCTGCCTGTGGCCCATTCCCCACCTCTCTTACGTGGCCAGTCAAACCTGGGATTGGACACAGTAGCTTTCAGCCTCAAGAACTGGCCAACACAGAAAGGCTCTGCCATTTGAATCTCTGAATATTTCCCTTTCCAAAGAGTTTCCATCCCAATAAAACCAACAGTCACCATACCATCTCATTCCATGCTATGGACGATGCCGACCAGAGACTGCTTCTTGTCTTCCTCCTTTAACCGTACCCACCAGCAGCAAAACCATAGGCCACCCTCTTCATGGTAGAAGAGTACACCCTCAGAGGATCATGAGACCCATGGACCCACAAGCACAAAACCATCACGATCTCCACTGTTTTCCATGCCGACCATAGTTCCCTCTGGGATCTCCATGCTTTCAGACCTGCATGAGTTTCTAGGCTTTCTAGAGCACACAACATCACCCACTTGAAGGTGGTCCTTTAGAAGGGCCCAATCAGTGTAACCAGCAATGCTTGATTTGTTTGCCACCCAATTTTTAGAATTACCCCAGCTGCTCTCACTAGAAAGTGCATCCTTGCAACTGAAAGAAGAATATGGGAGCAAATTAATTTACTACTTTCAAGGCACAGAACTAAATGAAAAATATAAGAGCAAGAGTAATTCTTATCTTTTTTCGAAGAATTGTAATTTCTAATATGAGTACATTTTCAAAAGAACAAGTTTCCTATTTGGCATTGCTATCAATCAAACTAGAGCTCTAAGAGAAAGTAGTGAAATACTTTGATAATGGCTGACTGGTATGCTATTAAAAGGAAACAAGACTCTAAACAATAGTCATTGCTTCATCCTGAGATCTAACCCGATCTAGTAGCAATGCTCTGGATTGAAATTGATTCGGGATTGATCTTATTTGATCTGTCCCAATCATGGAGCAATGCTCTAGATTGAACTTGATTTGGGTTTGATCTAACCCGATCTTGAAGCAACACTCCCGATTTAACTTGATTCGAGTTCGATCTTAGTTTGATCTAATCCAACTTGAAGTAATACTTCAGATTTTACTTGATTTGGGCTCGATCTTGGTTTGAACTAACCCGATCTTTGAGCCACACACTCCAAATTAAACTTAATTTAGGTTTGATCTAACTAAACTTGATTCATGTTTGACCTAAATTTGATCCAACATGATCTTGGTGCAAAACTCTAAAATGGACTTAGATTCGGTTTTGATTCAAGTTTGATCAAACTCAATCTTGGAGAAATGCTCTCAATTGGACTAGATTTAAGTATGATCTTTCTTTGATCCAACCTGATCTTTGAGTAATGCTCCGGATTGGACTTGATTAATGTTTTATCTAAGTTTGATCCGATATGATCATTGAGCATCACTCCAATTGGACTTGATTCACGTTAGAGCTAAGATAGATCCAACTCGACCTTAGAGAAATGCTCCATATTAGACTTTATTCGGGTTTGATCCAAGTTTGATCCAACCCTATCTTGAAGCAATGTGCCAAATTGCATTTGATCCGGGTTTGATTTAAGTTTGAACCAACCAAATCTTGGAGCAATGCGCCATATTACACTTAATTCGGGTTCGATCTAAGTTTGATCTAACCCGATCTTCGAGTGATGGGTCCAGATTGGACTTCATTAGGTTTTGATCTAAGTTTGATCTAGCCCGATCTAAGAGTAATGCTCTTGACTTGATTTGGGTTTGATCAAAGTTTGATCCAACCCGATCTTGTAGTAATGCTTTAGATTGAAATTGATTCGAGTTTGATCTTATTTGATATAATCCGATCATGGAGAGACGCTTTAGATTGAACTCGATTTGGCTTTGATCTTGGTTTGATCTAACCTAATCTTGAAGCAATACTCCTGATTTAACTTGATTTGGGTTCGATCTTAGTTTGATCTAACTTCATCTTGAAGCAACGCTCCAGATTGTACTTGATTTAGGCTCGATCTTGGTTTGAACTAACTCGATCTTTGAGTAACGCTCCATAATGGGCTTGATTTGGGTTTGATTTAAGTTTGATCAAACCTGATCTTGAGGCAATGCTTTAGATTTGATTTGATTTGGGTTTCATCTAAGTTTGATTAAACCCGATCTTGGAGCAACGCTTTAGATTTGACTTGATTCGGGTTTCATCTAAATTTGATCCAAAATGATATTGGAGCAAAGCTCTAGATTAGACCTGATTCGGGTTTAAACTAAGTTTGATCCAACCCAATCTTAGAGCAACACGCCAGATTGAACTTGATTCGGGTTTGATCTAAGTTTGATCTAACCCAATCTTGAAGCAACACTCTAGATTGGACCTAATTCGGGTTTGATCTAAGTTTGATCTAACCCAATCTTGAAGCAACACTTTAGATTGGACCTAATTTGGGTTTGATCTAAGTTTAATCTTACTTGACCTTGAAGCTTCAGATTGGAACTAATTCAGGTTTGATCTAAGTTTGATTCAACCTAATCTTTGAGCAATGTGCTAGATTGGACTTTGCTTTGGATTTGATATAAATTTGATCCAACCCAATCTTGGAGCAACATTCCAAATTGGACCTTAATCACGTTTGATCTAAGTTTGATCGTACCCAATCTTGAAGCAGTGTTCCAGATTGAACTTGATTTATGTTTGATCTTGGTTTGATCTAACCCAATCTTGCAGCAACGCTTTAGATTCATTTTGATTCTTGTTTGATCTAAGTTTGATCCAATCTGATCTTGGAGCAGCGCTCTAGATTGGAATTTATTCGGGTTTGATCTTAGTTTGATCTAACCCAAACTTGTAGCAACACTTCATATTGGAGTTGATTCAGAATCGATCTTGGTTTGATCAAACCTGATCTTAGAGCAACGCTCTAGATTGAACTTGATTCGGCCTTAATCTTGGTTCGATCCAATCCGATGTCAGAGCCATGCTTCGGATCAGACTTAATCTAGGTTAGAGCTAAGTTTGGTCTAACCTGATCTTGGAGGAATGCTCCAGATTGAATTTGATTCTGGTTTGATCTAAGTTTGATTCAACCCGACCTTAAAGCAACACTGACTTTATTCATAGTTGATATGGCCTGATCTTAGAGCAACGCTTCAGATTGAACTTTATTTGGGCTTAATCTTGGTTCGATTTATCCCAATCATGGAGTAATGCTCCAATTTGAACTTGATTGGGTTTTGATCTTGGTTTGATCTTACTTGATCTTAAAGCAACGCCATAGATCGAGCTAAATTCAAGTTTGATTTTGATTCGATCCGACTCGACCTTAGAGCAATGCTCAGGATTAAACTTGATTTGGGTTTGATTTAAGTTTGATTCAACCAGATCTTGAAGCAACGCCTCATATTGGACTTGATTTTGGCTTGATCTAAGTTTAATAGAACCTAATCTTGGAGCAACTCTACATATTGAATTAGATTCGGGTTTGATCAAAGTTTGATCTAACTCAATCTTGAAGCAACACTCTAGAATGGACTTGATTCAGGTTTGATATAATTTGATTTAAGTTTGATCCAACCTAAACTTAGAGCAACGCACCAGATTGGACTTGATACAGGTTTTATCTAAGTTTAATCCAATCCGATCTTGAAGCAACACTCCAGATTGGACTTGATTTGGATTTGATCTTAGTTTGATCTAACCCAATCTTGGAGCAACGCTTTATATTCAACTTAATTTGGGTTTGCTATAAGTTTGATCCAACCCAAACTTATATCAACACCCCAGATTTGACTTGATTTGGGATTGATTTTGGTTTGACCTATGTCAATCTTGGAGCAACGTTGCAGATTGAACTTGACTCGAGTTTGATCTTTGTTTGATCTAATCCAATCTTGAAGCAATGCTCTAGATTCGACTTGATTCAAGTTCGATCAAAGTTTGATCTAACCCGATCTAGTAGCAATGCTCCGGATTGAAATTGATTCGGGATTGATCTTATTTGATCTGTCCCAATAATGGAGCAATGCTCTAGATTGAACTTGATTTGGGTTTGATCTAACCCGATCTTGAAGCAACACTCCTGATTTAACTTGATTCGAGTTCGATCTTAGTTTGATCTAATCCAACTTGAAGTAATACTTCAGATTTTACTTGATTTGGGCTCGATCTTGGTTTGAACTAACCCGATCTTTGAGCCACACACTCCAAATTAAACTTAATTTAGGTTTGATCTAACTAAACTTGATTCATGTTTGACCTAAATTTGATCCAACATGATCTTGGTGCAAAACTCTAAAATGGACTTAGATTCGGTTTTGATTCAAGTTTGATCAAACTCAATCTTGGAGAAATGCTCTCAATTGGACTAGATTTAAGTATGATCTTTCTTTGATCCAACCTGATCTTTGAGTAATGCTCCAGATTGGACTTGATTAATGTTTTATCTAAGTTTGATCCGATATGATCATTGAGCATCACTCCAATTGGACTTGATTCACGTTAGAGCTAAGATAGATCCAACTCGACCTTAGAGAAATGCTCCATATTAGACTTTATTCGGGTTTGATCCAAGTTTGATCCAACCCTATCTTGAAGCAATGTGCCAAATTGCATTTGATCCGGGTTTGATTTAAGTTTGAACCAACCAAATCTTGGAGCAATGCGCCATATTACACTTAATTCGGGTTCGATCTAAGTTTGATCTAACCCGATCTTCGAGTGATGGGTCCAGATTGGACTTCATTAGGTTTTGATCTAAGTTTGATCTAGCCCGATCTAAGAGTAATGCTCTTGGATTTGGGTTTGATCAAAGTTTGATCCAACCCGATCTTGTAGTAATGCTTTAGATTGAAATTGATTCGAGTTTGATCTTATTTGATATAATCCGATCATGGAGAGACGCTTTAGATTGAACTCGATTTGGCTTTGATCTTGGTTTGATCTAACCTAATCTTGAAGCAATACTCCTGATTTAACTTGATTTGGGTTCGATCTTAGTTTGATCTTGAAGCAACGCTCCAGATTGTACTTGATTTAGGCTCGATCTTGGTTTGAACTAACTCGATCTTTGAGTAACGCTCCATAATGGGCTTGATTTGGGTTCGATTTAAGTTTGATCAAACCCGATCTTGAGGCAATGCTTTAGATTTGATTTGATTTGGGTTTCATCTAAGTTTGATTAAACCCGATCTTGGAGCAACGCTTTAGATTTGACTTGATTCGGGTTTCATCTAAATTTGATCCAAAATGATATTGGAGCAAAGCTCTAGATTAGACCTGATTCGGGTTTAAACTAAGTTTGATCCAACCCAATCTTAGAGCAACACGCCAGATTGAACTTGATTCGGGTTTGATCTAAGTTTGATCTAACCCAATCTTGAAGCAACACTCTAGATTGGACCTAATTCGGGTTTGATCTAAGTTTGATCTAACCCAATCTTGAAGCAACACTTTAGATTGGACCTAATTTGGGTTTGATCTAAGTTTAATCTTACTTGACCTTGAAGCTTCAGATTGGAACTAATTCAGGTTTGATCTAAGTTTGATTCAACCTAATCTTTGAGCAATGTGCTAGATTGGACTTTGCTTTGGATTTGATATAAATTTGATCCAACCCAATCTTGGAGCAACATTCCAAATTGGACCTTAATCACGTTTGATCTAAGTTTGATCGTACCCAATCTTGAAGCGGTGTTCCAGATTGAACTTGATTTATGTTTGATCTTGGTTTGATCTAACCCAATCTTGCAGCAACGCTTTAGATTCATTTTGATTCTTGTTTGATCTAAGTTTGATCCAATCTGATCTTGGAGCAGCGCTCTAGATTGGAATTTATTCGGGTTTGATCTTAGTTTGATCTAACCCAAACTTGTAGCAACACTTCAGATTGGAGTTGATTCAGAATCGATCTTGGTTTGATCAAACCTGATCTTAGAGCAACGCTCTAGATTGAACTTGATTCGGCTTTAATCTTGGTTCGATCCAATCCGATGTCAGAGCCATGCTTCAGATCAGACTTAATCTAGGTTAGAGCTAAGTTTGGTCTAACTTGATCTTGGAGGAATGCTCCAGATTGAATTTGATTCTGGTTTGATCTAAGTTTGATTCAACCCGACCTTAAAGCAACACTGACTTTATTCATAGTTGATATGGCCTGATCTTAGAGCAACGCTTCAGATTGAACTTTATTTGGGCTTAATCTTGGTTCGATTTATCCCAATCATGGAGTAATGCTCCAATTTGAACTTGATTGGGTTTTGATCTTGGTTTGATCTTACTTGATCTTAAAGCAACGCCATAGATCGAGCTAAATTCAAGTTTGATTTTGATTCGATCCGACTCGACCTTAGAGCAATGCTCAGGATTAAACTTGATTTGGGTTTGATTTAAGTTTGATTCAACCAGATCTTGAAGCAACGCCTCGGATTGGACTTGATTTTGGCTTGATCTAAGTTTAATAGAACCTAATCTTGGAGCAACTCTACATATTGAATTAGATTCGGGTTTGATCAAAGTTTGATCTAACTCAATCTTGAAGCAACACTCTAGAATGGACTTGATTCAGGTTTGATATAATTTGATTTAAGTTTGATCCAACCTAAACTTAGAGCAACGCACCAGATTGGACTTGATACAGGTTTTATCTAAGTTTAATCCAATCCGATCTTGAAGCAACACTCCATATTGGACTTGATTTGGATTTGATCTTAGTTTGATCTAACCCAATCTTGGAGCAACGCTTTATATTCAACTTAATTTGGGTTTGCTATAAGTTTGATCCAACCCAAACTTATATCAACACCCCATATTTGACTTGATTTGGGATTGATTTTGGTTTGACCTATGTCAATCTTGGAGCAACGTTGCAGATTGAACTTGACTCGAGTTTGATCTTTGTTTGATCTAATCCAATCTTGAAGCAATGCTCTAGATTCGACTTGATTCAAGTTCGATCAAAGTTTGATCTAACCCGATCTAGTAGCAATGCTCCGGATTGAAATTGATTCGGGATTGATCTTATTTGATCTGTCCCAATCATGGAGCAATGCTCTAGATTGAACTTGATTTGGGTTTGATCTAACCCGATCTTGAAGCAACACTCCTGATTTAACTTGATTCGAGTTCGATCTTAGTTTGATCTAATCCAACTTGAAGTAATACTTCAGATTTTACTTGATTTGGGCTCGATCTTGGTTTGAACTAACCCGATCTTTGAGCCACACACTCCAAATTAAACTTAATTTAGGTTTGATCTAACTAAACTTGATTCATGTTTGACCTAAATTTGATCCAACATGATCTTGGTGCAAAACTCTAAAATGGACTTAGATTCGGTTTTGATTCAAGTTTGATCAAACTCAATCTTGGAGAAATGCTCTCAATTGGACTAGATTTAAGTATGATCTTTCTTTGATCCAACCTGATCTTTGAGTAATGCTCCAGATTGGACTTGATTAATGTTTTATCTAAGTTTGATCCGATATGATCATTGAGCATCACTCCAATTGGACTTGATTCACGTTAGAGCTAAGATAGATCCAACTCGACCTTAGAGAAATGCTCCATATTAGACTTTATTCGGGTTTGATCCAACCCTATCTTGAAGCAATGTGCCAAATTGCATTTGATCCGGGTTTGATTTAAGTTTGAACCAACCAAATCTTGGAGCAATGCGCCATATTACACTTAATTCGGGTTCGATCTAAGTTTGATCTAACCCGATCTTCGAGTGATGGGTCCAGATTGGACTTCATTAGGTTTTGATCTAAGTTTGATCTAGCCCGATCTAAGAGTAATGCTCTTGATTGGACTTGATTTGGGTTTGATCAAAGTTTGATCCAACCTGATCTTGTAGTAATGCTTTAGATTGAAATTGATTCGAGTTTGATCTTATTTGATATAATCCGATCATGGAGAGACGCTTTAGATTGAACTCGATTTGGCTTTGATCTTGGTTTGATCTAACCTAATCTTGAAGCAATACTCCTGATTTAACTTGATTTGGGTTCGATCTTAGTTTGATCTAACCTGATCTTGAAGCAACGCTCCAGATTGTACTTGATTTAGGCTCGATCTTGGTTTGAACTAACTCGATCTTTGAGTAACGCTCCATAATGGGCTTGATTTGGGTTCGATTTAAGTTTGATCAAACCCGATCTTGAGGCAATGCTTTAGATTTGATTTGATTTGGGTTTCATCTAAGTTTGATTAAACCCGATCTTGGAGCAACGCTTTAGATTTGACTTGATTCGGGTTTCATCTAAATTTGATCCAAAATGATATTGGAGCAAAGCTCTAGATTAGACCTGATTCGGGTTTAAACTAAGTTTGATCCAACCCAATCTTAGAGCAACACGCCAGATTGAACTTGATTCGGGTTTGATCTAAGTTTGATCTAACCCAATCTTGAAGCAACACTCTAGATTGGACCTAATTCGGGTTTGATCTAAGTTTGATCTAACCCAATCTTGAAGCAACACTTTAGATTGGACCTAATTTGGGTTTGATCTAAGTTTAATCTTACTTGACCTTGAAGCTTCAGATTGGAACTAATTCAGGTTTGATCTAAGTTTGATTCAACCTAATCTTTGAGCAATGTGCTAGATTGGACTTTGCTTTGGATTTGATATAAATTTGATCCAACCCAATCTTGGAGCAACATTCCAAATTGGACCTTAATCACGTTTGATCTAAGTTTGATCGTACCCAATCTTGAAGCGGTGTTCCAGATTGAACTTGATTTATGTTTGATCTTGGTTTGATCTAACCCAATCTTGCAGCAACGCTTTAGATTCATTTTGATTCTTGTTTGATCTAAGTTTGATCCAATCTGATCTTGGAGCAGCGCTCTAGATTGGAATTTATTCGGGTTTGATCTTAGTTTGATCTAACCCAAACTTGTAGCAACACTTCAGATTGGAGTTGATTCAGAATCGATCTTGGTTTGATCAAACCTGATCTTAGAGCAACGCTCTAGATTGAACTTGATTCGGCTTTAATCTTGGTTCGATCCAATCCGATGTCAGAGCCATGCTTCATATGGGACTTAATCTAGGTTAGAGCTAAGTTTGGTCTAACGTGATCTTGGAGGAATGCTCCAAATTGAATTTGATTCTGGTTTGATCTAAGTTTGATTCAACCCGACCTTAAAGCAACACTGACTTTATTCATAGTTGATATGGCCTGATCTTAGAGCAACGCTTCATATTGAACTTTATTTGGGCTTAATCTTGGTTCGATTTATCCCAATCATGGAGTAATGCTCCAATTTGAACTTGATTGGGTTTTGATCTTGGTTTGATCTTACTTGATCTTAAAGCAACGCCATAGATCGAGCTAAATTCAAGTTTGATTTTGATTCGATCCGACTCGACCTTAGAGCAATGCTCAGGATTAAACTTGATTTGGGTTTGATTTAAGTTTGATTCAACCAGATCTTGAAGCAACGCCTCATATTGGACTTGATTTTGGCTTGATCTAAGTTTAATAGAACCTAATCTTGGAGCAACTCTACATATTGAATTAGATTCGGGTTTGATCAAAGTTTGATCTAACTCAATCTTGAAGCAACACTCTAGAATGGACTTGATTCAGGTTTGATATAATTTGATTTAAGTTTGATCCAACCTAAACTTAGAGCAACGCACCAGATTGGACTTGATACAGGTTTTATCTAAGTTTAATCCAATCCGATCTTGAAGCAACACTCCATATTGGACTTGATTTGGATTTGATCTTAGTTTGATCTAACCCAATCTTGGAGCAACGCTTTATATTCAACTTAATTTGGGTTTGCTATAAGTTTGATCCAACCCAAACTTATATCAACACCCCAGATTTGACTTGATTTGGGATTGATTTTGGTTTGACCTATGTCAATCTTGGAGCAACGTTGCAGATTGAACTTGACTCGAGTTTGATCTTTGTTTGATCTAATCCAATCTTGAAGCAATGCTCTAGATTCGACTTGATTCAAGTTCGATCAAAGTTTGATCTAACCCGATCTAGTAGCAATGCTCCGGATTGAAATTGATTCGGGATTGATCTTATTTGATCTGTCCCAATAATGGAGCAATGCTCTAGATTGAACTTGATTTGGGTTTGATCTAACCCGATCTTGAAGCAACACTCCTGATTTAACTTGATTCGAGTTCGATCTTAGTTTGATCTAATCCAACTTGAAGTAATACTTCAGATTTTACTTGATTTGGGCTCGATCTTGGTTTGAACTAACCCGATCTTTGAGCCACACACTCCAAATTAAACTTAATTTAGGTTTGATCTAACTAAACTTGATTCATGTTTGACCTAAATTTGATCCAACATGATCTTGGTGCAAAACTCTAAAATGGACTTAGATTCGGTTTTGATTCAAGTTTGATCAAACTCAATCTTGGAGAAATGCTCTCAATTGGACTAGATTTAAGTATGATCTTTCTTTGATCCAACCTGATCTTTGAGTAATGCTCCGGATTGGACTTGATTAATGTTTTATCTAAGTTTGATCCGATATGATCATTGAGCATCACTCCAATTGGACTTGATTCACGTTAGAGCTAAGATAGATCCAACTCGACCTTAGAGAAATGCTCCATATTAGACTTTATTCGGGTTTGATCCAAGTTTGATCCAACCCTATCTTGAAGCAATGTGCCAAATTGCATTTGATCCGGGTTTGATTTAAGTTTGAACCAACCAAATCTTGGAGCAATGCGCCATATTACACTTAATTCGGTTCGATCTAAGTTTGATCTAACCCGATCTTCGAGTGATGGGTCCAGATTGGACTTCATTAGGTTTTGATCTAAGTTTGATCTAGCCCGATCTAAGAGTAATGCTCTTGATTGGACTTGATTTGGGTTTGATCAAAGTTTGATCCAACCCGATCTTGTAGTAATGCTTTAGATTGAAATTGATTCGAGTTTGATCTTATTTGATATAATCCGATCATGGAGAGACGCTTTAGATTGAACTCGATTTGGCTTTGATCTTGGTTTGATCTAACCTAATCTTGAAGCAATACTCCTGATTTAACTTGATTTGGGTTCGATCTTAGTTTGATCTAACCTGATCTTGAAGCAACGCTCCAGATTGTACTTGATTTAGGCTCGATCTTGGTTTGAACTAACTCGATCTTTGAGTAACGCTCCAGAATGGGCTTGATTTGGGTTCGATTTAAGTTTGATCAAACCTGATCTTGAGGCAATGCTTTAGATTTGATTTGATTTGGGTTTCATCTAAGTTTGATTAAACCCGATCTTGGAGCAACGCTTTAGATTTGACTTGATTCGGGTTTCATCTAAATTTGATCCAAAATGATATTGGAGCAAAGCTCTAGATTAGACCTGATTCGGGTTTAAACTAAGTTTGATCCAACCCAATCTTAGAGCAACACGCCAGATTGAACTTGATTCGGGTTTGATCTAAGTTTGATCTAACCCAATCTTGAAGCAACACTCTAGATTGGACCTAATTCGGGTTTGATCTAAGTTTGATCTAACCCAATCTTGAAGCAACACTTTAGATTGGACCTAATTTGGGTTTGATCTAAGTTTAATCTTACTTGACCTTGAAGCTTCAGATTGGAACTAATTCAGGTTTGATCTAAGTTTGATTCAACCTAATCTTTGAGCAATGTGCTAGATTGGACTTTGCTTTGGATTTGATATAAATTTGATCCAACCCAATCTTGGAGCAACATTCCAAATTGGACCTTAATCACGTTTGATCTAAGTTTGATCGTACCCAATCTTGAAGCAGTGTTCCGGATTGAACTTGATTTATGTTTGATCTTGGTTTGATCTAACCCAATCTTGCAATAACGCTTTAGATTCATTTTGATTCTTGTTTGATCTAAGTTTGATCCAATCTGATCTTGGAGCAGCGCTCTAGATTGGAATTTATTCGGGTTTGATCTTAGTTTGATCTAACCCAAACTTGTAGCAACACTTCATATTGGAGTTGATTCAGAATCGATCTTGGTTTGATCAAACCTGATCTTAGAGCAACGCTCTAGATTGAACTTGATTCGGCTTTAATCTTGGTTCGATCCAATCCGATGTCAGAGCCATGCTTCATATCAGACTTAATCTAGGTTAGAGCTAAGTTTGGTCTAACCTGATCTTGGAGGAATGCTCCAGATTGAATTTGATTCTGGTTTGATCTAAGTTTGATTCAACCCGACCTTAAAGCAACACTGACTTTATTCATAGTTGATATGGCCTGATCTTAGAGCAACGCTTCAGATTGAACTTTATTTGGGCTTAATCTTGGTTCGATTTATCCCAATCATGGAGTAATGCTCCAATTTGAACTTGATTGGGTTTTGATCTTGGTTTGATCTTACTTGATCTTAAAGCAACGCCATAGATCGAGCTAAATTCAAGTTTGATTTTGATTCGATCCGACTCGACCTTAGAGCAATGCTCAGGATTAAACTTGATTTGGGTTTGATTTAAGTTTGATTCAACCAGATCTTGAAGCAACGCCTCATATTGGACTTGATTTTGGCTTGATCTAAGTTTAATAGAACCTAATCTTGGAGCAACTCTACATATTGAATTAGATTCGGGTTTGATCAAAGTTTGATCTAACTCAATCTTGAAGCAACACTCTAGAATGGACTTGATTCAGGTTTGATATAATTTGATTTAAGTTTGATCCAACCTAAACTTAGAGCAACGCACCGGATTGGACTTGATACAGGTTTTATCTAAGTTTAATCCAATCCGATCTTGAAGCAACACTCCATATTGGACTTGATTTGGATTTGATCTTAGTTTGATCTAACCCAATCTTGGAGCAACGCTTTATATTCAACT
Source organism: Metroxylon sagu (assembly GCA_017589505.3). NCBI lineage: Eukaryota > Viridiplantae > Streptophyta > Magnoliopsida > Arecales > Arecaceae > Metroxylon > Metroxylon sagu. Next base: position 4,866 of record JACVBY030000013.1, on the reverse strand, counting down.
TAATTTGGGTTTGCTATAAGTTTGATCCAACCCAAACTTATATCAACACCCCAGATTTGACTTGATTTGGGATTGATTTTGGTTTGACCTATGTCAATCTTGGAGCAACGTTGCAGATTGAACTTGACTCGAGTTTGATCTTTGTTTGATCTAATCCAATCTTGAAGCAATGCTCTAGATTCGACTTGATTCAAGTTCGATCAAAGTTTGATCTAACCCGATCTAGTAGCAATGCTTGGATTGAAATTGATTCGGGATTGATCTTATTTGATCCGTCCCAATCATGGAGCAATGCTCTAGATTGAACTTGATTTGGGTTTGATCTAACCCGATCTTGAAGCAACACTCCCGATTTAACTTGATTCGAGTTCGATCTTAGTTTGATCTAATCCAACTTGAAGTAATACTTCAGATTTTACTTGATTTGGGCTCGATCTTGGTTTGAACTAACCCGATCTTTGAGCCACACACTCCAAATTAAACTTAATTTAGGTTTGATCTAACTAAACTTGATTCATGTTTGACCTAAATTTGATCCAACATGATCTTGGTGCAAAACTCTAAAATGGACTTAGATTCGGTTTTGATTCAAGTTTGATCAAACTCAATCTTGGAGAAATGCTCTCAATTGGACTAGATTTAAGTATGATCTTTCTTTGATCCAACCTGATCTTTGAGTAATGCTCCAGATTGGACTTGATTAATGTTTTATCTAAGTTTGATCCGATATGATCATTGAGCATCACTCCAATTGGACTTGATTCACGTTAGAGCTAAGATAGATCCAACTCGACCTTAGAGAAATGCTCCATATTAGACTTTATTCGGGTTTGATCCAAGTTTGATCCAACCCTATCTTGAAGCAATGTGCCAAATTGCATTTGATCCGGGTTTGATTTAAGTTTGAACCAACCAAATCTTGGAGCAATGCGCCATATTACACTTAATTCGGGTTCGATCTAAGTTTGATCTAACCCGATCTTCGAGTGATGGGTCCAGATTGGACTTCATTAGGTTTTGATCTAAGTTTGATCTAGCCCGATCTAAGAGTAATGCTCTTGATTTGGGTTTGATCAAAGTTTGATCCAACTTGATCTTGTAGTAATGCTTTAGATTGAAATTGATTCGAGTTTGATCTTATTTGATATAATCCGATCATGGAGAGACGCTTTAGATTGAACTCGATTTGGCTTTGATCTTGGTTTGATCTAACCTAATCTTGAAGCAATACTCCTGATTTAACTTGATTTGGGTTCGATCTTAGTTTGATCTAACCTGATCTTGAAGCAACGCTCCAGATTGTACTTGATTTAGGCTCGATCTTGGTTTGAACTAACTCGATCTTTGAGTAACGCTCCATAATGGGCTTGATTTGGGTTTGATTTAAGTTTGATCAAACCTGATCTTGAGGCAATGCTTTAGATTTGATTTGATTTGGGTTTCATCTAAGTTTGATTAAACCCGATCTTGGAGCAACGCTTTAGATTTGACTTGATTCGGGTTTCATCTAAATTTGATCCAAAATGATATTGGAGCAAAGCTCTAGATTAGACCTGATTCGGGTTTAAACTAAGTTTGATCCAACCCAATCTTAGAGCAACACGCCAGATTGAACTTGATTCGGGTTTGATCTAAGTTTGATCTAACCCAATCTTGAAGCAACACTCTAGATTGGACCTAATTCGGGTTTGATCTAAGTTTGATCTAACCCAATCTTGAAGCAACACTTTAGATTGGACCTAATTTGGGTTTGATCTAAGTTTAATCTTACTTGACCTTGAAGCTTCAGATTGGAACTAATTCAGGTTTGATCTAAGTTTGATTCAACCTAATCTTTGAGCAATGTGCTAGATTGGACTTTGCTTTGGATTTGATATAAATTTGATCCAACCCAATCTTGGAGCAACATTCCAAATTGGACCTTAATCACGTTTGATCTAAGTTTGATCGTACCCAATCTTGAAGCGGTGTTCCAGATTGAACTTGATTTATGTTTGATCTTGGTTTGATCTAACCCAATCTTGCAGCAACGCTTTAGATTCATTTTGATTCTTGTTTGATCTAAGTTTGATCCAATCTGATCTTGGAGCAGCGCTCTAGATTGGAATTTATTCGGGTTTGATCTTAGTTTGATCTAACCCAAACTTGTAGCAACACTTCATATTGGAGTTGATTCAGAATCGATCTTGGTTTGATCAAACCTGATCTTAGAGCAACGCTCTAGATTGAACTTGATTCGGCTTTAATCTTGGTTCGATCCAATCCGATGTCAGAGCCATGCTTCATATCATACTTAATCTAGGTTAGAGCTAAGTTTGGTCTAACTTGATCTTGGAGGAATGCTCCAGATTGAATTTGATTCTGGTTTGATCTAAGTTTGATTCAACCCGACCTTAAAGCAACACTGACTTTATTCATAGTTGATATGGCCTGATCTTAGAGCAACGCTTCAGATTGAACTTTATTTGGGCTTAATCTTGGTTCGATTTATCCCAATCATGGAGTAATGCTCCAATTTGAACTTGATTGGGTTTTGATCTTGGTTTGATCTTACTTGATCTTAAAGCAACGCCATAGATCGAGCTAAATTCAAGTTTGATTTTGATTCGATCCGACTCGACCTTAGAGCAATGCTCAGGATTAAACTTGATTTGGGTTTGATTTAAGTTTGATTCAACCAGATCTTGAAGCAACGCCTCATATTGGACTTGATTTTGGCTTGATCTAAGTTTAATAGAACCTAATCTTGGAGCAACTCTACATATTGAATTAGATTCGGGTTTGATCAAAGTTTGATCTAACTCAATCTTGAAGCAACACTCTAGAATGGACTTGATTCAGGTTTGATATAATTTGATTTAAGTTTGATCCAACCTAAACTTAGAGCAACGCACCAGATTGGACTTGATACAGGTTTTATCTAAGTTTAATCCAATCCGATCTTGAAGCAACACTCCATATTGGACTTGATTTGGATTTGATCTTAGTTTGATCTAACCCAATCTTGGAGCAACGCTTTATATTCAACTTAATTTGGGTTTGCTATAAGTTTGATCCAACCCAAACTTATATCAACACCCCAGATTTGACTTGATTTGGGATTGATTTTGGTTTGACCTATGTCAATCTTGGAGCAACGTTGCAGATTGAACTTGACTCGAGTTTGATCTTTGTTTGATCTAATCCAATCTTGAAGCAATGCTCTAGATTCGACTTGATTCAAGTTCGATCAAATTCTGGCAGTGATCCTATATTGCACATGACAATCGTGCCAAATTAGTTAGATCATTCTTACAAGATCAAAAAATCCATTAAAAAGATGGCTGAAAGCCCTGCAAGTGTACTATTCCTACCATAAACAAGAAATAGTTTACTTATTACAACAAATTATTTTCAATAATTCTTCTCAACCAAATTATTTAGAGCTTCCGAAGATGATAATGCCACAGTATCTTGCTTCTTGGATGCCCAAGATATGACACCAGATCCAAAAAAGAATACATAGCCGGATGTGCTCTTCATATCATCAATGCTTCCGGCCCAATCACTATCACAAAACATAAATAACTTCACATTATCATTCTTGTTTCTTTCATATATGATCCCATAATCTTTAGTGCCTTTGATGTATCTCAAAACTCTTTTTGCTCGTCCAAAGTGAACCTTGCTTGGTCTTTGCATGAATCTAGAAAGTAAACTTGATGCAAACATTATGTTTGGCCTTGTAATTGTAAGATACAACAAGCTTCCAATAATGCTTCTATATAGTTGTGCATTAGCTTCACCACTTTTATCTTCTCTCATGAACTTCTCATTTACCACCAAAGGTGTTTCCACAACATTGCAATTTTCCATTTTGAACTTCTTGAGAATGCCTTCTACATACTTCTTTTGACAAATAAAGATGCCATCTTTTCCTTGAATGATTTCAATTCCCAAAAAATAATGGAGCAAACCCATATCATTCATTTCATATCTCTTCATCATATCACTTTTGAAAGTCAAAATCATATTCTCATTGTTATCGGTAATAATTAAATCATCAACATAAAGAGAGACAATAAGAATATCATTACTTTGCTTCTTCACATAAAGTGTTGGTTCACTTGGACTTCTTAGAAAACCTTTCTCATTGAAGTAGGTATCAATTTGAGAGTACCACGCTCGGGATGCTTGCTTCAACCCATACAATGCTTTTTTCAATTTGTATACCTTGCTTTCTTGACCTTTGATGATGAAGCCTTGAGGTTGTTCGACATAAATTTCTTCTTCCAACACTCCATTCAAGAATGGCGACTTTACATCTAGTTGGTGTAGTTTCCAACTTTTATGTGCCGCCATAGAAATGAGAGTTCTAATTGTATCATGTCGAGCAACTAGTGCAAAAGTTTCTTGATAATCAATCCCAGGTAGTTGGTAGTATCCTTTTGCTACCAATCTTGCTTTGTGTCTTTGAATGGACCCATCCGAATTGTGTTTTGTCTTATAGATCCACTTCAAGCCAATGGCTTCCTTATCAATTGATTTTTCTACTAACTCCCAAGTTTTGTTCTTCTCAATCATATTAATTTCTTCTTGTATTTCCTTGTTCCACACTTCTTCATGCATAGCATTTTCATAAGTTTCGGGCTCAATCATGCAAAAATTACAAGTGGCATAAATGTCACTTAGACTTTTCATTCTTATGGGAGTAGAACTTGAAGATAAACTTGAGCTTGAGGTGGGTGATGGACTTACATTTGGAGAAGTTTGTGGTGAACCATCAACCTCATTTTCTTTATTTTGAGCATCATGAATTTCTTCATCAAGAGAAATAATATTTTCTTCAACTTTCTTTTTCTTCCAATCCTAAGCAACTTTCTCATT
>JACVBY030000019.1:30000-35333 GCA_017589505.3 Metroxylon sagu | reverse complement strand
AAAGAACATCTCTTCTTATGATCACCTTATTGTGCTTCAGAAAGCTAAAAAGTCTATAACCTTTTGATTCAGAACTATATCCAACAAAAATGCATTTTTCACTTACTTCACATCAAGTTTGGCCCTTCTCCTTTCCTTTGGAATATGTGCATAGCACACACATCCAAAGACTTTGAAATGTTTCACCGAAGGCTTTCTATTGGACCAAGCTTCAAATGGTGTCATATTTTGGAGAGCTTTTGTTGGACATCGATTCATCAAGTACACCGCTGTATACACCGCTTCTGCCCAAAAATAATTTAGAAGGCCTTTGTCTTTGAGCATAGATCTAGCCATCTCAATAATAGTACGGTTCTTTCTTTCAGCAACTCCATTTTGTTCTAGTGTATAGCCAACGGTCAATTATCTTTGCACACCAACGTCTTCACAAAACTTCTCAAATTCATTTGAGTTGTATTCACCTCCTCGATCACTTCTTAGCACCTTGATGTAGTGCTCACTTTGTCTTTCCACAAGATTTTTAAACTTCTTGAAGATAATGAATGCTTCGGATTTATGTCTCATAAAGTACACCCATGTCATCCTTGAATAATCATCAATAAAAATAATGAAGTAGATGTTACCGCACGCAAGGAAGGTTTTCATGGGTCCACATATGTTGCTGTGAATAAGCTCCAATGGTGCTTTGGCTTTCCATAGATGCTCTTTTGGAAATGCCTCTCTATGTTGTTTTCCAAGTGCACATCCTTCACAAGGTTCTTCTTTGTCATGTATTGCTGGTAGACCATACACCATATTCTTTCGATGTAAACTTCTCAAGCTTTGAAAATTTAAGTGCCCAAACCTTTTGTGCCATAGCCATGACTCATCATTCACTTCCATCTTCCATGCAACATTCTTTGCATAATGGAAAATAAGAGGAAAGCTTCTATTTTTCTACATGTTAATATTTGTCATAAGTTGCTTTTTCACCCCTTTGTCATATATCTTGCAACCATTGTCTTCCAAATGCACCATGTGCCCATGCTCAATCAATTGTCCAACACTTAAGAGATTTTGTCTCAAGTCTGGAACAAGTAAAACATCATGGATGAACTTCCTCCCTTTCTTTGTATTGATTGCAATTGTGCCTTTGCCTTTTGCTTGGACTAGTACACCATTTCCCATCTTTACTTGTGAGATTGAAGAACTATCAATGTCCACAAAGATGGATTTGTCATCGGTCATATGGTTGCTGCATCCACTATCAAGATACCATAAATCATTCCTTTGCTCCTCCGCAGTTTGAGATGCATAAAATGTGCTTTGCTCACCTTCATTTTCTTCGAAGAAGTATGCTTGCTCACTTGTTTGGTACCTACAATCTTTTTGAACATGGCCAAACTTTTTACAATTATAACATTGGGGCTTCCCCTTAAACCAACAATCATTTTCAACATGAGAAGACCTTTTACATATATTACACCTTTGTTGAGTGATCTCATCATTTTGTCTTCTTGGAAGGTTATTTCTTTGCCTTCCTCTACCTCTTCCTCTCATATTTCTTCCTCCTCTTTTACTTTGGTTTCTACCTCTAAATGACTCTCTTTTAACTTGTGCATGACTAGATGATTCTCTTTGAGAACTTTTGTCAAACACTTTGAGTTTAGATTGAAAGACACTTTCAATTGATGATTCTTTATGCCTAAATAACTTTTTCATGAGCCTCAGGAGATCCCATCAACTCATGAATACTTAACATAGAAAGATCTTTAGATTCTTTAACAATTGTAACTATTGTATCAAATTTTGAAGGCAAACTAGCCAAAATTTTTTCACATATTCTTTGCTCGGTGATAGTTTCACCATAGCTTTTCATTTGATTAACAATCTCCATGATTTTGGAGAAGTAATCCTTTAATTTCTCATTTTCTTGCATTCTCAAATTATCTAACTTTCTTCTTAGAGTTTGAAGTTTGATACCTCTCACCTTGGTATTTCCTTGAAATTCCTCTTGCAAGATGTCCCATGCCTCCTTTGATTTAGTGGCTCTAATGATTCTTGGAAAAATCTTGTCAGACACGGCTTGTTGGATGAAGAATAGAGCTTTGGCATCCTTCTTTTTATAGTCCTTCAATTGCTCCTTTTATTGGTTGGTTGAAGCAGATGGCTCTTCATACCCATTTTCCACTAAATCCAAAATTTCTTGTGAAATGAAAAGGGTCTTCATTTTGATGCTCCAATAATCATAATTTTCTCCATCAAAAATAGGAATAGAAGGCTGATTGATGCTCATACCCATATTACTTGAGCTTGCCATGGAAATATTTTAGGATAATGCTATCATGCTTGCTTTATGGACCAAATCCCAGTGACTTTGTTTTTTTTTTACTACTTTTTTTTTAAGAAACAAATACCACCAGGGATTTAAAGGGTCAAAGCTCCACTATCACTTTTCCAATACAATTTCATTCAACTCTCATGTGGCCTCCATGCTCCAAGTCCTCGTCAGGTGCATGATTCCACAGCCATTGCTTTTTTATTTGTACCCTATCTTTTCTTTTTCCAAGACCACTTTGACAAGATCTAAAAGCTGAGAAACTCCTCTTTTCTTGCTGTATCGGGAGGAAAAGCTGAGGTTGAATCTCTCTCGAGTCTCGGATCCCGAGCTCTTCCAAGATGTCGAAGCGAGGACATGGACGAATGAGTCGGGGAATAAGTTCTAGGATGTTCCATTTGGAGTCCTGTCGATGGTAGTGATAATGAACTACGCCGACGACACGGGGGTGAAGAATCTTTATATCATCTTGGTGAAGAGGATAAAAGGGCCGCTCAACTTCGACCGCCTCGGCCCTCGTGATGGGGATTGAGGGCGATGCCACGACTTCTATTTCACGATCCAAAACTATAACCTCTAGGCCACGAAGAAGGCCACTTGAAACCCCAGAGAATGGGTCAAGATGCTGGTGAACTTGGAGACGGCCTTGGTACCCTCAAAAATGGTGTGCTTGCAGCAAGCTTGCCGGGGGAAGATGATCGGGGCTACGCGTGGAAGGGGAGCAACGCGTCAACGGCCAGAAGCGAGGCGCTTGCTCCGGTCTTCTCCTCCTCGCTGGCTTCCTCAACTCTCGAAAGCCTTCAGAGGGAACTCTGCAACTCCTAACTCAGTGCTGCGATACCAATTTTTTTTTTTTGATGTGATTGTTTTCTCCACTTGAAAAATATTTTGGAGGAAAGATCAAGGTAGAAAAATAGAGAGGGAAGAGTTTTTCTTTTCACAAAAAAATAGATCTAGGGTTCATCCACAGCACACTCTTCAAATTACGGTTCTACAATATTTTTAAACATAATGCCCACTTCTTGACATGTGAGGCTACCACACCTCGCATAAGTTTATACATCGAAAACATAAAACCACCATAATAACATAAGTTTAACTATATATAAGCCCAACATATACTAAACCAAAACTAAAACATAGCACTTAGAAATTAACAAAAACAAAACATTACATTTTTAACGGGGATTGGACACGGTAGTTTCGGCCTCGGGGCGACGACCTCAAGAACCGTAATGTAAACATAATAAGACTACGCCATTTGAATCTCTCGCGAATATTTCCCTTTCCAAAGAGTATCCATCCCAATAAAACCAAATTGGGTCACCATACCAATTCTTGTTCCACGCTATGGACGATGCTTCGCGGAAGAATGCTTCTTTGTCTTCCTCCTTTTTTTTAACCGTACCTAATCATCAATGTGTTGGAACAAAACCATAGGCCACCCTCTTCACGGTAGAAGAGTGCACCCTCGAGAGGATCATGAGACCCATGGACCCTAACAAGCACAAAACCATCATGGATCTCCACTATTTTCCATGTCGGTCGACCCACAGTTCCTCTGCGGGATGCTCCATGCTTTCGGACCACATGAGTTTCTAGGCTTTCTAGAGCACACAACATCACCCACTTGAAGGTGGTCCTTTAGAAGGGACCCAATCGGTGTAATGACAATGATACTTCTGGATTTGTGCTACCACCCAATTTTCAGAATTACCCCGAAATTTGCTCTCAACGGGAAAGTGCATCCTTGCAATTTGAAAGAAGAATATGGGAGCAAATTAGTTTACTACTTTCAAAGGCACTGGGGAAACTAAACAAAAAAAATACCAGAGGCAAAAGAGTAATTCTTTATCTTTTTTCAAAGAATTGTAATTTCTAATATGAGTACATTTTCGAAGAACAAGTTCCCTATTTGGCATTGCTATCAATCAAACCGTAGGCTCTAAGAGAAAGTAGTCAAATACTACTTGATAATGGTCAATTGGTATGCATATTAAAAGGAAACAAGACTCTAAACAACGATCATTGCTTCATCCTGAAATCATTAACATTTCTTAAAGCTGGTAGTGATCCTATATTGCACATGACAATCGTGCCAAATTAGTTAGATCATTCCTACAAGATCAAAAAAATCCATTAAAAAGATGAGCTGAAAGGCCCTGCAAGTGTACTGATACCTACCATAAACAAGAAATAGTTTTACTTATTACAACAAATTATATTCAAAGGAAAATGTCCTTTTTTATATAATGTAGAGTCAAAATGGCTTGCTTGGCATAGTTTTGACACAATTTCTTGAGGAAGTTAAATCCGGCACGCATGCATCGGTAAGTTAATGATATTTTGCACAATTAAAACACCTATAAGAGACGATGCATACAGGGAAAAGGTGTGTGCATCGAGGTTGATTGTGAAGATGTATATCTAGGATTCTTTTTATGCTTCGTAAGAGAGGATTTTGCAAATTATGCTTGAGCACATTGATTTAAAGAAAATAAAGAAAGAGATGATGAAGAAATAGCAAATGGATTGAATAGATGATGATAGCGATGCAACATGGCTAAATAACAAAATTAATCATGGCAAGAAAGTAAAGAATCAAGTCACATCTCCATGGCTCCAATCAAGAAGCTGATTTTGTCGCTCGAAACCTCATACTAAGCGAGTAAGTATGATTCCTTTACTTGTATGAATCTTAGAATTCCTTCCGGCCAGGTACCACATGCCCCCTAATTGATGTACTAATTCATGGACTAATGTTCTTATGGGATTCATGAGTTGTTTATATTGATTTGACAACGATTGAGATGCGCACCAACATTCTCGGTAGTGGCATTAAAAATATCATTGGTGACTGCAGCAGCATGAGGCCGATGAGTTTTGATTGCAAGTACATCCATTTGATGCTTATAGGCCTGCCCAACCCAAATTTGTTGGAGTTTTGATTCCATAGTGTCCAATTTGAATGATACCCATGAGTTTATAACAACATTCTCTTGTGTGACCAAATTGC
>JACVBY030000019.1:7500-22500 GCA_017589505.3 Metroxylon sagu | reverse complement strand
GGGTTTAGGGTTTAGGGTTTAGGGTTTTAGGGTTTAGGGTTTTAGGGTTTTAGGGTTTAGGGTTTAGGGTTTAGGGTTTTAGGGTTTAGGGTTTAGGGTTTTTAGGGGGTTGTTAGGGGTTTAGGGTTTAGGGTTTAGGGTTTTAGGGGTTTTAGGGGTTTAGGGTTTAGGGTTTTAGGGGTTTAGGGGTTTAGGGTTTTGGGGTTTTAGGGTTTTAGGTTTTTAGAGGGTTTAGGGGTTTAGGGTTTAGGGGTTTAGGGTTTAGGGTTTTAGGGTTTAGGGTTTTAGGGTTTCAGGGTTTTAGGGTTTAGGGTTTTAGGTTTTTAGGGTTTAGGTTTTAGGTTTAGGGTTTTAGGTTTTATGTTTTAGGGTTTTAGGTTTTAGGTTTTAGGGGTTTAGGGTTTAGGGTTTTAGGGTTTTAGGGTTTTGGATTTTTGGGTTTAGGGTTTAGGGTTTAGGGTTTAGGTTTTTTAGGGTTTTTAGGGTTTTAGGGTTTAGGGTTTTAGGGTTTAGGGTTTTTAGGGTTTGGGTTTTAGGGTTTAGGGTTTAGGGTTTAGGGGTTTAGGGTTTTTAGGGTTTAGGGTTTTAGGGGTTTTAGGGGTTTAGATTTTAGGGTTTTAGGGTTTAGGGTTTTAGGGTTTTAAGGGTTTAGGGTTTAGGGTTTAGGGTTTAGGGTTTAGGGTTTAGGGTTTTAGGGTTTTAGGGTTTAGGGTTTAGGGTTTTAGGGTTTTAGGGTTTTAGGGTTTTAGGGTTTTAGGGTTTAGGGTTTTTAGGGTTTTAGGGTTTTTAGGGTTTAGGGTTTTAGGGTTTTTAGGGTTTTAGGGTTTAGGTTTTTAGGGTTTTAGGGTTTAGGGTTTAGGGTTTAGGGGTTTAGAGGTTTAGGGTTTAGGGGTTTTAGGGTTTTAGGGTTTTAGGGTTTAGGGTTTTTAGGGTTTAGGGTTTAGGGTTTAGGGTTTAGGGTTTAGGGTTTTTAGGGTTTTTAGGGTTTTTAGGGTTTTTAGGGTTTAGGGTTTAGGGTTTAGGGTTTAGGGTTTAGGGTTTAGGGTTTAGGGTTTAGGGTTTAGGGTTTAGGGTTTAGGGTTTTAGGGTTTTAGGGTTTTAGGGTTTTAGGGGTTTAGGGTTTTAGGGTTTTAGGATTTTGGGGTTTAGGGTTTAGGTTTTAGGGTTTAGGGTTTAGGGTTTAGGGTTTAGGGGTTTAGGGTTTTAGGGTTTTAGGCTTTTTAGGGTTTTAGGGTTTTAGGGTTTTAGGGTTTTTAGGTTTTAGGGTTTAGGGTTTAGGGTTTTAGGGTTTTTAAGGGTTTTAGGGTTTTAGGGTTTAGGGTTTTAGGGTTTAGGGTTTTAGGGGGTTAGGGGTTTTAGGGTTTAGGGTTTAGGGTTTAGGGTTTTTAGGGGGTTTAGGGTTTTTAGGGTTTTAGGGTTTAGGGTTTTAGGGGTTTAGGGGTTTAGGGTTTTTAGGGTTTTAGGGTTTAGGGTTTTAGGGTTTAGGGTTTAGGGTTTAGGGTTTTAGGGTTTTAGGGTTTAGGGTTTAGGGTTTTAGGGTTTAGGGTTTAGGGTTTTAGGGTTTAGGGTTTTAGGTTTAGGGTTTTAGGGTTTAGGGGTTTAGGTTTTAGGGGTTTTTTAGTGTTTTTTAGGGTTTTAGGGTTTAGGGGTTTTGGGGGTTTTAGGGTTTAGGGTTTTAGGGGTTTAGGGTTTTTAGGGGTTTTAGGGTTTAGGGTTTAGGGTTTAGGGTTTAGGTTTTTAGGGTTTAGGTTTTAGGGTTTTAGGGTTTAGGGTTTAGGTTTTAGGGTTTTAGGGTTTTTAGGGTTTAGGGTTTTAGGGTTTAGGGTTTTAGGGTTTAGGGTTTTAGGGTTTTAGGGTTTTAGGTTTTAGGGTTTAGGGTTTAGGGTTTAGGGTTTAAGGTTTAGGGTTTTAGGGGTTTAGGGTTTAGGGTTTTAGGGTTTTAGGGTTTAGGGTTTTAGGGTTTAGGGGTTAGGGTTTTAGGGTTTTTAGGGTTTAAGGGTTTTTAAGGTTTTAGGGTTTTAGGGGTTTAGGGGTTTAGGGTTTTAGGGTTTAGGGTTTTAGGGTTTTGGGTTTAGGTTTTTTGGGGTTTTTAGGGTTTAGGGTTTTTAGGTTTAGGGGTTTTTAGGGTTTAGGGTTTTAGGGTTTTAGGGTTTTAGGGTTTAGGGTTTTAGGGGTTTAGGGTTTTAGGGGGTTCAGGGTTTTAGGGTTTAGGGTTTTAGGGTTTTAGGGTTTAGGGTTTAGGGTTTTAGGGTTTTAGGGTTTTAGGGTTTTGGGGTTTTAGGGGTTTAGGGTTTTAGGGTTTTAGGGTTTAAGGGTTTAGGGGTTTAGGGTTTTAGGGTTTAGGGTTTAGGGTTTAGGGTTTTAGGGTTTTAGGGTTTTTAGGGTTTAGGGTTTAGGGTTTTATGGGTTTTAGGGTTTAGGGTTTAGGGTTTATGATTTTTAGGGGGTTTTTGGGGTTTTTAGGGTTTTTGGGTTTAGGGTTTAGGGTTTACGTTTTAGGGTTTTAGGGTTTAGGGTTTAAGGGTTTAGGGGTTTTAGGGTTTTAGGGTTTAGGGTTTTAGGGTTTAGGGTTTAGGGTTTATGGTTTAGGTTTTAGGGATTTAGGGTTTTAGGGGTTTAGGGTTTTAGGGTTTTAGGGTTTTGGGGTTTAGGGTTTAGGGTTTTTAGGGTTTTTAGGGTTTAGGGTTTTAGGGTTTAGGGGTTAGGGTTTTAGGGTTTTAGGGGTTTAGGGGTTTAGGGTTTAGGGTTTTAGGGTTTAGGGTTTAGGGTTTAGGGTTTTAAGGGTTTTAGGGGTTTAGGTTTTAGGGTTTAGGGTTTAGGGTTTAGGGTTTAGGGTTTTAAGGGTTTTAGGGTTTTAGGGTTTAGGGTTTTAGGGTTTAGGGTTTTTAGGGTTTTTAGGGTTTAGGGTTTTTAGGGTTTTAGGGTTTTAGGGTTTTAGGGTTTTAGGGTTTAGGGTTTTAGGGTTTAAGGTTTTTAGGGTTTTAGGGGTTTTAAGGGTTTTAGGGTTTTAGGGTTTTAGGTTTTAGGTTTTAGGGTTTAGGTTTTACGGTTTTAGGGTTTTAGGGGTTTAGGGTTTTAGGGGTTTTAGGGTTTTAGGGTTTAGGGGTTTAGGGTTTTAGGGTTTTAGGGTTTTAGGGTTTAGGGTTTAGGGTTTAGGTTTTAAGGTTAGGGTTTAGGGTTTTAGGGTTTTAGGGTTTAGGTTTTAGGGTTTTAGGGGTTTAGGGGTTTAGGGTTTAGGGTTTTGGGGTTTAGGGTTTAGGGTTTAGGGTTTAGGGTTTTAGGGTTTTTAGGGTTTTAGGGTTTAGGGTTTAGGGTTTTTGGGGGTTTAGGGTTTTTAGGGTTTTAAGGTTTAGGGTTTTTAGGGTTTAGGGTTTTGGGGGTTTTAGGGGTTTTAGGGTTTAGGGTTTAAGGTTTGGGGTTTGGGGTTTTAGGGTTTTAGGGTTTTAGGGTTTAGGGTTTAGGGTTTTAGGGTTTAGGTTTAGGGTTTAGGGTTTTAGGGTTTAGGGTTTAGGGTTTTTAGGGTTTTTAGGGGTTTTAGGGTTTTTAGGGTTTTTAGGGGTTTAGGGTTTTAGGGTTTTTTTGGGGTTTAGGGTTTAGGTTTTAGGGTTTTTGGGTTTTGGGGTTTTTGGGTTTAGGGTTTAGGGTTTAGGGTTTTAGGGTTTAGGTTTTTAGGTTTAGGGTTTAGGGTTTTAGGTTTTAGGGTTTTAGGGTTTAGGGTTTAGGGTTTTAGGGTTTTAGGGTTTAGGGTTTAGGGTTTAGGGGTTTTAGGGTTTAGGGTTTAGGTTTTAGGGTTTTAGGGTTTTTAGGGTTTTAGGTTTTAGGTTTTAGGGTTTAGGGTTTTAAGGTTTTAGGATTAGGGTTTTGGGGTTTTAGGGTTTTGGGTTTTAGTGTTTTAGGGTTTTTGGGTTTGGGGTTTTAGGGTTTTAGGGTTTTAGGGTTTTAAGGTTTTAGGGTTTGGGGTTTTAGGGTTTTATGTTTAGGGTTTAGGTTTTAGGGTTTAGGGTTTTAGGGTTTAGGGTTTAGGGTTTAGGGTTTTAGGGTTTTAGGGTTTTAGGGTTTAGGGTTTAGGATTTTAGGGTTTAGGGTTTTTTGGGTTTTAGGGTTTAGGGTTTTAGGGTTTAGGGTAGGGGTTCAGGGTTTAGGGTTTAGGGTTTAGGGGTTAGGGGGTTTAGGGTTTAGGGTTTAGGGTTTAGGGTTTTAGGGTTTAGGGTTTAGGGTTTTAGGGTTTTTGGGTTTAGGGGTTTAGGGTTTTAGGGTTTTAGGGTTTAGGGGTTTGGGGTTTTAGAGTTTGGGGTTAGGGTTTTGGGGTTTTTGGGTTTTAGGGTTTTAGGGTTTGGGGTTTTAGGGTTTTAGGGTTTAGGGTTTTAGGGTTTTAAGGTTTTAGGGGTTTAGGGTTTTAGGGTTTTAGGGTTTAGGGTTTAGGGTTTTAGGGTTTTAGGGTTTAGGTTTTAGGGGTTTAGGGTTTTAGGGTTTAGGGTTTTGGGGTTTTAGGGTTTTAGGGTTTAGGGCTTTAGGGTTTTAGGGTTTAGGTTTTAGGTTTAGGGTTTTAGGTTTAGGTAGGTTTTAGGGTTTTAGGTTTTAGGTTTTAGGGGTTTAGGGTTTAGGGTTTAGGGTTTAGGGTTTAGGGTTTAGGGTTTATGGTTTAGGGTTTAGGGTTTAGGGTTTAGGGTTGAGGATTGAGGGTTGAGGGTTGAGGGTTTAAGGGTTTTAGAGGTTTAGGGTTTTATGGGCTTAGGGTTTAGGGTTTAGGGTTTCGGATTTAGGGTTTAGGGTTTAGGGTTTAGGGGTTTAGGGGTTTTAGGGTTTTAGGGTTTAGGGGTTTTGGGGTTTTTGGGGTTTAGGGTTTTAGGGGTTTTAGGGTTTAGGGTTTAGGGTTTAGGGTTTTAGGGTTTAGGGTTTAGGGTTTTAGGGTTTTAGGGTTTAGGGCTTAAGGTTTTAGGGTTTTAGGGGTTTTAGGGGGTTTAGGGTTTAGGGTTTTTTAGGGTTTTAGGGGTTTTAGGGTTTTAGGTTTAGGGTTTTAGGGTTTAGGGGCTTTAGGGTTTAGGTTTTTAGGGTTTTAGGGGTTTAGGGTTTAGGGTTTAGGGTTTAGGGTTTTAGGGTTTAGGGTTTAGGGTTTTAGGGTTTAGGGTTTAGGGTTTAGGGTTTTAGGGGTTTAGGGGTTTAAGGGGTTTAGGGTTTAGGGGTTAGGGTTTTAGGTTTTAGGGGTTTAGGGTTTTAGAATTTTAGGGTTTTAGGGTTTAGGGTTTAGGGTTTTTAGGGTTTAGGATTTTTAGGGTTTAGGGTTTTAGGGTTTTTAGGGTTTTTAGGGTTTAGGGTTTAGGGGTTTAGGGGTTTAGGGTTTTTAGGGTTTAGGGTTTAGGTTTTAGGGTTTAGGGGTTTAGGGTTTTAGGGTTTAGGGGTTTAGGGTTTTAGGGTTTTAGGGTTTAGGGTTTTAGGGTTTTAGGGTTTTAGGGTTTAGGGTTTTAGGGTTTTAGGGTTTAAGGGTTTAGGGGTTTAGGGGTTTAGGGTTTAGGGTTTAGGGTTTAGGGGTTTAGGGTTTTAGGGTTTAGGGTTTTAGGGTTTAGGGTTTAGGGTTTGGGTTTTAGGGTTTAGGGTTTTTGGGTTTAGGGTTTAGGGTTTACGATTTAGGGGTTTAGGGTTTAGGGATTAGGGTTTTTTTAGGTTTTTTTAGGGTTTAGGGTTTAGGGTTTTAGGGTTTAAGGTTTAGGGTTTTAGGGTTTAGGGTTTTGGGGTTTAGGGTTTAGGGTTTTAAGGTTTTAGGGTTTAGGGTTTAGGGTTTAGGGTTTTAGGGTTTTAGGGGTTTAGGGTTTTAGGGTTTAGGGGTTTAGGGTTTAGGGTTTAGGGTTTTAGGGTTTTAGGGTTTAGGGTTTTAGGGTTTTAGGGTTTAGGGTTTAGGGTTTTAGGGTTTAGGGTTTAGGGTTTTAGGGTTTAGGGTTTAGGGTTTAGGGTTTTTAGGGTTTTTAGGGTTTTAGGGTTTTTAGGTTTTAGGGTTTTAGGGTTTTAGGGGTTTAGGGTTTTAGGGTTTAGGGGTTTAGGGTTTAGGGTTTAGGGTTTTTAGGGTTTAGGGTTTAGGCTTTAGGGTTTTGAGTTTGGGTTTTTAGGTTTTAGGGTTTTTAGGTTTTTAGGGTTTAGGGTTTAGGTTTTTAGGGTTTAAGGTTTTAGGGTTTTAGGGTTTAGGGTTTTTAGGGTTTAGGGTTTAGGGGTTTTAGGGGTTTAGGGTTTTAGGGTTTTAGGGGTTTAGGGTTTTAGGGGTTTAGGGTTTAGGGTTTAGGGTTTAGGGTTTAGGGTTTAGGGGTTTAGGGTTTTAGGGGTTTAGGGTTTTAGGGTTTTTTAGGGTTTAGGGTTTTTAGGGTTTTAGGGTTTTAGGGTTTAGGGTTTAGGGTTTTAGGGTTTTAGGTTTAGGGTTTTAGGGTTTAGGGTTTTAGGGTTTTAGGGTTTTAGGGTTTAGGGTTTAGGGTTTTTTAGGGTTTTAGGGTTTAGGGTTTTTTAGGGTTTAGGGTTTAGGGTTTTAGGGGTTTTAGGGTTTTAGGGTTTTAGGGGTTTAGGGTTTAGGGTTAGGGGTTAGGGTTTAGGGTTTAGGGTTTAGTGTTTTAGGGGTTTTTAGGGTTTAGGGTTTTAGGGTTTAAGGTTTAGGGTTTAGGGTTTAGGGTTTTTAGGGTTTTAGGGTTTTAGGGTTTTTAGGGTTTAGGGTTTTAGGGTTTTTAGGGTTTTAGGGTTTTTAGGGTTTAGGGTTTTTAGGGTTTTAGGGTTTTAGGGGTTTTAGGGTTTAGGGTTTTAGGGTTTAGGGTTTAGGGTTTTAGGGGTTTAGGGTTTTAGGGTTTAGGGTTTAGGGTTTAGGGTTTAGGGTTTAGGGTTTAGGGTTTAGGGTTTAGGGTTTAGGGTTTAGGGTTTTAGGGTTTAGGGTTTAGGGTTTAGGGGTTTAGGGGTTTGGGGTTAGGGGTTTTAGGGTTTTAGGGTTTAGGGTTTAGGGTTTAGGGTTTTAGGGTTTAGGATTTTTAGGGTTTTTAGGGTTTTGGGTTTGGGGTTTTTTAGGTTTTAGGGTTTTCAGGTTTTTAGGGTTTTTAGGGTTTAGTTTTAGGGTTTGGGGTTTTAGGTTTTAGGGTTTTAGGGTTTAGGTTTTTAGGGTTTAGGGTTTTTAGGGGTTTTTAGGGTTTAGGGTTTAGGGTTTAGGGTTTTAGGGTTTTAGGGTTTAGGGTTTAGGGTTTAGGTTTGGGGGTTGGGGGTTGGGGGTTGGAGGTTTTGGGTTTTGGGTTTTAGGGTTTAGGGTTTAGGGTTTAGGGTTTAGGGTTTAGAGGTTGGAGGTTGGGGGGTTTGGAGTTTAGGGTTTTTTAGGGTTTTTTAGGTTTTAGGGTTTTAGGGTTTTAGGGGTTAGGGGTTTTAGGGGTTAGGGGTTAGGGGTTAGGGGTTAGGGGTTAGGGGTTTAAGGGGTTTCGAGTTTTAAGGGTTTTTATGGTTTTAGGGGTTTAGGGTTTTTAGGGGTTTTAGGGGTTTAGGGTTTTTAGGGTTTTAGGGGGTTTAGGGTTTTAGGGTTTAGGGTTTAGGGTTTTTAGGGTTTGGGGGTTTTTGGGGGTTTTGGGTTTTTGGGTTTAGGGTTTAGGGTTTAGGGTTTAGGGTTTTTGGTTTTTTGGGTTTAGGGTTTTTAGGGTTTTGGGTTTTTTTGGGTTTAGGGTTTAGGGTTTTTTTAGGGTTTTAAGGGTTTAGGGTTTAGGGTTTAGGGTTTTAGGGTTTTAGGGTTTAGGGTTTAGGGTTTAGGTTTTTTAGGGTTTTTAGGGTTTAGGGGTTTTAGGGTTTTAGGGTTTAGGGTTTTTAGGGTTTAAGGGGTTTAGGGTTTAGGGTTTTTAGGGTTTAAGGGGTTCAGGGTTTAGGGGTTCAGGTTTAAGGGTTCAAGGGTTAGGTTTTAGGGTTTTAGGGTTTTAGGTTTTAGGGTTTTAAGGTTTTTGGGGTTCAGGTTTTAGGGTTTTAGGGTTTAAGGGTTTTAGGGGTTTAGGGTTTTAGGGTTTTAGGGTTTTAGGGTTTTAGGGTTTAGGGTTTAGGGTTTTGGGGTTTTAGGGGTTTAGGGTTTTAGGGTTTTAGGGGTTTAGATTTGGGGTTTTTAGGGTTTTAGGGTTTTTAGGGTTTAGTTTTTAGGGTTTTAGGGGTTTAGGGTTTAGGTTAGGGTTTTAGGGTTTAGGGGTTTGGGGTTTAGGGTTTCAGGGTTTTAGGTTCGAGGTTCGAGGTTCGGGGTTCCGGGGTTCAGGGTTCAGGGTTCAGGGTTTCGAGGTTCAGGGTTCGGGGTTCAGGGTTTAGGGTTTTAGGGTTTTAGGGTTTTGGGTTTTAGGGTTTAGGGTTTTAGGTTTTAGGGTTTTTGGGTTTTGGGGTTTAGGGTTTAGGGTTTAGGGTTTGGGGTTTAGGTTTTAAGGTTTTAGGGTTTTAGGTTTAGGGTTTTAGGGTTTTTAGGGTTTAGGGTTTTTAGGGTTTTTAGGGTTTAGGGTTTTAGGGTTTTAGGGGTTTAGGTTTTAGGTTTTAGGTTTTAGGGGTTTAGGGTTTTAGGGTTTTAGGGTTTAGGGTTTAGGGTTTAGGGTTTTAGGGTTTTAGGGTTTAGGGTTTAGGGTTTAGGGTTTTAGGGTTTTAGGGGTTTAGGGTTTAGGGTTTTAGGGTTTAGGGTTTAGGGATTTTAGGGTTTAGGGTTTTTAGGGTTTAGGGGTTTAGGTTTTAGGTTTTAGGTTTTAGGGTTTAGGGTTTAGGGGTTTAGGGTTTAGGGTTTAGGTTTTAGGGTTTTAGGGTTTAGGGTTTTTTTAGGGTTTAGGGTTTTTGGGTTTAGGGTTTAGGGTTTTAGGGTTTAGGGTTTAGGTTTTAGGGTTTTAGGGGTTAGGGTTTAGGGGTTTAGGGTTTTAGGGTTTAGGGTTTTAGGGTTCAGGTTTTAGGGTTTTAGGGTTTAAAGGTTTTAGGGGTTTAGGGTTTTAGGGTTTTAGGGTTTAGGGATTTGGGGTTTAGGGTTTAGGGTTTAGGGTTTTAGGGGTTTGGGTTTTAGGGTTTTAGGGTTTAGGTTTTAGGGTTTAGGGGTTTAAGGGTTAAGGGTTAAGGGTTTTTTGGGGTTTTTTGGGTTTAGGGTTTAGGGTTTTAGGGGGTTTAGGGTTTCAGGGTTTAGGGTTTAGGGTTTAGGGTTTAGGGTTTAGGTTTTTAGGGTTTTTAGGGTTTAGGGGTTTAGGGGTTAGGGGTTAGGGGTTTTGGGTTTTGGGTTTTGGGTTTTGGGGTTGGGGTTTTTAGGGGTTTAGGGGTTAGGGGTTAGGGTTTAGGGTTTAGGGTTTAGGGTTTAGGGTTTAGGGTTTTTAGGGTTTTAGGGTTTAGGGTTTTGGGTTTTTAGGGTTTTTAGGGTTTTAAGGTTTTAGGGGTTTAGGGTTTCAGGGGTTCAGGGTTTTAGGTTCAGGGTTCGGGGTTCGGGGTTCAGGGGTTCGGGGTTCGGGGTTCGAGGTTCTGGGGTTCCAGGGGTTCAGGGTTCAGGGTTTTAGGGTTCAGGGTTCAGGGTTTTGGGTTTTAGGGTTTTTGGGGTTTTAGGGTTTTTGGGTTTTGGGGTTTAGGTTTTGGGGTTTTAGGGTTTTAGGGTTTTGGTTTAGGGTTTTAGGGTTTTTAGGGTTTATGGTTTTTAGGGTTTAGGGTTTTTAGGGTTTTAAGGGTTTTTAGGGGGTTTAGGGTTTTAGGATTTTAGGGTTTAGGATTTAGGGTTTTAGGGATTTGGGTTTTAGGGTTTTAGGTTTAGGGTTTTAGGGTTTTAGGGTTTAGGGTTTAGGGGTTTAAGGGTTAAGGGTTAAGGGTTTTTTGGGGTTTTTTGGGTTTAGGGGTTTAGGGTTTTAGGGGGTTCAGGGTTTCAGGGTTTAGGGTTTAGGGTTTAGGGTTTAGGGTTTAGGTTTTTAGGGTTTAGGGGTTTAGGGTTTAGGGGTTAGGGGTTAGGGGTTTTGGGTTTTGGGGTTAGGGTTTTTAGGGGTTTAGGGGTTAGGGGTTAGGGTTTAGGGTTTAGGGTTTAGGGGTTAGGGTTTTAGGGTTTAGGGTTTAGGGTTTAGGGTTTAGGGTTTTTAGGGTTTTAGGGTTTTAGGGTTTTAGGGTTTTAGGGTTTAGGGTTTAGGGTTTTAGGGTTAAGGGTTCAGGGTTCAGGGTTCAAGGTTAAGGGTTCAGGGTTCGGGGTTCGGGGTTCAGGGTTCAGGGTTTTAGGGTTCAGGGTTTAGGTTTAGGTTTTAGGGTTTTAGGGTTCAAGGTTCGGGGTTTTGGGGTTTTAGGGTTTTGGGTTTTAGGGTTTTTGGGTTTTAGGGTTTATGTTTTTAGGGTTTTAGGGTTTTGGTTTAGGGTTTTAGGGTTTTTAGGGTTTAGGGTTTTAAGGTTTAGGGTTTTTAGGGTTTTAAGGGTTTTTAGGGTTTAAGGATTTTTAGGGGGGTTTAGGGTTTAGGGTTTTAGGGTTTAGGGTTTAGGGTTTTAGGGTTTTAGGGGTTTAGGGTTTTAGGGGTTTAGGGTTTAGGGTTTAGGGTTTAGGGTTTTAGGGGTTAGGGTTTTAGGGTTTAGGGTTTTAGGGGGTTAGGGTTTAGGATTTTAGGGGTTTAGGGTTTTTAGGTTTTAGGGTTTTTAGGGTTTGGGTTTTAAGGTTTTAGGGTTTTTAGGGTTTGGGTTTTAGGGTTTTAGGGTTTTAGGTTTTTGGGTTTTAGGGTTTAGGGTTTAGGGTTTAGGGTTTAGGGTTTAGGGTTTTAGGGTTTAGGGTTTAGGGTTTTTTTAGGTTTTTTTAGGTTTTAGGGTTTAGGGTTTTAGGGTTTAGGGTTTAGGGTTTTAGGGTTTTAGGGTTTTATGGTTTTAGGGTTTTAAGGGGTTTAGGTTTTAGGGTTTTAGGGTTTAGGGTTTAGGGTTTAAGGGGTTTAGGGGTTTAGGGTTTAGGGTTTAGGGTTTAGGGTTTAGGGTTTAGGGGTTTAGGGTTTAAGGGGTTTTAGGGGTTTCAGGGTTTCAGGGTTTCAAGGTTTAGGGTTTTTGGGGTTTTGGGGTTTTGGGGTTTTGGGTTTTGGGTTTTGGGGTTTTGGGGTTTGGGTTTTTAGGTTTTTAGGGGTTAGGGTTTTTAGGGTTTTTAGGGTTTAGGGTTTAGGGTTTAGGGTTTAGGGTTTTTAGGGTTTTTTTTAGGGTTTTTAAGGGTTTTTAAGGGTTTTTAGGGTTTTAGGGTTTAGGGTTTTAGGGTTTTAGGGTTTAGGGGTTTTAGGGGGTTAGGGGTTAGGGGTTAGGGGTTAGGGGTTTAGGGTTTAGGGTTTAGGGTTTAGGGTTTAGGGTTTTAGGGTTTTAGGTTTTTTAGGGTTTTTAGGTTTTAGGTTTTTTTAGGGTTTTTAGGGTTTAGGTTTTTTAAGGTTTTTAGGGTTTTTAGGGTTTTAAGGTTTAGGGTTTAGGGTTTAGGGTTTAGGGTTTAGGGTTTAGGGTTTTAGGGGTTAGGGTTTAGGGTTTTAGGGGTTAGGGTTTTAGGGTTTTAGGTTTTAGGGTTTTAGGGTTTTAGGGTTTAGGGTTTTAGGGTTTTAGGGTTTGGGGTTTGGGGTTTGGGGTTTTTAGAGTTTTGGGGTTTTGGGGTTTAGGGTTTAGGGTTTAGGGTTTTAGGGGTTTTAGGGTTTTGAGGTTAGGGGGTTTTAGGGTTTAGGGTTTAGGGTTTAGGGGTTTAGGGGTTTAGGTGTTTAGGGTTTTAGGGGTTAGGTTTTAGGGTTTTAGGGTTTTAGGGTTTTAGGGTTTAGGGTTTAGGGTTTAGGGTTTTAGGGGTTTAGGGTTTTAGGGTTTTAGGGTTTTAGGGTTTTAGGGTTTTAGGGTTTTAGGGTTTAGGGTTTTAGGGTTTTAGGGTTTAGGGTTTTAGGGTTTAGGGTTTAGGGTTTAGGGTTTAGGGTTTAGGGTTTTAGGGGTTTAGGGTTTTAGGGTTTTAGGGGTTTAAGGGTTTAGGGGTTTAGGGGTTTAGGGTTTAGGGTTTTAGGGTTTTAGGGTTTTAGGGTTTTAGGGTTTTAGGGTTTTTAGGGTTTAGGGTTTAGGGTTTAGGGGTTTAGGGGTTAGGGTTTAGGGTTTAGGGTTTAGGGTTTAGGGTTTTAGGGTTTAGGGTTTAGGGTTTTAGGGTTTAGGGTTTAGGGTTTAGGGTTTAGGGTTTAGGGTTTAGGGTTTAGGGTTTTAGGGGTTTAGGGGTTTTAGGGTTTTAGGGTTTAGGGTTTTAGGGTTTAGGGTTTTAGGGTTTAGGGTTTTTAGGGTTTTTAGGGTTTAGGGTTTGGGGTTTTTTAGGGTTTTTAGGGTTTTTAGGGTTTAGGGTTTTTAGGGTTTAGGTTTAGGGTTTAGGGTTTTAGGTTTTAGGGTTTTAGGGTTTAGGTTTTTAAGGTTTAGGGTTTTTAGGGTTTAGGGTTTAGGGTTTAGGGTTTAGGGTTTATAGGGTTTAGGGTTTAGGGTTTAGGTTTGGGGGTTGGGGGTTGGGGGTTAGGGGTTTTGGGTTTTGGGTTTTTTAGGGTTTAGGGTTTAGGGTTTAGGGTTGGGGTTTGGAGGTTTAGGGTTTAGGGTTTAGGGTTTAGGGTTTTTAGGGTTTTTAGGTTTTAGGGTTTTAGGGTTTTAGGGTTTGGGGTTTTAGGGTTTAGGGGTTAGGGGTTTAGGTTTTAGGGTTTAGGGGTTAGGGGTTTAGGTTTTAGGGTTTTAGGGTTTTAGGGGTTTAGGGTTTTTAGGTTTTAGGGGTTTAGGGTTTTTAGGGTTTTAGGGGTTTAGGGTTTTAGGGTTTAGGGTTTAGGGTTTAGGGTTTGGGGGTTTTTAGGGTTTTAGGTTTTTGGGTTTAGGGTTTAGGGTTTAGGGTTTAGGGTTTTAGGTTTTAGGGTTTAGGGTTTTTAGGGTTTTGGGTTTTTTTGGGTTTAGGGTTTAGGGTTTTTTTAGGGGTTTAGGGTTTAGGGTTTAGGGTTTAGGGTTTAGGGTTTTAGGGTTTTAGGGTTTAGGGTTTAGGGTTTAGGTTTTTTAGGGTTTTTAGGGTTTAGGGGTTTTAGGGTTTTAGGGTTTAGGGTTTTTAGGGTTTAAGGGGTTCAGGGTTTAGGGTTTTTAGGGTTTAAGGGGTTCAAGGTTTAGGGGTTCAGGTTTAAGGGTTTAGGGGTTAGGTTTTAGGGTTTTAGGGTTTTAGGTTTTAGGGTTTTAGGGTTTTAGGGTTCAGGTTTTAGGGTTTAAGGGTTTTAAGGGTTTAGGGTTTTAGGGTTTTAGGGTTTTAGGGTTTTAGGGTTTAGGGTTTAGGGTTTTGGGGTTTTAGGGGTTTAGGGTTTTGGGGTTTTAGGGGTTTAGATTTGGGGTTTTTAGGGTTTTAGGGTTTAGTTTTTAGGGTTTAGGGTTTAGTTTTTAGGGTTTTAGGGGTTTAGGGTTTAGGTTAGGGTTTTAGGGTTTAGGGGTTTGGGGTTTAGGGTTTCAGGGTTTTAGGTTCGAGGTTCGGGGTTCGGGGTTTCGGGGTTCAGGGTTCAGGGTTCAGGGTTTCAGGGTTTAGGGTTTTAGGGTTTTGGATTTTTGGGTTTTGGGTTTTGGGTTTTAGGGTTTAGGGTTTTTGGGGTTTAGGGTTTTTGGGTTTTGGGGTTTAGGGTTTAGGGTTTAGGGTTTGGGGTTTAGGTTTTAGGGTTTTAGGGTTTTAGGTTTAGGGTTTTAGGGTTTTTAGGGTTTAAGGTTTTTAGGGTTTTTAGGGTTTAGGGGTTTAGGTTTTAGGTTTTAGGTTTTAGGTTTTAGGGGTTTAGGGTTTTAGGGTTTAGGGTTTTAGGGTTTAGGGTTTAGGGTTTAGGGTTTAGGGTTTAGGGTTTTAGGGGTTTAGGGTTTTTAGTTTTTAGGGGTTTTAGGGGTTTTAGGGTTTTTAGGGTTTGGGGTTTGGGGTTTGGGTTTTAGGGTTTAGGGTTTAGGGTTTAGGGGTTTAGGGTTTAGGGTTTAGGTTTTAGGGTTTTAGGGTTTAGGGTTTTTTTAGGGTTTAGGTTTTAGGGTTTTAGGGTTTAGGGTTTAGGTTTTAGGGTTTTAGGGGTTAGGGTTTAGGGGTTTAGGGTTTTAGGGTTTAGGGGTTTAGGGTTTAGGGTTTTAGGGTTTTAAAGGGTTTAGGGTTTTAGGGGTTTTAGGGGTTTAGGTTTTTAGGGTTTTAGGGTTTAGGGATTTGGGGTTTAGGGTTTAGGGTTTAGGGTTTAGGGTTTTAGGGGTTTGGGTTTTAGGGTTTTAGGGTTTAGGTTTTAGGGTTTAGGGGTTTAAGGGTTAAGGGTTAAGGGTTTTTTGGGTTTAGGGGTTTAGGGTTTAGGGTTTTAGGGGGTTCAGGGTTTCAGGGTTTAGGGTTTAGGGTTTAGGGTTTAGGGTTTAGGTTTTTAGGGTTTTTAGGGTTTAGGGGTTTAGGGGTTAGGGGTTAGGGGTTTTGGGTTTTGGGGTTGGGGTTTTTAGGGGTTTAGGGGTTAGGGGTTAGGGTTTAGGGTTTAGGGTTTAGGGGTTAGGGTTTTAGGGTTTAGGGTTTAGGGTTTAGGGTTTTGGGTTTTTAGGGTTTTTAGGGTTTTAGGGTTTTAGGGGTTTAGGGTTTCAGGGGTTTAGGGTTTTAGGTTCAGGGTTCGGGGTTCAGGGTTTAGGGTTCAGGGGTTCCAAGGGTTCGAGGGGTTCAGGGTTCAGGGTTTTAGGGTTCAGGGTTCAGGGTTTTGGGTTTTAGGGTTTTTGGGGTTTTAGGGTTTTTGGGTTTTGGGGTTTAGGTTTTGGGGTTTTAGGGTTTTAGGGTTTTTAGGGTTTATGGTTTTTAGGGTTTAGGGTTTTTAGGGTTTTAAGGGTTTTAAGGGTTTTTAGGGGGTTTAGGGTTTTAGGATTTTAGGGTTTAGGATTTAGGGTTTTAGGGGTTTGGGTTTTAGGGTTTTAGGTTTAGGGTTTTAGGGTTTTAGGGTTTAGGTTTTAGGGTTTAGGGGTTTAAGGGTTAAGGGTTAAGGGTTTTTTGGGTTTAGGGGTTTAGGGTTTTAGGGGGTTCAGGGTTTCAGGGTTTAGGGTTTAGGGTTTAGGGTTTAGGTTTTTAGGGTTTAGGGG
>JACVBY030000019.1:0-2500 GCA_017589505.3 Metroxylon sagu | reverse complement strand
TCGGGGTTCGGGGTTTCGGGGTTCCAGGGTTCAGGGTTCAGGGTTTTAGGGTTCAGGGTTCAGGGTTCAGGGTTCAGGGTTTTAGGGTTTTAGGGTTTTTGGGTTTTGGGGTTTAGGTTTTAGGGTTTTAGGGTTTTAGGGTTTTGGTTTAGGGTTTTAGGGTTTTTAGGGTTTATGGTTTTTAAGGTTTAGGGTTTTTAGTGTTTTAAAGGTTTTAAGGGTTTTTAGGGTTTAAGGATTTTTAGAGGGTTTAGGGTTTAGGGTTTAGGGTTTTAGGGTTTAGGGTTTAGGGTTTTAGGGTTTAGGGTTTAGGGTTTAGGGTTTTAGGGTTTAGGGTTTAGGGTTTTAGGGGTTTAGGGTTTTTAGGTTTTAGGGTTTTAGGGTTTGGGTTTTAAGATTTTGGGGTTTTTAGGGTTTGGGTTTTAGGGTTTTAGGGTTTTGGGTTTTTGGGTTTAGGGTTTAGGGTTTAGGGTTTAGGGTTTAGGGTTTAGGGTTTAGGGTTTAGGGTTTAGGGTTTTAGGGTTTAGGGTTTAGGGTTTTTTTAGGTTTTTTTAGGGTTTAGGGTTTAGGTTTTAGGGTTTAGGGTTTTAGGGTTTAGGGTTTAGGATTTAGGGTTTAGGGTTTTAGGGGTTTAGGGTTTTAGGGTTTTAAGGGGTTTAGGTTTTAGGGTTTTAAGGGGTTTAGGGTTTAGGGTTTAGGGGGTTTAGGGTTTTAGGGTTTAGGGTTTAGGGTTTAGGGTTTAGGGTTTAGGGTTTAGGGTTTAGGGGTTTAGGGTTTTAGGGGTTTTAGGGGTTTAGGGGTTTTAGGGTTTTAGTGTTTTAGGGTTTAGGGGTTTTAGGATTTAGGGTTTGAGTTTGGGTTTTGGGTTTTGGGGTTTTGGGGTTTTGGGGTTTGGGGTTTGGGGTTTGGGTTTTTAGGTTTTTAGGGGTTAGGGTTTTTAGGGTTTTTAGGGTTTAGGGTTTAGGGTTTAGGGTTTAAGGTTTTTAGGGTTTTTTTTAGGGTTTTTAAGGTTTTTAAGGGTTTTTAGGGTTTTAGGGTTTAGGGTTTTAGGGTTTAGGGGTTTTAGGGGGTTAGGGGTTAGGGGTTAGGGGTTTAGGGTTTAGGGTTTAGGGTTTAGGGTTTTAGGGTTTTAGGGTTTAGGGTTTTTAGGTTTTAGGGTTTTAGGGTTTTAGGGTTTTAGGGTTTTTAGGGTTTAGGTTTTAGGGTTTTTAGGGTTTTTAGGGTTTTAGGGTTTAGGGTTTAGGGTTTAGGGTTTTAGGGGTTAGGGTTTAGGGTTTTAGGGGTTAGGGTTTTAGGATTTTAGGTTTTAGGATTTTAGGGTTTTAGGGTTTAGGGTTTTAGGGTTTTAGGGTTTGGGGTTTGGGGTTTGGGGTTTTTAGAGTTTTAGAGTTTTGGGGTTTTAGGGGGTTTAGGGTTTAGGGTTTAGGGTTTTAGGGGTTTAAGGGTTTAGGGTTTAGGGTTTTAGGGTTTAGGGTTTGAGGGTTTAGGGTTTAGGGTTTAGGGTTTAGGGTTTTAGGGGTTTAGGTTTTAGGTTTTAGGTTTTAGGGGTTAGGGTTTAGGGGTTTAGGGTTTTAGGTTTTAGGTTTTAGGGGTTTAGGTTTTAGGGTTTAGGGTTTAGGGTTTTAGGGTTTTTTAGGGGTTTTAGGGTTTTAGGGTTTTGGGGTTTTTGGGGGTTTTGGGGTTTTAGGGTTTAGGGGTTAGGGGTTTAGGGGTTTAGGGTTTAGAGTTTTAGGGTTTTAGGGGTTTAGGGGTTTAGGTTTTTAGGGTTTTAGGGTTTAGGGTTTTAGGGTTTTAGGGTTTAGGGTTTAGGGTTTGAGGGTTTAGGTTTTGAGGGTTTTAGGGTTTAAGGGTTTAAGGGTTAAGGGTTTAGGGTTTTAGGTTTTTAGGGTTTTAAGGGTTTTAAGGGTTTAGGGTTTAGGGTTTTAGGTTTTAGGGTTTAGGGTTTAGGGTTTAGGGTTTAGGGTTTAGGGTTTTAGGGTTTTAGGTTTTAGGGTTTTAATGTTTTGGGGTTTTAGGTTTTAGGGTTTTGGGGTTTTGGGGTTTTAGGATTTAGGGTTTAAAGGTTTAGGGGTTTAGGGTTTTTAGGGTTTAGGGTTTTAGGGTTTTAGGGTTTTAGGGTTTAGGGTTTAGGGTTTAGGTTTAGGGTTTAGGGTTTTAGGGTTTTAGGTTTTGGGGTTTAGGGTTTAGGGTTTAGGGTTTTAGGGTTTAGGGTTTAGGGTTTTAGGGTTTAGGGGTTTTAGGGTTTTAGGGTTTTTAGGGTTTTTTGGGGTTTTAGGGTTTTTGGGGTTTTAGGGTTTAGGGTTTTAGGTTTTAGGGTTTAGGTTTTAGGATTTAGGGGTTTAGGGGTTTAGGGGTTTAGGGTTTAGGATTTTAGGTTTTAAGGTTTTAGGGTTTTAGGGTTTAAGGTTTTAGGGTTTTAGGGTTTTAGGGTTTAGGGTTTAAGGGTTAGGGGTTTAGGTGTTTAGGGTTTAGGGTTTAGGGTTTGGGGTTTGGGGTTTTA
>JACVBY030000537.1:770000-1188927 GCA_017589505.3 Metroxylon sagu | reverse complement strand
GAGGAAGACGTATTCGTCTCCTCCCAGACTCCTCCTTTCGTTTGACTTTTCTTTTTTTTTTTTTTTTTGTTAACCCCTAATTTGGCTTGATTCAGACCGGTCAAACGGACCTGGTTTAGGTGTTATGTTGTCATACTTTCTTTTCTCGAAAGTAACCATAAGAACAAGAAAAGAGTTGTCATTTTTTTTTTACAGCAGATAGGTAGAAAAAAATAGTTGCCAAGCGTGCTCCATAGATTGATTAGAAGCCCCAATGGGAATTCCATGTGAATTGTCAATTATTATTATTATTTTTTCTTTTTTTTCACCAAATCAAACTGTATAAAGGAGAGAAAAAGGCCAAACCTTATGTTTCTGCATCTTGCCAAGCCATAACTCTCTGCAGATCATAGATTGATTAGAAGGCTCCTATGTGAATGTCAAGTGAATAATTATTTCTTCTCTTTTCTCAAAACCGACTATAAGTACAAGAAAAAAAAAAGATGTACCTCATATTTTTACATCCTAGTAGGCCATACATAATTGATTGATTGATTAGAAGCCCCATATGGAAGCCATATGAATTGTCACTTCACTTTCAAATGAGGATTATGTGACTCTATGATATAAACTAGAATGCAAAAGGCTGTTAATCACAAAACTCTATTTACTCTATTTAAGCGGAGTTATAATTGTCGGTTAACATTTTTTTTTATTTTTTGGGTATTGATCTTACCTTCTCCAACCCTTTTCAAGCTAGTCATGATGGAATAGAAGTGAAGAGGGTGTATATATAATATATAATTGCTAGCAGTGTTAGGGAGAATATAAATAAGTGAAGAGGGTGGCGGGTTGAAAGCTAAGCCCTCTATTTAGATATGACTTCCTAGGCTTTTTAGAGTGCATGTATGAATTATGCATACCATGTAGAGTGTGGTATGGATCCTCTCCAACTCAAGACAGGATCCTACCCAATTTGGGTTAAGCTATAGAGTTATAATCTTATATCTTAACTATAGCCATCCATGTTTCGTGAGTGATCCACATGATGCCATCAACCTATTGTCCCATGGAGCATGTTGAATGCTTTCAATCATGAACTTGGCTTGATATGTGGTGGTCATAATTGTGAAATCAAACATATCTTTTGGAATAATGCATATCTTATACCAAATAACCACATATTACACATCTTAAGCCCTAAAAATTTCTCCCTCTTTTGGAATACTACATTATAAATATAAAATATATAAGTTAACCAAAATAACCATAGTATTTTAGATAAATAATACATATTGTTATTTATACAATCCAACTAATCCCTCCACTAATTTCAGATTTAAACCATTTGAAAGTACTCTTTCTTCAATCCTAACTTATATTTTTCATTAATTTAAATTTTAGAAATATTTTCTTTCTAATTAACCAGCCCCACATCAATCAACTTTCTCTCTAATTTGATTTTGTGCATTAAATCTATTGCTTTCTTATTTTATATCTATATTATATTTAATATAATTTAATTATTTATAATTTTTATTTTATTTATCTATACTATATATAAAAATGTGAAAAAAGTTTTGTCCAAAGACTATGATACTTTTTAATCTTACGAAATCAAACTTAGCCATTAAAGCTTCATCATTTGTTACACCTATAATGCTAACTAAATATAGATTTTATTTAAGATTAATTATAAGAAATTCTTCTACTAGATAAATATAGTTTTAATTAGATTATAAATTTTGTTAATGATCAAATACAAGGAGTCCTTTAGTTTTTTGCTTTGCCATGGGTGATATCAAATCTTTGTGAAAACTCAATATTCATGATAACAAATATGATAGGTTTTTTGGTACGTATATATATATATATATATATATATATATATATATATATATATCCTATAAAATCTCAAAATTAGGTTTTACATGAGAATTGAGAACTCACTTTTTTCACAAAAAATAAGATTTTGAGATGCCAAGATCATGCAGATACTTAACCGCTCAAACCCACTATCCTTATCATGAAAGCTCCCAATATTTGATTCTTATTGAGTTAGTTTTAGTCTTTTAATTTGGAGAAATTATTAGGTTTTCCTCAAGACAAATCTGCATTGTTAAATTAATCATAACTGGTGTTTAAGAAATTAGAATTAAATCCCTTTGTTTTCAAAACAAGAAAATTACTATTAGATTGCTCATGAACAAGCTTGATAATTAAAAAGCGTAAAAAGCATCTATTTAGATGATAAATGCCAGTTGAGAAAATCAAAGTTATTCAACAACCGTGGCAACCCTATGTCCTCTGAATAGTTGAAGTGTCTTTGGGTCTCCTTCCCTTTTTCTTAAAAAAAATGTGTAGAAGCATAACAAGCAAGCAAGCTTACATATAAACATTTTAATTTAATTAAGAAACTTAATCATTAATAATTATAATTGCTATGTGATCCTCAATTCTTAGAAATTTAGTGATAAACATTGAAATCATGTTGAGGATTTAAATTTTTTTGGTTTGAGTTGCGCATCTTTCTCCCCGGGGCATACTATAATATCACATCGTAGTTTTAGGTATCTTGTCTTTCTTCTTTTCTCTTGATTAGGGAAAAGAGTTACTTGGCGTTAGTGCTAGGTGATAAAAGAATTATTGCTGACGCTGTAAATGATATAAATTTTTTTATTTATAAAATTAATGATGCAAATTATTCTTACAATTCATTATTTTTTTATAATTTTATTAGCTATCAATTTTTTAATAATAATTTAATATATATATATATATTATTTTTATTACATTCATATTCATAGGGTGTGACTATAGTTTTAAGCAAACTGTCAACCTACCGCAATCTTCCTCCTTTATCCAAGCTTAGGACCAGCTATGTATAAAAAAATTCATATGTAGGAGAGATATAATTAGAATATTATGTGATTGTAGAGAACCTATCAAGTTGAAAAGAAAGTTTTATGGGATAGCCATAAGACTACCTATACTTTATAGTATGGAATGTTTGTTAGTTAGAAAAATACATGTATATAAGATAAATATGACGAAAATGAGAATGTTAAGATGAATGTGTGGTAATAAAAGAAAAGATAGAATAAGAAATGAAACTATTTGTAAAAAGATAGAGAACTTAAATTCAGGATAAATTAAGAGAACGAAGACTTAAATGGTTTGAATATGTGTAACATAAATTTAGAAATGCACCGATGAGCAGGAGTAACATATAGAGAAAAAAAGAGATAGAGGTAGATCGAAAATCACATAAGAGGAAGTGATAAAGAAAGACTTTGAATTTTTTACATCTTATAAAAAATATAGCTCACAATAAAGCTGAATGGAGAAAAATGATTCATATAACCGATCCCAATTACTTTGAAATTAAAATTTTATTATTGTTGTTGTTATTATATATTTTATTTTTATGATTCATATTTTATAATTTATTTTAATTTTACAATGTAAAATTATTTTATAATTTTTATATTGACTGAAGGGTTAACTCATTTGAATTACCCATCCACTCTGGTTAGTGGAACTCTTAAGTGAATTAACTTTGCGTTGATTGATAAGATCAGGACCGTCCATCTAACGCTGCCCGTCCGGTCGAGTTTTATTAAACCCTAGCTAGCCCCCTCTCCTCATCTCTCCTCCTCCTCCTCTCAACTCTCACCGCGGCCCCTGCCGCCCCCATCCCGCCGGACGCGCTCGCCCCCAGTGCGGCCTCCACTTCCTCGGCTGCCCCTGACCCGACGACCGCTGCCCGTTCCCCATCGGCCTCCACCGCCGCCGCGTCGAATCCACCGGTCGCCGCTCCAGGTACGCGCACACGCGCATAAACACATATCTAATCCCAAATGCTACATCGCCGATTCCATTGGATTGACTCGGATGAGTTTCTCATTACGTTAAAAAAAAAAAAAAAAAAAAACACCTATATTTGATTCTAATACGATAATTTTACATGTTGATTTATTTCATGTTCCAGTTTCTATGAATCCCTCCCTCGTTTCTTGAGGTCTGCTAAAACTAATTATCAGCATATGCGGTTGCCTTGGTTGATCCAATTTGCAGCGTGGTAGCATATACTTTCTGTTTGCTTTAAAGCCTTTTCCATGTTCTACTGCTACTAGTTCTAGGTCCTTCTGTTGTCATCTTCCTTTCGAACCTAGTAATAGCTTTAATAACACCCCTCTTCCCGTGGTGTGCACTTAAGCTCAATTTCTCTTCATGTTCTTGGATGTTGACTTTATTTTCCTGCTTCTAAGAGCAGCTTGCTGATGTGAATACTATGTTTGAGTAGGTAATATTTTTCTTGGTTCTTTCTTTATATTCTTTGGACAGATAACATGGAGGCCTTTATTTTGTTTGTACTGTAGTTTGTGCTTTGTATTCATATTCTCTCAAAGAATGTTTTGCTATTGGTTCATGTTTTTTGTATTCTTCTATTCATGGCATTTGAACTTCTCAACCATTGCGATGTGTTCTTTGAAGCAATTGTAAGCAGTTATTGATCTGCTGTGTATCTTTTCACTCAGTATAGAATGGTTGCACTCAAGGAAACAGAACTTTTGCTTCATGAGGAAGCAATGAAGGAGGATGATGTGGAAGATA
This sequence comes from Metroxylon sagu, assembly GCA_017589505.3. Classification (NCBI taxonomy): domain Eukaryota; kingdom Viridiplantae; phylum Streptophyta; class Magnoliopsida; order Arecales; family Arecaceae; genus Metroxylon; species Metroxylon sagu. The sequence goes on along the minus strand of JACVBY030000537.1, from coordinate 1,184,331 downwards.
TGGATGATGAAGAATTAGAGTCGGAGTCTGAATCTGAACCTGAAGAAGTGGTGTTAACTGAACCTGTGAAGGATGCTGTGTACAACAAGGAAGGCCTTCTCGAGAAGCTTGATGATATATCCTGGCCGGAAAATGTTAAATGGATTCACAAACTAACTGTTGATCATGATCAGGAGAAAGAGATCGATGTGAATGATGACCTGGCACGCGAGCTAGCATTTTACACCCAGGCACTAGGTGGGACGCGTCAAGCTTTCGAGAAATTACAGTCTATGGGGATCCCATTTCTTAGGCCTCCAGACTACTATGCGGAAATGGTGAAGTCAGATGTTCACATGTTAAAGATCAAAGGTAAGCTGTTAGAAGAGAAGAAGAAGATCGAGGAGGCTGAGGAGAGGAAGAAAGCACGGGAGGCCAAAAAGATAGCGAAGGAGGTCCAGGCCCAGAAAGCCAAGGAGAGGGCCAAGCGCAAGAAAGAGGACATTGATTCAGTTAAAAAATGGAGGAAACAGAGGCAGCAAAGTGGGTTTGCTAGAGGAAAGGGTGATGGAATGGATTTGGATTTTGATGCTGAAAAGGACTTTGGGAGGACAAAGACAAAGAGGCCTGGGGTGGCTCCTGGTGATAGATCCGGAGGCTTTGCAAGAAAAAAATGGAATGAAAAGGGTAAGAAGAAAAGGGAGAATAGAAACACAAAGTTTGGGCATGGCGGTAGGAAAGGCATGAGAAAACAGAATACTGCTGAGACAACAAATGACTTGAGAGGCTTCAACCGGGGTGATATGCACAAAAATAAGAAAATGAAATGATAATGCAGAAAGAGCCTCACTGTCAATTTCGCATATAAAACTGAAACAAGATATGCTTGTTCTGGGAGCCTGAGAGCCACTATATTGGCGATATCTGCATTTTAAATTTATCTTCCCTTTATCAGCTTGTACTAAAAAGCACTCAGTATCTGGTGGCTGTGTTCACTTCATTAACACCAATCATCTAATTTTGATCTTAAACTAGTGTGAAGAGATCCAGTTAACATCAGATACAAACATCTATCGATAACTATTATGATGTTCTTCTTATCTTTTTTTCCATTCCAGGAATTTTATCTGCACTATTGTGATGGCTATTTGCAGCAGAGAACTATATACTCTGCAAGAGCTGTGAAGTACTCTTTCAACAAAAGTGCTTTCTTTATTCAGCTTGCAATTTTCTGGCTTCAATCATCAACGTGTTTGATTGATTTTTTATGTTTATTTCATTCTAAAATTCGAATGCTTGTTCCTGACACCTGAGCTTGTTCAAATTAAAATTTGAATGCTTTTAATTATTTAGATCTTCAGTTTTTTGTAAAAACTTGTAAATATATCTCTGCCCGGTGGTGTGCTGCTTAGATGTCTGATTTGGACATGATTAAGCACAGATTGTATGCATTCAGTCAGAATATTGAGACTTGTGACTACAGCACTATATTATATTGTTTTTCGTGGGTATAGCCTGAGAGGTACCAAATAGAGATCCAAAATATCACTCAGTTGAGGAACCAGATGATTGATATGCATTGGTAGGAATAAAATCAAACCAATATGCTTGTAATGCTTATTTGATGTTGAATGAAATTGCCTGTAGGTCTCTTCATAACCTTAGAAGGGGCAAAAAATGATGGCGGCTTTTCCTTTGACCATCAAGGCAATATCTGTTAGGTGTTGCCAAAGCTTTAAGTGCATTGTTTATCTTGTCAAAAATGTGCAAGTCCTAATTACATTAGCCACTCGTACAACGTCTCAGGACAAGCAAATAGATTAAGAGCTTTTCAGCATCTTCTAGCTTTAAACAACTGTTTATCATTATTTTGCCTCAGAATTACCTCTCTCAAGATCTGAACACATTTCCTTCTGGAGATTTCAGCAACTGTATTTTAATTTCCTTTTGGGAACGAGTCGGTGAAACTGAAATCCCCCTCTCTGTAAACTGAAGTCTCTCACGAGAAGAGTTAATCAATGCTTTTAATCAATGCTTTCTTTCTGATTGTCAACAATCTCATGACCCTTTTACAAAAGTAATAGGAAAACTACAAGACATAAATCACATTAGATCATTTCTGAATTCTGAGGTAATTTGGTACTGTCCAAGCTTTTGATACTACTGTTAACCCACATAACGAACCTCTACAATTACTCTAATTAACTGTTACAAAATAATTTAGAGCTGTCATTTGTCTACCAGTTTCAATTATTCTCTAGGTATGTTTGCTCTCATAACAGTTGCCTTTGCTATTATAACAAATGGATGATAATGGAAAAACGATGAGCTCCTCTGTCCAAGGAGCTGTCATCAAATTACAAAGTCACTTTTCTAATTTGGAATGGAATTTTTTTTTGAAATTAAATATTTTATTTTTGTTTTCAAAAAACAGCATTACTTCATTTTGCTGTAAAGCGAAAATATCAAATAAAAGCCTTATTATATACCGGTTTGAGTTTCCTTACATACCCGAGCAAATTATTTAGAGGTGCATTTGTTTGCTTTTTTATCCCTTTTTTTTTTAAAAAAAAAAAGAAAAGAAATATGGCTGTTACGTGCCACCTGAGTGGATTTAAGCTGGGATCTGGGAAGGGAGAAATGTCCACAAATTGACCTTACAGCTGTTGGGGCTCTTTGGGGCATATGTCTGCGTTCTTTCTTAGGTTCGTTTTCCCAAAGTAAATAAATTCTGGCTTTCTTAGGTTCGTTTTCCCAAAGTAAATTATTAAATTCGGGATTGAAGAACGTTGAGAGTAGACCGTGGAATCCGGGATTGAAGAACGTTGAAAGTAGACCGTGGAATCCGGGATTCAACATGAATACAGATATCATGATGTGACACTTACTTTACAAGGACTGTCATGGTAGCAACATTTACATTTATATGGTAACAAGGAAACAATTACAAAAAGTAAATCAAGGCCACAGGATTTTTAATCATTTTCCATTATGACCAATGATAAATATACGATAAACATCTGCAATCTACTTTGTTAAAAAAAAAATGTGTGATCTACATTTTCAAAGAAGAATCGTGTCATAGAACTGTTGCATATTACAGAAAAATAAAAATATAAGTCAAGGACAACTCAGTGATGATCAGAGGACTTCCAAGTACAATCATGGAAAATATTCCTTTCCAAATGCAACATCATCGAATAAAGAGCTGTTAAATTGCGTACTGGTATCCAAATTTTTACACTCTGGTCATGGAGTTCATCTCAAACAGCAACATATCATCTTCTAAATCTGTGTGAAGGATACAACAGCTGAACAACACTATTTTAATATGCCAATAGCAAAAAAATTAATGAAGCATTCACAATCTGAGCTCACAGAAACAATCAGGTAAAGCAGTACCCATACCCATCACAAAATCCTCTTTATGAGCCTTCCACATAGCTTTAGCCAACTCTTCCCCCCTTAGCCCCTGTGCAGTGTAGTTTGCATAATCCCTCCTGCTCAAAGCCAGAGTTTTAAAAAGCCCCTTCAGTGCTCTCATTGCTGACACCATCTTATCCATATTCCCAAAATAAGTAGCAATGTAAGCATCACTGTTTATTGAAACATAGTAATCCAGGGCAGCTTTTGTGTTGCCGTGCATTTGAACAAAATCTTTACCATTTAGAAAGGAAGATTTATTATAGACATTAGTATAAACAGATGTAAAGCCTTCAATTTCCATTATGCCATCCCCAGCTGCCAGATATATAGTTGTGTTTGTTGGGATATTGAGAGATTGGAGAATAAATGCAGTCTCTTTTGGTGTTAGGGGGCACTTCCCACGGTTTCTCCATGCACGAGCGGCTTCACCAGTCCATGGTTTTCTATCCCCACGAACAGCTTCCATGGCTTCCAAAGACGTGGAAGAAAGCCCAGGATATTCACACTGACTATAGGCTACCATATCTGGTTCAAATCTTAGGTGAAGGGATAGGAAGGGTTTGGGTATAGCTTCAAGAAGCAGAGAACCTTTAGCTTCCAAGGCCTTATTGAGGCGCAGTGCGTTGTAACAACCTTGACAAAGGGCAGCTCTAGCATACAATGGATATCTGCAATTAGTACCATAATGAGAACAATATCAGACTTCTTTCTGGCATTCTTGTCCTTTCTAGTGAATACAACAATGAAAGCAACAAATTAAGAGATTATTTAAAGGCAAAGGATGGTTCACTGCTGATTTGGTATAATATAAATGGAAAACATATATCTTAATCAAATTTTATCGACTCTTATAAGTTAATTCGTGTTCGATCACTCAAAACCATTTGACAACAATTCAGTGTTCCAATCATTCATGCCTGTTTGGAATTGCTTTTGCTTCTGTTTTTGTTCTAAAAAATCCGAGGAGAAAACTGGACTACACTGAACAAACATGTATGATGAAATCTTTTTTCCTACTAAATGGTTTGTAAAACTTTTAGAGTTGTTGCCGGTAAAGATTTATTACTTTCAAAAAGTGAAAACAAGAGAAAGGAATGGCAGAAGTTCCATGCAAATGCTATCTCTAACAACAATCTCTATGTGGTATTAGACTAATCAATAGGGAAACAAAGGCACAAAAACAACACCACCACCAAACAGGCCCTTAATTAATAGGGTAATCACAGAAATTCATTTGCATTCCTTCCAATCAACTGCTAAAATCACATACATAAAATTTCAGCAAGATTCTGCAGTCACAGAATTGGATAATATTCATCACCAGACATGTTCTCTCAATACCAGGAAAACAGCTAAAAATAGCAGAGCCTTAGCTTGAATACAACTAGACAAAGAGGATATAAAGGTCATACATTATGGATTATGAGATTGAAACATGAATTATAATATTTGGAAATAAGTAAACAAAACCATATGGCAATAAAGGGTTTCTTTTTCTTGTGCTACTTAATTACGCTGTGTGGTTAAAATGTATGCTGGAATACCCATGAAGGATAATCCACACCATTCATTATCTACACTATCATAAATGTCTAAAACAAAATCTCAAGTGTTTTGGAGACTTGTTTCTTATCCATGTGATCACAAAATGAACAGTTTTCAGAAATAGAAAAAACAATTCACCTGTAAATGATTTAGCTTTTAATTTTACTATGGATGCACTAAGTGGTCCATAGAATGGAACATTATTTTAAAGGCATATTAGTAATGCCCTAGAAAAGTAACTCTACACCCCCCCTGGGGGCTCTTTTTCCTTTGAAACAAGGGGGCCATGGATGTTAGGGATCACTCATGGATTTAAATTCAGTTGGGAATTTTGACATGAATTCTGTGCACCTTTTCATGTCTTCTTGCTGCTGCTAGCATTAAACAGTCTTAAAGCTAACTTAGTTCTGACAATCAAAAAGAATCTGCTATTTAACAGAGTGCTTTAGCACAGAAGATAAAATAAAGGGGAAGAGAATAGAAGAGAGGAAAGAATAAGAGAAGGATAAAGGAAAAGAGAAGCAAAAATGTCTATGGCCCATACTTTATCTCAAAAAGAGCCTTTCACACATTTCCAACAGACCACTGAACAACTGGCCAATCCCTCCTATATAACAGTCAGACATTAGTCCTACTCCAATTAGGACTCCCTAAGATGCAAAAAAACTGAAAACTAACTGTAACCCTTAATTAAAAGCCTAAACTGCTTTTCAAATACCCCTTATAAGCCACAGTAATATTGATTCAGCATTCTAATGTTGAGACTAGAACATTTGATCTTAACCTTACATCAAAAACTTCCTAATACAACAATTAATGGCTCAAAACTGAAAATAAAGTCTGATAAATTGCAAATAAAACTCCTGCAACTTAAAGCTTAGAAATCTCTCTCTCTCTCTCTCTCTCTCTCTCTCTGTGTGTGCACGCGTGCATGCACATGCGTGCACACGGGCGTGCGGCTTCCATCCTACAAGAAAGTGTTCTAAACAATGTCTCAAATGTTCCCATGTTGGCCACCTAGGCACATTCATTTATGTTTTATGACAAGCTCAAAGAATGGAGGATGATATGGATTAATGAATTGGCACTCGATGCTACCAGGTTGTGTTCCCATTAATTTATTACATCTTGTTTGAGATGTTCTCCACTTTTTTGGATCATAACTATTTTTTCACATCCCTTCTGATTAGTTTTTCAAATTTATAATTTCTAAGCTACCTTGACACCTGGGCATCCACTTCCTATCTAGTCACAAGGAAGTTCCTAGCTGCCTATTTACTGGTTACAGTTTTTAAAAGTATTAGTTTTAGATCCCACACCATTGATTATGATCTAAAACAAAGTTTTAAATCTCGTGGGATAGCGATATCCCCTTTTTTCCACGGAACGAGATGCCCCGCATCCCATCCCATCTCGATTCCCGACCTGATCAAGTGTCCTAATACCTGCTTAGGATGCTTTTTTTTTTTATAAAAAATTATTTATCAAGCTTTAGTGTTTTATTTGATTTTTAAACATAATTAAGCTTTAAAAGTTATATTTTTATGATAAATTAAATCTATTTAAAATTGACACTATAATGTATTATGACCGAAATAGAGTGAGACGGAATGACCCAGATCAATCCCGAAATCTCTTTGGGGTAAAACGTCTTAGCTGTCTCGATCTTCGTCCCATCGAGACTTGAATCACTGATCTAAAACACGTAAAAATGCCTAAAGATCATAAATCATTAGTTTCAAAAGTCTTTTACCTAGACATCAAATAGACATGAAAAGGACAGTGTCAATACCAATATTATGTCAAAATAGATCATAAATGCACATAAACTTTGGATCCATCCGGTTGATTATGATCCAATATTATGTCAAAAGTCTTTTTACCTAGACATCAAATAGACATCAAATAAACTTTGCTTCTAAACCATAAATCATATCAAAGCATTGCAACAAGCCCCTTGTTTATATGCTTGCCATTTGATGCATTCACTAAACACCTTCAAATTACATGATTATTAGCTTATAAGTATTTTAGACTTTGAAGATCATGTTCAACCATAAGGATCCTTAATTTAAATCATCCATCTTTGATTTTCAACCGGCAGGATTGGAACCCCAATCCCATTGAGAGAGTAAGGGGTATAGAATTATAATTCAAACAAGATAAAAAACAGGGAATTTACATGTACCATCAAGTTCATACCAACAAGGCCTTAAAAGGCCCTCAAGGAAAAAATCACATGTTTTGAAGATATTTGTTGATTCATCAAGTTGTCCCAAAATCAACACATTGACATTGTATTGTCATTCAAGCTATTGAATTTGGGCAATTTAATAAATAAACAAGAGGTCTTGAAAACAAAATTTTCAGTTTATAAGTATTTTTTGTTTTGTAAACTTTATATTCAAAAGTTCGGATTTTGCACCCATCTTTGAACTCAATAGCATGTAAACACATCTTAGCCCCTCTCTCTCTCTCTCTCTCTCTCTCTCTCTCTCTCTCTCTATGTGAATGTGTGTATATTCATATGTTGTGTTTTTGTGCGGTTGAAAAATTGCATAAGCATTCTGCATGGTTACTTCAACATCTGAAACTCCTAATATGGTGGCAGTTGCAATAAATGTATATTGGTATGAAATGTAAACCTGAATATCGGTGCAAGGCTGCCAACCATGTTATCCACTATGTCCAGGCATTTCCTGGTGTTCAACACTTGAGCCTTCAAAAATTTCTAATGTGATGGCACATGTAACCACTTGTGTCCACATTGCAGAACTTAAACCAACAACTTATAGCATAAGCTGATGACAGCCATGCAAGTTGTATCCACACTGCCAAAGACACTCTTCTCTTTTAAGAGGATTCACGGTGTGTCAAGCCCCAATAAGGTTCTTTGCTTTGCATAGAACTAAAAGACATGCTCCACTGCTTGTGCAGGCCCTCAGCAAGTCCCTTGAGTTTCATTCTAGTAAGCGTACTCCCCTAGCAGGATGCTTAACATTGTTCCTCATAAAAAATTATTGAGTCTACAGATATGGTAACATGGAGGAGGCAAAATTGTTTTAAGCATGCACAAAACTACAATAACCCCTTGTTTCAAAGAGAGGATGGGTTATTCATATTTAATTTGATGGTCAGAGGTAAAATGAAAGCTAAGCAGCAGTAATTAAGATCTCCTAGGGAAAAAGATAGATGTCTCTTATGTTAATTGCAAATGGGAATTCAGTGTCACAAATTGACACAGTTCACTATCAAAAGAAAGTTCTTTCTTTGCTTTAATGAAAGCAGCTCTGTCAATAGCTTAGATCAACCAGATCTCTCTATAAGCTATTCTGATCTTGTTATTCAATAAGAGAATGATGATCAATGAAAGAGTTCTTCTGAACTGTTTCTTTTTTATCAATGCACATTTATTCTTTTCTTCTAGCATTAGAAGGTGGTTTAGATGGACATTTGACTCTGCATATATATTTTTATATAAGAGAGGATAGAGCCCCAAGAAAAGGAAGGGCAGATAAAGCAAAGGTCTTCTCTTGTTGTGCCCTCTTTCAAATGCGTGTAGAGATGATTAGGGGCATATAGTTTAACTGGTTGAAACATACCGCTCATGACAAGTGATACTGGAGGTTGGAGCCCTTCTAAGCCCATACTTGCCTAATCAATTGCTCTGACAGTCACCTGAATCACTCTCTCAGATAGCCCACTGCCTCTCTTCTGGATGCAAAAGAGGATTTATTCAATTTACTAGGTTTGCCCTCTTGTAAGAAGAACTATGATGAGTTGTGTAATCAACACTAACTATCAAGATTTTGGGCCAGCCGAACACATACTTCAGGAAATGGTCCATGCATGTTTTTGACCGGGCACTGTAAGATCAAGCTGGTAAGGAAAAAAATATTATTTCATATTTGCATAGATATTTATGATCTATTATTCATATAAGGGCCCTTTTTTGATTATGTAGAAATGGATTATAGTGAGAGTGACACATTAAGTTTCATTCTACACACTTCATCCAATTTAGGAGAATCTTAGCTCTTTACTGTATGCTACCCATGCCAAACTCCAACCTATTTTCTCATGGTAGGCAATCTTGACATCATCTACATTTTTTTACACTTGTGCATACTTCAAGAAAAGGATAATGCTCAGTTCTACATTTACTATCAACCATCCAAACCCATCCTTACTTTCCTTAACAACTCGACTTGTTAGAAACTAAAAGCAAAATATTTTTTTAATGCTTAAATTCACCTCATGTACCCAAATCTCTTCTTAAAGAAGTTCGTAGCTCATGTACTTTAGGCCACCATGACAAATGATAAATCAATTTCTTCGAGGGCTGCCAACAGATTAAGCTTTAGGCCAACCTACCATAAATTCAAGCCTGGCGCGGAAAAATGAAGGCAAGAACAGCCTACTTGATTTCAAAATTTTTGCAAAGCCAAGGACCTGTCAAGGCCCATGATTACTTGGTCAAGAGCTAGCTTACGAAGCCAGATAAACTTCTCATTGGAGAAAAATCCTTCTCAAGTGGAGGGAAACAAAGGTACATGATCTCCCTCTAACTATTAGGAAAAAACAAAAGAATACAAGCACCCTGAAGAACCCATCTCTACCAAGTAGACTGTAGCCCTAATTCATAAGAAGCCAGCCTCTAAGCTGTTTGTGGAGTACCATTGCTTGGATCCCATCAAATATGGCCCTAAACCCACATTTGTGTGCTCCCTCCACCACGCGCTACCTCTATTGCTTGCTGCTATCATTGCATGCTTTCTCTACCGCTATCATTGAATCATCCCCTCCACAATGCTTCTCCACTATTGTGCCATCCCTCCAACTCTTGCCGCCGCCACCACATCATCATCTGGTAGTGTCACGGCTTGTGTTTGGAAAAGAAGAGGAGAGCAGAGCAGATGGGAAAGGATTGTGACATTAAGAGTTAGAGCTCAATTTCTAGAGCATCAAGTGTCAGGGTCAAGCTTAGGCCTGCCTAAATCAAGCTTGAAATAGATTCAAGCCTAGAATTCTGAGGCCCAGGGCTGATCCACCTCCCATTCTATAACCCCACAAGGACCAAAGCAAGCCTTGGTAATGGGCTTGGCCCAAACCTATTAGTAGCATTATTTGTATTCAAATCTTGTCCACTTTGTTGAAGCAATTGATAAACAAAGCTAAAACATTGGTAATGGTACAGAGTTAAATATGACCCCATAAAAGAGGCACAAATTTAACTAGAATTTCATAAATCATCTTTAACAACTTGATATGGCCTTTGGCCCTTCCCATACATAAACAGGACATACTAACTTGAAAAGTAAAAGACCTAGACTTTATACGAACCTTTTATTAAGTAAACAAATCCCAATTGCCAAACCAAACTTACCATGACAAAAATGGAAGGCAATGACATTATGTCTCATATCTTGTCCTAGCAATTTCATGCCATAAGGAATTATTAAAAACATTTTCAACTTGAATATGTAGCACTTCCAAAAGATGAGTTTCACCAATGAACCCCAAAATGATAATAAATTTAGCTAAAGATGCTTGGATTTCAAGTTACACCTACAATAAAGTATGCCCATATTCCTACTAGAGTATAAGAGAAAAGACAATATTAGAGTCTAGACATAACAATTTATCTAAGTTTAGGCCCCTAATTGATGATCTTAAGCTATATCAGAAAAGGAAAGGGAAATAATCTTGTAGCTAGTTTGATGGTAGATGGTTTTTGGTGTAAGGAGGAACAATATTAAGTTTAGGAGGTTGAAATCCATGAAACTTAGGTCTCTTTGGAAACCATCATAGAGATCAAAACATTGTTCCAAGGAGTAACTTCTTTTACATGTATCTTGTGTGAAGAGAGCAGCCAGGAGAGGGGCATAATATAAAACAAGATAAGATTCTAGGTCCATAAAATGGTAAATAAATCAGATGCAAGGCTCTATTTCTTTTCAGATGTAGGTTTCCTGGACTTTTGACTTCAAACAACATGCATAGTTATAACTCTATTGCCTTTCAAAACAAAAACACGAACACGTGAGAAACACAAAGCTATGCTCAATGTTCCACACAATTATCAGCCTTCATAATTGAAGATGTTGAAAGACATTGTAATATGTCAATGTGGAAATCTTTTTGAGGTCCTACTTTTTGTTGATGGTGGCTTTTGTTATACGACCAATGAACTCATAAGAATTACTTAACATGAGACAATTTCAACATGGAGGTATGTGTAGTTGATACAATGTGTCTATTGCATAAAGTTTGGAAAGATAATTCTAAATATCTTTCTTATGCAGTGGCAACTTTAGAGTTAAATAGAAATGAGAATAATATCGGTAGACATTAAATGAGATCAGGAAACCATTCTACCTTAGCTTTAAGGTGGAACGTGGTTCCGTTGGACAACGAAAGCAAAAGGGAGTGGGTCTTGTTTTCCTCCATAGTTTGTTAACAGGTACAATGAAGACAGATAATTGCATGCTTAAAGGCAAGGCCATCTTAGAGAGCGTTGGAAGGTTAATGGCTCTCTATGTTTCAACTATGTGTAGTTGAGTAGGTAGAAGAAGCTCCAGATTGCTCTGTGAGGGGCAGATCGAGATGAGTTGTTAATATGGCTAGGTGTCTCTCGTATCCCACTTTGATTTTGGATCTTTTGCTTCCCTTCCTAATACTTTGTTTTCTTTATATTAGTACTCAGTAAAAAACTTGATTTTAATTAAAAATGTAATGCAGTCACCTTTGAGTGGTTCTGCACTCCATATGATTCTTTTTTCCTGCCTATTGTCAGCTCTGATAGAATAAAGGTATTCACTAGTGTATCACAGAAACCAACACCCTTTTCATGAAGAAAAAGAGTTGTCTCTCCAAGCAGCAAAGCTATCTTCCCCAATTCCTATCATTGGCAGAGAACTACAGGATGTATGGCACAAGAAACAAAAAGCACATAGTAAGGCTGAACATATTTCACCAACCATACAACATTAGTAGATATATGAAAGGAGTAACACATTACACAAACTGATCAAAAACTAAACAGGAAAAGGCATGCGTTTGGAAATCACACATCAGATGAAATGAACATAGAGGCCATAAACAATACCTATCTCTTCTTTGGCTCATAGCTGGTGTGATAGATATATAGTGATGTTCCAATAGAGCAGGAAGGACTGCCTCGACATAGTCAAAAAGTCCTTTCCGTTTGCTGCAGTCAACTTTAAACGGCTCTCTTGATGCAATTTCTTTAGGCAACTCTTTAACAACTTCTACGTAACCTCTTGTTTGCTGAATAAAGTAGTCCACATCAAACACATCTGCAAAGCCACTGATAGAAACCTCCACTCAGCGCCAATCTCTATGAATTATAATTCAAAGATATATTATTTTCAGTAGACTAATTACTATACCTTGATTCATTCCAATAAGCAGCGACCTCAAATTTCGGCAAAACTAGAGTGGCATTCAAAAGCCGAGCTATCCCAATGCCATCACATAACTATAATTACAACAAAAATTCATATTTTTATTCATTATGAACACAAGAAAAGCCAAAACAAAAAGAGTGAACCATAAACCTTGCACTTGCTCACTCACATCACGTCTCATCTGGTTGAGGCCGCCATAGCAGTCCACCCTGATGAAGCCGTTGCTCCTCGTCGGCAGAGCTGCAGCATTTCAACAAAAAACCAATGGAATCTTCTGCAATGAAACCAGTTAAGATAAATTCAGGAGTAAAAAAGGGACAAACACAAACAGATCCCCACAAGATCGCTAACAAACGACCACGATCCTGCAAACCCTAGCCCTAAAGTTATACAAAAGGGCAAATTGGGGCTTTTACCAACCAGTTAAAGCGCCAGTTTTCCACCAGTCGCAAGGCCTCCAGTCGACCACCCTGCGGGCGCTCCAGATGTCCGATTTCTCCCACGAAATGGACCTGTTTGCAAGGGAGATTAGAAGATGAAGGGTTAAGAAACGAAAGAAGAGGCGAGAGATGAGATCTATGCGTACTTGAAGGAGATGGAAGCGGAGAAGGGGGAGGAGGGGGAGAAGAGGGCCGCCGCGAGGAGGAAGGGGAGGAGGAGGAGGAGGCCGCGGAAGAGCGGTCTCATGGGATTCATCCATGAGCTGGAGAGCATCGTACCGCCGCCGGAGATTCCGGTGTGGACTGGAAGAAAGGGAGAGAGTAACGGGGAGGATGATAAAAGAACTAAAGAATGAGATCCGGATCCTGGAGCTCATTGAAGTTTAACGACTCGAATTTTTTGACAGGCATATTAATCCCCTTTTAAAAATATAAATTTATATATTTTTTAAATTTGATATTATTCAATTTAAATTTTAAATTTATTATTTTTAGATCAAATTAAAGATAAGATAAATAAAATATATATGTATTTGAAACTATAAATTAAAAATAGATAAAATATTTTTTAGATAATTTTTTTAAAAAAATAAAAAGTATATCCTAAATAACATAACATTTTTTATGATAAAGATATAATTATTATAAAAATTATTATTATATTTCTAAAGAAGCTTCTCGCTCTAGTTTATCTTTAGCTAATGCTTTGATCTTCAAGTTAGCTAATATAAGAGTTATTTAATTTAACTTTACAGATGGTATTAAAAAATAAAAAAAATAAAAAAAAAAAAAAAAGGGAAAGAAGTTGATTTTCTAGTCTAAATTATTTTATTTTCATATAACTAAATATAATTTAATATTTAAATATTATTATAATTTTTTATTTTTTTTAACTTTTATTTAGCAAATGCTTTCAAAACTTTATATGAAAAATCTTCATTATAAGTAAGAAAAAATAATGATTTTAAGAATTTATTATGGCCTCTTTTGCTACTAAAGAAAGGAAAAAAAAAAAAAAAGCTAAAAAAATGATTTTAAGGATGCACCCTTACCTCCTTTCTTACTGGTAAATGATAGGAAGGATAAAATGATTGCTATTAATTCTTTTTTCATTGTAGAAAATAGAGAAAATAATTAATTTAAAAGTTATATCTTTGCCTCCTTTTTTTTTATAGGAAAAAATAGATAAGAAAAAAAAAAATGAAACTTCTTTCCCATTGAAAAATGGATATAAAAAGAAAATAATTTGAAAATTAATTTTTAATATCTACCTTTGCTTTTACTATTGATTCTTTCCCCACAGTAAAAAAAAATAGGAAAAGAAATTGATTTTAAGACTACATAGAGAAAAAAAAAAAAGCTGAAACTCCTTCCTCAATGGAAAAAAAGATAAAAAAAAGGGAAAAAAAAAAAATTAATTTTAAGGATCTACTCTTATCCACTAAAAAAAATAACAAAGCCGAAACTTTTTCAAATGCACATTAAAAGGTACTATAATATTATTGCATCAAATAAGTTTGTGAAATCGCTTGTAAAAGAAAAAAAATTATACGTAAAAAAAAATTCTCTTCACTTAATACAGATTTAGATGTAGCATGAGAGAAAAGAAAAATTGAAAGGTTCTTAACTTTACTATATTGTATTAAATGTTTAAATAATAAAATAAAGCTATATAAAGATTAATTAAATAATTTATTTCTTAGATAATAATAAGGAATATTTCTCTAACCAGCCAGGCTTGCAACTATTGATCTCTTGAACCAGAATCCTAGCCAAAAATTTAAAGGAAGAGTCAAAAAGTTTTTTATTCTTTTTTATTTTTTTTGGGGACCAGAGTTGCTCTCTCGAAAACAAACAACCATGCTGATTAACCAGTAAAAGATTAACCAGTAAAAGATTAAACAAGATAAATCTACGCTGAGTAAAGATGACAATCTATTTTGAATGAAAAATTGGTGTAGAAATAAGCCACGTTGGCAAAATTTAAGAAGAAAAAGTCAAATGTCACTTGAATTTGAGCAGAAAAGATTAAAAATTATTGAAGTTCAGATAAGAATGGCAATACATTGGTTAAAGTTGAGTTTTACTTATCTGTTCCATCCCCATCGCCAATACCCTATCCATTACCAAGTTTGTAAGAAATGGAACCCTATCTCTATTCTTTTCTTTTTTTTTTAAATTTATCTTTAAAAAATATATTTTTACTATTTTTTTATTAAAATTATAATTTGATCATGTAAAAAATATCAAAATAGTATTATTCTCACCATCAAAAATTATATAACAAATATCAAATCTCTATCAAAATAAAGGAAAAAAAAAAAAAGCAATAACCTTAATTCGAGGTAGTTTTTAGGAGAGTATGCATACTAATTCCGCTCTGATCTTAACCACAAAGTTTTAATTTTTTCTAAAATTTATTCAGAACTCAGTCCAAACTTGAAGATCTCATCTCAATCGAGGTGGGTCCCCATTAGGCTTGAGTAAAATTACCATCTCTAAATTCAAGCAATAAAAAATAAAAAATAAAGCTTAAGTAGAAAAGTTGAAGATTGCAACAATAAAAAAAGAAAATAATCAAAATAGTGAAAATAAAAATTTCTTACTTTTCTTTTCATAGAAATAATGAAAATAATTTTAAAAATAAAAATAGAACTAATCATATCTTTTATCTTAATTTTTATGATTTTATTTTCAATATAAAAATAAAATATAAAGGTGATGCCAAATGGATCCTTAATTTTTATTTTTTAAAAATACAATATAGTGGGATGTAAAAGGATTATTATCATCAACAAAGAAGAAAAAAGTTACTAGATGAGTCACATGTCCAAAAGACTATAATTTTCATCAAAACTTCTTTACTCTTGATAAAAATTGGTTGTATTTGTCTTTTTTTTTTTTTGTTCTTAATAAGTTTATGAACCTCATTTGAACACCATCCCTCTCAAGAAATAAATTTCTTATCTTTAATATTCGCTTTACATAAGGATCTACAGGGATAAAATAGGAGCACATCAAGAATTTTATTAATTTGAATCAATCAAGGTCATTATAGTCTTCTCCATGTGATTGATGAAAGACAATAAAGCAAACTTGTTTATTTATTTTTTAGAAGTCTTATATTATGTTCTTGTTGAATTTCTCCCACAAATAAGAGTGTCCTACAAAAAGAGTAGATAATAAAAAATAAGATGTATTTAATAACACATGCTCAAACAAACAAATAAATAATTCTAATTATGTTAAATGCTAGATGTTAACAAATCCATCCATTAAATATTTTATTGGTTATTTTTTTTCATTTTTTATTTTGGACAAGTTTTGATTTTTAACATTCATTTGATATTTTTAAGTCATCTTTATGCGTTGTATCTAATTTTATATTTTCAATTCTTTCCTTTGATGTGCATTTTATATCTCAATTTATTAACTTCTCAAAGGGAGAAAAATAACTATCAAATTTTTAAATTTAAAAATAGAGGTTATCAAGGATGTTAGCAAAGCCACGGTGAGCTATATTAATACCTGACATCTAGCATATATTTTTAATTCTCTCTCTCTCTATATATATATATAGAAAGGAAAAGACGAATAAATTTAACTACATCAGAATGTAGTTAAGTTTAGAATTTAATCATTTTCTTCATCCTTAAGTCAATACGGATCTGGAAGTTATCCATTTTTTTCTATTTTTTTCATCTTTTTTATTTTTAAAATTTATAAATTATATAATTCAAAAATGAGAGAGATAATCGAATTTAGGCTTATACATTCGAACATTCGAATATAGCCAAATTAAAAATAGGATTATCTTTTCAATCTTTAAATTTATATGGATCTCGAAGCCTTTTCTATCTCTGAGATTTTTGAACTATGTCGATATAAAAATAAAAAAATAATGAAATATAAGCTTGACTATATTTTATTTAGCTTAATTTATTTAAACTTATACATTCGAATGTAGTCAAATTAAAGATTTGATCATTTTTTATATCTTTGAATTCATATGAATTTTAAAATTATATTTTTTTTATTTTTAAAATTTTTAAACTGTATCAATATAAAAATAAAAAAATAAAATTTAAATTTAATTATATTTTAATATATATATATATATATATATATAATTGATTTAGTCATGACTAGATGCAGCGAATGTGTCCACAAACAGAATGCTATGGTTATGTGGCATCTGAGGTTTAGCCCATGGCCCATGTGAGCTGATATTTTGGGAGTCTAAGGCAGGTCACCATCAGTGAAGCTGAGCGCACGGCAATTGCCTCCAGGAATCATGTTTTGTTTTTTTTTTTTTGGAAACTGCAACACGTAAAGTTTTGCTCAGATCGGACGACCCGTCCCTGATTTCCGTCGGCAATCCCACCACCAACCCCTCCCTCGCCCTCTTGAACCCGCACTCCCTTCCTCCCATTTTCTCGTTGGTCCCCCAGACCACTGCGAGCGAGCTGGCGATCGAGGCGGAGACGAGCGCGAGGAAGCGGAAAGCCGCCGACGGCGAAAGGGAAGAAGGCGGGCCGGCGGCAGCAGCGGCGATGGAGAAGCTTCTTTCCGACCAAGAATACGCGGTGGGAGAGTCATCCGGTTCTTGCTCTAACCCTAACCCTAACCCTCACTGCGTCGATGCCATGGATGATTTCGACTGGTCCCGATTCAGAGACGACGACATCATGCAGCAGCACTCCGCCATCCTCGCTGAGGAGGCCGCCAAGGTGCCCTTCGTTGGGGATAAGGCGAGTGATCCCTCCCGTCCCGAGCTCCATTGATGCGATTCTCTGATTCTCTGCAATCTTTCTCTTTAATCTTTGTGTTCTTCATCGACAATCTTTAATTGCATTCGCAAAATCGATGCTATAACTGAGATTTCCCGATTTTAGTATGGCTAAACTCTTGTCGAGCGCATCTTGGCTGCTTGCCTTTTTCCCTAAAATGGGCGCAGGAAAGTCAAGTAACAGTCTTTCTGGATCCGGTTCTGTACTTTTACCGTGGTTGTTTTGCTCATTAATCTGGTTACGTTATGGCCACGATTTCTCAAACTATTGTGGGCCAAGTGCTTTTAACTGGATTTTGAATGAGAATGTTGCTGCCTTTTTCTGGAACTAGGTGCGGAAAGTCAGATGATAAAATAAACAGCAAGAAAAAAAGCGCAACTTTTGGTCTGTCTCTGTCTTTTTCCATCTAAAACAATGCTATTGTTTAACAATCTACTTACATTTCTGAGAGTGATGTTGTGACTGGAATTTCCTCGCAATTTTAGTATGGTCATGAATGTGATCGACTGGGTCTTAAATAAGATTATTGCTTATTTTTCATTCATTGATTTAGATAAAAACAAAGAATCAAGAGAGAAAAATCAAAAACTATTAAATTAGGTGTAGAGAATTGAAAATTGTTTCACTAGATTCTATTTAATGTGATTTGGCTAGATTCTATTTGATGTGATGTTGTTAGTACTGGTGCTTTTTCAGCTATTTTAGAGAAAGATACCAAGCCTTTAAATTCATATAGTTTGGCATGTCCAAAACCACACTTATTCACATATTGAATAAAGTTTCATATTTATGCTGTGATCTTTTCATTTGATCATATTACTGTGCCATTGTGTTGAAATGTTCATTTTTTGATTAATTATGAGCGATTCTTCCATTGCTTGCAGCTATTTTACCTTGATCAATATTTTTTTTTTTTTCAAATAAGGACTTCTAAATTCTAACTGGGGCTTCAAGGACTAATTTGTGACTGTTGTCTAAAGATTTATCTGATCAGCATAGTTGCCACATGCATTCAATTACTTGCTTAATTATATCTCTGACAATTATTTGTCTTTTATATCACATTGCATTTGTTTTTTCAAATATCTAATTGTTCATCTTACAGAATATTTTTTATTATATCTATAAGAATTAGGATGATTTTTTGTAATTTGTTTCATCACTAGAAAGTGATAGCTAAAGAATTTCAAGGGTAAAAGATGCTAAACAGTAGCAACAGCAATAACAAAGCCTTAATCTCAAACTGGTTGGGATTGGCTACATGAATCTATTTTCTACATTCAGCTTTGTTCTGAGTCATATATTTTGTAAGATGCAAAAATTTTAAATATGTTTTTATAACTTCTTTTTGGTCTCTATCTTTGCCTTCTTTTCTTTTGACCTTCTGCACAGGTGCATCATGCTAAATTGTAATAAGAGGGGTGTAATTCTGTGCTGCATGGCCATGCTGGAATAATAAATAGGAAAAAAAAAGAGAGGAATGAAAGACAGGTTTAGTTACTCAAAAAAAAGCCAACGACAAACCCAAGTGTATTACAGTTCTAAACTGACCTTGTTATCTAATAAATGTTCAATCTTGTTCAAGATCGACGTTCTTAATTAGCTTTACATAGAGAATGCCAGATAATTGATTTTATAACTTCTAAATTCAAAGGCAAAGGGCTGCATTGTGACTTCTTGGAAAAATATCCATTATATTATATGTAGGATCTAAAAGAAATTTTTGGTAGGTTATAATGAACTCTCATCACAATCCTTCATCCTTGTTAAAATCTTTGATTCAGGTGGCATGTATTTGCATGCTTGACATATCCTTTTTATCCTTGCAGTTGATGTGCCAACAATTTATAGTGGCCATGTGAAAGTTAATCCAATCTCTCAGATGACACGAAGTTACTTTTAGGAATTTCTAATTAGCTATTATACTTTTACTCATACAAATTGTTTCATTTATTCTAATAATATTGTCAATCATAGCAGGTAAGTCTTAACGATGACTCTTTTTGCAGGATGGTTCAAAAGGAACACTGCACTAGTTTTATCATAACTAATTTAAATACTTGTCCACTGTGATTGTTCTTTCTTGCATGTCCTGAATGATTGGAATACCCTCTTTCTACACCTTTCAAATAAAACACCTATCTTATCACCTCTCTTTATGACTATGGCAATGGCAAGATAAAGCTGCCTCTAGTTTTAGATTGGATGGTGCTTTTTGTTTCTTATTACAGTTGCAATTGTTATGTGCCTCTAAATTTTGAGTTCAGATTGCTAATGCAGGTTTCAATAAACTTTGATTTTATTCCTTCATTTGGTAATTTTTCTGTTTATTACATTATTTTAGAGCATATTTGCTATCAGTTGTTGATCATTAAAGCTGAATTTGCTGTAGATTGACTGCAACTATGATTTTACCGATCATATGTAACTGTCCATTTCTATGAATATATTGGTATTTGTTGTATTACGTCATGAAAATAATATAATATGCCCTTTTTTTCAATGTTTTGATAATGCAGGAGCCACTCTCTTCTTTAGCAGCTGAATTTCAGTCAGGCAACCCAATCCTTAAAGAGAAAATCAAGGTTCATTGGAGTGATACAAAGAAGTGCTGCTGTTTTATTTCTCATCCTTGTTGATAGTCTTCAAACATTTTCCTCTGGATTGGATTTTATTTATGTTTATGATTATGTTATTCAACACACAGCTGCTTGGTGAACAATATGGTGCATTGAGGCGAACAAGGGGTGATGGAAACTGTTTCTATCGAAGTTTTATGTTCTCCTACCTGGTAATGTGATGATATATGCTTCAAAAGCTCTTCTTCTCTTCATATTTGAACAGTTTTCTGTGAAACGTGCCCTGGTTATAAGTCAGTAAGAGATATTTGTGAGATATGAAATTAGGAGCATAATTTGGAGACACAAGACAAAGCTGAGGTTGATCGTATTCTTGTGAATATTGAACAATGCAAGAAGACGCTTCAGGGCCTTGGATATGTTGACTTTACCTTTGAGGACTTCTTTTCAGTAAGTTACATCTTTCAAATGTTTTGTCTGCGCCTCTAATTCATTTCCACAATTTTTCTTTTTTCTGCTGATTATAGCTCTTAGTTCTAAAAATAATGATTGACTACTTGATAAAGGTAATATCGAAACTTCTCAAATTCTGATATATTATAGTTTATAAGTTGGGAAACAAAATCATGTTCATCTTAGACAGCCTCTCTATGTTATAAACTGGTCCTGCATTTCTCTGATCTCCACCTCATTTGGCCTAGAAAAGTTAACGTCTTCTAGATCAATGAGAGGAGTTGTTTTGTATTACCCAATCATTTTCATGTGCATCCGATTGCACCACCAACACCAACAGTTTAAAATCTTAGATTGTAATGAGCAAGGTTTGCAAAACTGGTATTGAAACATGTACCAGTACATTACCGGTTTGGCACGGTACAGTATGCACCTGTACCGAGACATGGTGCCATTTTTTAAACTTTTAACTGCTCGGTATGTGTTGGTACTGGGCTGTTCGAGTCGGTACCAAGCGATTCGGGTCTGTTTAGACCGGTTTGGTTTATATTGAATTGAAACTTAGTATCATATCGGTACCTCTTTGGTGTGGTACGATCGATATGACAGACCTTGATAATGAGTGTTCTGTTGAAATCAACAAACTTTCTAAAGGAAAAGACATCATAATCAACCGCACACTTTTTGATTGACATGAGATATAGCCTTGATGTGACCTTCCTCCTTTCTTGCTTTATAGTGTAGCCACTAGGATTCTCAAAATTATCAAATGGTGTATAAGTCAACCATTGAAAAGAGTTCTCCCTCCCTCCATACTGTAGTTCTCCTGAAGATTTTAGAATGTCATATAGCCATATCTTGTCAAACACAATGATTGACAACTTTAGTAGGTGATTTAAGCTTCAAAAGACCTGCTTGAATACACAGTGCTGCCAGCATAGAACTACCTGGTTAAGTGTCATGGTGTATCATAAATGAGCAAAGGAAATGACTGTATTTTATGGGACTGGATTAGGTATGGATGTGATTTAAAGGTTTCTTTGTTAAATTCTATGCAAATATTTAGCCATTTGACTGTTGTCACAATGTTAGTTTTTGTTATTTATGTGTACATATGATCATTTAGTTATTCGTTGTCCAGTTGTTCTTTTGTAGCCTTTGTTTTTTTTCTGAAATTATTTGATTCATGCCTCAGAAAAATTTTGGCTTCTAGAACTTGTCAAAATAAATGGGGTGCACATGCGCACACATTTGTAGCATTTTCTCCATTTCATCACATTCCATATAAATATTTAAAAGTAATGCTGCTGGTCTCCTTAAAAGCTAGGACCCTAACCAATGTAGGCTCTAGGCTAGCCCATCTAATAAACATATCATGTGGTTGGATCTCTCTTGCCCTACTCCACTTGCTCCTCTCTCTCTCTTCTCCAGCACCAACTCCCTTGCACTCCATCATTCCTATTCTTAGCACATAGTGATGTTGTGATTCACACAATTCTCTGACCTCCATTTCAGGCTATGCTTGGGCATGGACCCAACCTTTGTATATACTTTTGGGTCCAAGCTGATCTAAGGCTTTTATAGTCCCAGTTGTTGCCCCCAACTTGGGGAGGCTAAGCTCAAGCGTGGCCCTTTCAGCCTAGTGATACTTATCTTTGTGTTACAAGGAAGCACGCATATCATCCAATCTGCACTTCCCCCTTCAATAATCTAGGTATGACAAGGATACTTTTGTGTCATGTTATCTTTGTACTTTTTGCCTCCTTGGCGAGAATAATCTAGGTATGACAAACTAGATGTGAGTTAACTTGTCATCTCAAAATCCACCCATGTTAGGAAAAATTTAAAATATATCAACTTTTTGAATCATCTAGGTCTATCTTGCAATGATGTGGAAGTGAAGCAGTAAACATTTGACTTTTCAAGGGTGCTCGATTATATTTGAGTTGAACCATCAATTATGGAAACTTCAACCATAGAAAAAAATACATTCTTCCATGAACTTCCTATGCAGTAATGGTAGCTATTCTTGACCTGATTAGATTGAACTTGGGCTGGATTTAAGTCTTGCAGATTTTAATATATGTCAAGTTTAAATTGGGTTACCTAACTGCATTTGTACATGGTTTGACTTTGGGACAATTGCATGACCCATTTTATGTAATTACACTTAAGCATTTGTTTAAAACAAACCCACTCATCATCCAAGCAAACCACTATAACTTTTTAGTTCCTCATGTACATACAAAATAGCCATCTGACATGTGGGGAGACAACACTATAGTTGCATGAGATAACCATTCAAGCTTTTGGAAATGTGTCTTTTTTTCCTTCTTCCCTCAAGGAACCTACCTACCTAGAACAACAATAATTTCCCTTTCTACTATATTCATCTCGTTTCTTCTCTTCATTTCCTTCTTGTCTCTTTCTACACCTCTTGTCTTTCTACAAATTTCTGTTCTGTTACTTTGTATTGTTCTATTGTTACTTCCTTTATTTGCCCTTTTTAATTCATGAGGACACACATGAGATATTATAACATGGTTATTACATATACATTTGTTTGATAACAGCAACAACAGTAAAGCCTTAATTTCAAACTAGTTGGGGTTGGCAAAGATAGTTAATCTTTTTCACTATATATGTTAGGGTTGTCATACGAGCAGTTTTTAATGTTGTAGCACAACTAGTTGTGGAGTTGGTCATTGTAGAGTAGGTTGAGTGTAGGGTATTGTGGGTTGGATTTGCTCACAAAGTTTGACTTGCCACAAATTGTGAGATCCACACACCTAATTTACTATGTGGTTGGGTTATTTGAAAATTAAGCTTGCAGTTATTTGTTTATCTTTTTACTGGAGAAAGAATTTAATCCAACCCATACTCCTACAAGAACCCACCTATATTCTTGAGGGTAGTGTTTGATTTGGGAATAAAGTAGATATAAGGTTTAAGGCATAAAGTAGCCTTATCCTGCCAAGCAACTTCAAAAAAGAAAGCATCAATAAGAAATAGTTACGACAATCAAACTTGCTGGTGAGAGATATAACTATTCCAAGGGAGAGTGTCAGTAAGCTATTTTGGTATAAAGGTGTTATTTATCCCCGCCTCCTTTTTTTCATGGATAAAAACATCCTTTGCCAAAAGTTATTCCAGAACTTGCAACAAACAAAAATAAGAATAATTGGTGGCATAACTAGTCCAGTATTCCTAACTTTTCTTATTTTTCTTATTCTTGAACCAAATGTAGACTAGAAGACTAATTCATGAATAACTACAAGGAGTGTAAATGGGTCGGGTTAATCAGGTTTAGGCTTAGTCAAGTTAAATCAGTCAAGTTTTCAAGCCAACCCACTGCTGACCTATACCAGGTCATGACAATTGACAACTTGAACCATACTTTTCCACAAGGGAACTCTTAGGATCGGACCATGTTTAATTAATCTGTATCTTGTTTTGCCTGACTCAAGCAAACCTGGCCCATCTTCACCCATCCTGAGCTGAATAGTCCCATTAATAGAAGCTGTTCATTGATCATTGACCGAAGGTGTTAGTTGATCATCAAACAATGTGTCCATATATATTGTATTGGAATAATCAATGAACTATGTGACAAAGAAAAAGGCTCATAACTGTTACATCATAATGGTACATCTATAAACTACTGTTCTAGCTAATGGTACATCTATAAACTACTGTTCTACTTTCAATATAACCTGATAAACTTTTTTTAAAAATTTTAGTTCCGTAGGTCCAACTTTTTACATGCATTAGGCTCTTCCGATAATAGTTTTTGATGTCATAGCACAGGGATATTGCATTTATGATTAATCCATACAAGCAGGTTGAATATCACTAAGGGATCATCCTATACATTTATGATATAGAATAAATATGGGTCCAAAGGACCATCCATCTACTTTAAGGATTGTTTAAAGTCTCGTAATTAAAGTTGTGTTGCATGTTGAGTGGCAGTGTAGTTTATTTCATCTATTTGGAGTGCTATAATTATTTGCCTATCGTAAGTCGAGTTACTCTTGGATTGCACGTAGGACCTAAAAATAAGCAAATTCCAGCTAAATTGGCTATAGGTCGACCTATAGGGATTCGACTCATAATTTCGAAACATAAAAATAGTCACATTTAATATTATAATATAATAACATTATAATATGATTACAATAATATGCTATAATATAATAGTATCATATTATATTGTATCTCATACTATTGTTATTATATTATAATACATTGTAATATAATTAATATAATGTTATAGGGAAATATTATTATAACTATAATATAATATAATATTGTCATGTGAATAAGTTAATATAATAATATTATAATGTTGCATAATGTTAAAAATATAGTATACTGGTATAATATATTATATTCTATCATAACTTTGTAGTATTACTATAGTAATATACCATAATATTGTAATATTGTATTTTTAGAACAATGATATTATACTTTCTAATAATATATTATTATTATTATTTTTAACTAATAATAAAAGTATTATATTATAATATTATTATATTATTATCATAATTATATTATAGTAATTATAGTATAATAATATTATAATAATTTATAAATGAAGAATAATTATAATAGCAGTTGTTGATAATACAAACAATTCTGCCATGGTGATCTTATAGCTACAACATTTCAAACAGTATTAGTTTAGTTATAATTGCAATTTAATTACATGTAACTCAATTACATTGTAACTTGAGCTACACTACAATTTCACTTACAGGATTCCAAAATCCCTTAAATCTTCTAGTCACATTTTTCCATTGGAGCTTCTTGTTTCCAGAGTTAGCCAAAAGGCAAGTTTCTTGATTTTACAAGTACTACCATTGATAATATTAGTAAAATGGTCACACCTAAAGGCCATGTAAACAAGAGCCAAGGACTTTCTCCAAATCTCTTTTCTGCCTTTTTCCTTTTCAAGTAAGAACTTAATGTCAGATAGCAAAAATTCACTCATTTACCTAAGTACCTTGCGATGATTAATCTTAATTTGAAGCTATAAAATCCTATTATTTTACTATTTACTTTCCCCAGAGAGAGAGATAAATGTGTTTTAATAAATGAGATTATACCATATGCTTGTTATGACAAAGGATCTCAAGTTAAACTGACAGAGGACAATGCAGTTATTTATGAAACTGCCTGAGTTTTTCATCAAACCAGCAATTCCAACAGTGACTCCCAGCAGATTAACTTTGATAACCTGTTTATCTGTAGATACAATTCTAAATGATAATATAGAGACAATAAGAGATACGGTTTGTTGTGGTTTCATATTTGTGTCTATTGGAACTCAGTATCTTCTCAATTTTTCAAGTCTGATCTTGGTGTGGTCACTCCAACGGTTCTGGTAACTCACCAACATAAATATTGAATGGAAAAGGAGAAAATCTACAGGCATACTGTTCTCAACATAATTCTTCATTTGCTTTGGGAAATAATCTTCAATCAACTACATTGTTAATTCAAATGCTAACTTTAAAGCATGCCACTCTTTTTATTCAATAAATTTTTAAGGGTGTATTGGACATTGCTTCTATTTTTCTAAAGGAAATTCTCAAAAACCAGCCAGCCACAAATAGTTAGGAAAAGGCTGGGTGGTTATGGCAATTCTCAAAAATCACCTTTATTTAGGTTCTTAAATAAAAATATTTCTTTTGGTATATGTGACATTTTGTAGTCATGTATTTATAGGACTATTTTTTGTGGAAGGGCTTACCATATTCATAAGACAAAGATCAAGATCACAAAAGCAGATGTGGGAAGCGAGTTTTTCTAGCTTCTCCCTTCCAAAAGCCACTTTTTCACATACTTCTTGTAGAAGCACTTTTCCATATTAATACCAAATACCTTTTCTTTTTAGAAAGCATTTTTCTTACTTTAAAACTCACAAAAAGACATTCTTTAAGCAACACCTAACATGCCCTAGCCTACTCAAGTGAAAGTTCTAATGTGACTCAACTTCCTGTCAAAAAATAAAAGGAAGGGTTGTATCTAATAACAATCCTCTTCTTGCACCTAATTGATAGGAGGAAAAAGTTCCTTGGAGTTAGGGTTGTCAAACGAGCGAGCTCTTTGTTAGTAGCTTGTTTTTAGCTCAAAATTTTGCTCAACAGCTTGCTTGACTAATAAATACGCCAAGCTTGATCTAAGATTTTGAGCTTGAATTAATGAGCTGAATGCAATCATATTTAGCTTGATTAAGCTCAATAAAAATATGAGTATATTCTTATTGCATAATATTTTTAAAGTTATATACATCACGGATTCAAAAACCACCAAAACATTATGGTACCATCAGTGCCATACCATTCCAGTACAAACAGATGCTGGCACAGGGGCTGAATGCTTTATAAGTATGTACCAATCATATCATATTGGTCTGTACCGGTAGTTTCTTCTTTTCTTTGGATGCTGTTAGTTTTGATATATACCATCGGTACTGATATCATACTGTTCTGGTGAAAAAATATACAGGATTTCTTATTGGTATTCAAAACCTTATTATATATAATTGTTGTTTATAAAAAATGGCTTTTATATTATTTTTATCATATGTTATAATAGTATGAGTATGAGTTATACATAAGTATAATTAGTTATAAAAACAAGTTACATTTCAGCCCTTGGCTGAGATATATCACTGAGCTATTAGATAAATATCTGTAATCCCCAGTCTCGCAGTGCTGGCCCCAACTCTATTGCATCCCTGCATATGCTGAAAAAAATGAAAAAATGAAAAAATGAAAAAAAAGAAAATCATCCCTAATTTCATTGCTAGACTTGCTTGTCCTAGCCCCTTTGCTTAGCTCATCATTCCCTTGGTTCTTGCTGCTGTTGACCTTGCTACTTGTTCAGATGCTCCCTTGCAGTAGCATGCATGCAGTAGCATGCATCCCACAAGCACTTTCAGCAAATCTATTCATTGTCTCCCCTCATCTTCAACTTTACGTAAGCCTAATTGAGCCAGCTTGGGTGCAGATGAGCCAAGCTTGAGATTAGCCAGGCCAGCTCTTGGCGAGCTAGAGCCAGGCCAGGCACATTGATGTCAAAGCTGGGTTTGAGGTGGCTTAAGTAAGCTTAGTTAGCTTTTTTACACACCTCATTGGAGTAACTAGCACTTAGATGATGTCCTCTCTTGTCTTTTTAAGAGAAGGTGAATTGGTGAGGCCTAATGAAGTCATTGGAGGATTCAACATGTTCAGTGAGCCTGTTCTCATTTGCATAGAAAGAGATCCACCAATAGCAGGTCTCCCTTGCTGTAACAAGATCTGATGCATCAGGCTCAATCCATTTGGTGGAAGCTCCATCTTTCTTTTGAGCCTGGTAGAACCCCCTCTTTCATTCTTCTGCACTTTTCAAGTCATCCATGATTCCATCCATGAGGCAAGTCTTTGGAGCAATTTTTGATTGCTATCATGTCATCACTTGAAAGATTTATAGGAGTTCCACAGTTCTTATCACCCTTTTATTTCTCTTCAAAGAGATATCAACAAACATATCATCGTCCTTAAATATTTGTAGAACATAGATTTCATAGTTATGGAGATCAGTATGCTTTTATTATTAGTGCTCTGAACAGTTTGCAGTTATCTATCATTATGGAAGCAAGGATTTTTATTGTCTAGTCAAGCCATTCACCTCCACCTACAAATATTTGTAAAGATTTAATGAAGTGACATGGAATAGCAGTGAGTGGAAATTGAAAGGGGTTAAGCAAAGGAATACAAAGAAAACTAATTCTTATACTAAAAATAATACCCATGTTTATCAAATCTTTTATAGCTCTATGACTCTCTTGATACCTTAGTTTCCTTCATTCTACAATTTCAAAAAACTTGTAAAAAAAATTGAACAACATTATATTTCCTGTCTTTATAATGCTTATCTAAAAAATAAAATTTATTTTCTACTCATTAGTCCTTCATATTATCTCATTTCATGCTTCATGCTTCGTTAGTTTTAAGATTGTAAAATTTGGTGCTTGCAATTTTGAATAAAGAATGGATAGAAGTCCCCAAAACAAACTTACACCAGTTTTATCATCTTCAAGATTATCATTTTTTCTCTAAGATTGCCATGAGAGTTCCATTTTTGTGGGCTTCTAGAGCTGCCTAGGTAGTCAGAGAATAAATTTACTAGTTAGAATGAAAAAGCATGCAAATTTTGTTATAACTCAATCTCTTTATTAGATAACTGAATATCTTTTGTGCATGTATCAAAATGAATAAGAACTAAAATGTACCTATATCATCATGAAGTCACACTGTTCCAAGTTGCTCTTGTGCTAAGACATCTTTTATTCTAGATACAATCTTCTAGCTACTTCATTTCTTTTGGCGTTATCAAGTGTTCTCTTGGTTCCTGGCAACCAGTTGAATTTTGAAGTGTCTTGCATGAACATAAGATCTTGTAGATTGTCTTGATTTTTCAGACACTGCCCTCCATTCCATGTTGGATGCATTTTCTGCCTCAATAGTGTTATTTAATTGTGTGTGGACACATATGTTTGTATGTATATAATCCTTTGTCTCTGATAGTTCCAAGTGTGATTCAGATATTCATTGAGCAGCTGGAAAGTGTTCTGCATGGCAATGAAACTTCAATAAGGTAGATGGCCTTCACTGATTATCCTCTTTTGTTTGTAGTACTATTTCTTAATATATCAAGAAGTATTGATCATATCTTAAGTTAAAATGGAAAAAAGAAGTTATTGTGTGCTCTGCTAAATTCATCCCCTGCATAATTCCAGCAAATGTTTTGCTTATCCAGGGAAATATGTGCTTATTTTGTATTTTCAGTCATGAGGAGCTCTTGCAAAGGAGCCGTAATCAGATGATTTCGGATTATGGTGAGAAACATTGTTCGTACCATTAAATTGCTTTTCATATGCCACCATTGCTTTTACCCTCTAACGTGAATTGTTGGTCAGTTGTAATGTTCTTCAGATTTGTCACTTCTGGTGAAATACGCAAACGAGCCGAGTTTTTTGAACCATTCATTGCGGGCTTAACAAATTCAACTGTGGATCAGGTTTGTCGGGATTCCCCAGCCCTGTTTTATGCTGTCTATTCATTATCTTTTCAATGCTAAAGCATCTTTTCTTGGTGGTTATTATTGTCTTTGAATAAAGTTAATCTGAAAGATTATGAGAAGTTATTTGAATCCATACTTTGCATGAAATCATAAAGTTAGGGTGACCTCATCACAATAGGAGGCTACTTAATTTCAAATGTGGTACTTGACAGATACTCATGAGGTTGATCAATCTCCTCCCAGGACAGGACCCTAACTCATTACCTCAACAATTGTTCACTTGCAAACCCTGGTAGTTGGTTTAAGTTATTTCCCCTCTTATGTTTAGGCATATGGTAGATCTTACCTTGTTCCTGTTTCATGCGATCAAAGTGAAGAATTCCAGGAGTTATCACTTAGGTTCCTGCCTTCTGGTCGTCAACCAAATGAACAAGCCAAACTGAAAGGTTTAATGTGGGCAAGGGCTTGTTCCCCAGACATAGAAATTATGGGATCATTTGAATCCACCAGTTTCAATGATGAAGTAGTGCTACAATTACTATCTTTTCTACTTGATGTAATCTGATAGAAAACAATGTCCATTGATAGCTAAAACTTAGTAAGAAAAAAATTTCTTTCTTCATGGCATGCGAATATGACTCTGTTGTCTGAGTTACAGTTCTGCAAGGCTTCAGTGGAACCAATGGGAGAGGAAAGCGACCATGTGCACGTCACTGCCCTCTCTGATGCATTAGGTGTGCCAATACGCGTGGTGTATCTTGACCGGAGCTCATGTGACTCGGGCACCCTAGGCATAAACCATCATGATTTTGTTCCTGGTTCCAATTCACCTCAGGAAGGCATCGCCCAGATTAGTGCAGCCAACACAGGTCATCCGGTGACGCCTTTTGTGACACTGCTGTACCGGCCTGGCCACTATGACATTCTCTACCCCAAGTAACTTCTTTTAGGTGCTACCTACTGAGTTTGGTGTGTTTTATATTTATTTACATGTTTTCAGCATGCCTGCATTCATTAATGCATTATACTAACAAGCTTCGCATGTCAGTCGCAGGCTGCCAAAGGTGGCTTAAATGCATAGGAGTCATGGATTGTGGGGCTTGTGCCATGAAGTTTGGGGTCTTTTGTTTTGGAAGGGGGATTAGATCTGATTCTGAACGATTCTTATTTTGTTTCTTGTGATCCCAATGCCCTGACAGACGATACATTATTGTCAACAAAGACACTCTTCTTTTGAGCTTGTCAACAGAACACCATCAAATGCAATTGGGACTCTTTGCACTCAGTATTTGATGAAGATCGGTATCTTGGATTTGTGGACGAGTAGAAGCGTAGACCATCTGATACTATGTTGAATTTGGAAAAATAAAATCATGTCCTGGGTGGTGGTGCATTGCAATGGTTTCTACGGATGAAGAAAAAAGATTCATGGTTTAGGCCGAAGGCTTTGTTGTTTTTTTATCTTTTATCATAGGAAAAGGATATGCTAAGCCGTGAACCACTGAGCTAGCTATGTTGAGAAACGTTGCTAACAGCTAAGAGATGTTTGCCCTTTTCTTGGGGGCTTATCATCAGCGGTCGCACTTCAGAAGATAGGTAACCGTGGTGTTGCGTAAAAGTTCTACTTTCACAACGGATGAAATTAATATATATATATATAACTTAAATTTATTTATTATCAATTAATTTTTACTTATAGTTTTAGAATCATATAATTTTTATAGGACAGTGATAGAGCAGATAACGAAATTTATTATTAATTAATTTCCACTTTAGTGTTGAACATCAAGTATGCAAATCTCTTCCTTTTTAGAAGACATTGCATGCGAACTCTTTTAGGTATTTCGTGAAGGGGACGCTGGCGTTTGTCCTACACGGTTCGGTTCCATTGGGCTTTTTGGCAAGCCAGGCATGGTATGCTTCCGTTAAGTCTCACATCTGAACTCCTAAATGATTCATCGTTCAACTTCCGCTGCTTGGCGAAAGGTTATGGGAATAAGATGTTATGAAAATAAAAACTGGTGAACCAAATGAGGGAGTGCCCGGTGTTCATCTGAGAATTTAATTACAATAAGGAACACGCTGAAGGTTAAAAAAGTTTTGAGAGAGGACTCAGGCACATACATATTGGCGAGATAACCGCAATCAAAAGATTTGCCTACATTCTTTTTCGGATGCATGAATGTGCCATGCTTATGAGATCTAACGGAAAGTTTTGAAGTTGGCTAAATCTCGGAGTTGATGTACTCTTAAATGATGGACTAGGAATGGCTAAATCTCGGAGTTGGTGTACTCTTAAATGATGGACTAGGAATGGCAATGGGTTGAGTTCACATCAGATCAAATTCAAGCCCAAAATCCTTTAACCCATATCAGACTCATTTGTAATCAAGCTTGAAAATGAAAAGCATACATCCATGCTTGAACTCTTATTTTACATAGACCAATATCAAATCCACCAACCCGCTTAAGTTCGTTTGTCGGATATGTATCTTCAGAAATGAAAATAAAATATGATTAAAATTAGAGGATTTTAAGTTAGCATCTAAATAGAATGAGAGGGGAAAAAAATGAAGTGAAGAAAATAATAATAATAATAATTGAATATGCCGTTCTCTTCACTTCTCTTTTAATGAAAAATAATAATAATTGAATATGATCAAATTCTTGGTTAGGCCACAGCCATTGGTACAATGGCAATTAGGATGGATTTGAGGGGCCGTTTGGTTCATGGCACTCTATCTTGATAATTAGAGATTACCATATAAACTATCATAATAATTAGATATAATAATTTGAACAATAATATTTCATTTTCGGTAATTTAAGATTATCACAAAGTATTAAATTACCA
Organism: Metroxylon sagu; assembly: GCA_017589505.3. Taxonomy (NCBI): domain Eukaryota; kingdom Viridiplantae; phylum Streptophyta; class Magnoliopsida; order Arecales; family Arecaceae; genus Metroxylon; species Metroxylon sagu. The sequence goes on along the minus strand of JACVBY030000537.1, from coordinate 1,151,757 downwards.
TAAATTATGGTAATCTAATTCTCATATGAAAGGTAAGTATCTGATATTAGCAAAATCAGATAATCTTAAATTATACTTTTAACTTTCATATAAATATTTAATTATATTTAATTTAATTATATATTTAATTTACATTAGATAATATTTAAATATTAAATTTTATATTTATATTTAATATTAAATATAAATTTAATATTTAAAACATTATTATCTATTTATATATTATATATTAATATATATTATATAATCAGATATTTAATAATATTAAAATATATTATATTATATATAATATGCATTATATATATATATATATATATATATATATTTCTAAAATTAATTTATAAAGAATCTTGATTTTTACCGAAATATTTCATATTCTAGCTTAAAAAAAAGGAGAGGCCACTTAAAAGATTAAAAAAATTATAATAAAATTTAAATAAAATTAAAAAACATCATAAAGTAATTATCGTTATGAATCAAATGCAATAATCTTTCATTCCTAAGGATCTGATCGCTAAGTGTAAAATTACTAGAAATGTAAATTTTTGATAATATTATATTACCACAAATCAAATATTACTTAAAAATTTGTTTAACTTACTTCTCAGGTCAAAAGGGTCACACCCATACCATACATATTTATAATTAGGCTGATATAGGCGAACCCGTATCCAACCAAATTGTAAGAAAATCCTAACCAAAGCCTATCTATATTAGGTGGATTTTAAGGGTTCGCAGGTCCAGTTTAATGATTACCGCACCCACGAAGAACTTCCCTCCTAGCACGTTTCTACGGTAGAAAATTCGAAACATGCCATAAATTCAAAACAGCACCTACGTCAAGAGGTGGGAGAAGCTAAACTCAGATCATCTTGCAAAGGTTATCACTTCCAATGCATGTGGAGTTGAAGGGAAAAGAACTTAAGCATTCAAACACTGTGCAACAAGTAATGAATCAAACAAACAGTGAGGCCTTTAGGAGCAATCACTGAACTCCAAGCTAAAAATTACGAGGGCTCACAATGAAGTTAGCTATGAACCAGCTTGGTCAGCCATGATGGTTAAAGGATGCAAGAAGAACCTGTTTCAGCTGCCAGACTTCGTCGAAGTAACAAATCGAAGAGATTATATGTTTATCAGGATGGGATGAGGTAAATCAAAACTAAAGAAAACTTCAATGAGTAGTAGCATAGATGTATGGCTTGAATATCACAATTAAAGTCTCGTTTGGCTGAGAGAGAGAAAAATTGGAAACAGAATTCTCAGAAAAGTAGAAAAGTGCCTCTCATAGGAGTTTCAAGGATTCCAAAAATATCCTTTAAGTCCAATAAACAGGACATTTTTTTCATTCAAGAATTTATATATATTATATTATAATTAAATTAAGATATAATTATATTATATATATTTTTATATATTCATGTAATAATAAATTATATTATATGAATATATATGTAATATTGGGTATTTTTTTACTTAATAATTAAATATGATTAATTTGAGCAAATCAAACTTGCATCTTATATTAGAGACATATCATATCTCTGCTCACTTATTAGAAAAGTGAGAGACCAGTTAAACATAATCTTCTTGAAAGATTATACTTCTCAAAAATTATACTTCTCAAGCTTCTTTTCCATGGCCTACCAGACATATCAAAATCTTTTTTTCCAAAAATTTACTTTACGAAAATCTATTTACACTTTCTAGGAACCATTTTTTGGGTATCAACTTTCCGTCTCTCAAACAAGGCCTAAGACAACAGATGGCTTGGAAATTCTAGAGCAAAGTTGTATTAAAACTTTTTTCCTCAAATTATTTTTACTATTATATTTTTTAAAAGGATGCTTTGGACATGAGATTGAACTCAGAGAGATCAGTTTATAGCTATGCAAGAACTTTAGAAGGAATAAACCAGAACTTGACATGACAAATGCAGATTGTAACAGAAAACAGCACACTAACAAGCCATTAAAAAAAAAAAAAAAGAAGATGCAATACCTTGCATGACTCCCTCACACAAAGTATAGTGGATAAGCAATGAAAAATAGCAACTGTCAACCTAGTTTCAAAAAAAAAAAGGTCATTACAGCATGAGCACTGTTCAATGCAAAACAGTATTACTGCATCATGCGGATAAAATGGACGCACATCTGTTTCAACCAAAACAAATGATGTGTTTGTTTTAGTCCAGTCTTGACTGATACATATGTACATTGATGTAGAGGATTAGTTAGAAGAAATTCCAAAATGTTGGGAACCAAAACGCTTAACCATGTTAGTCAAGTAGAAACAAGTAACTCGTTTTGAATTATCTGACAGTCTGAGAACCGTGTTAAAAGGAGAATATATTTAATTAGCAAAGAGAAAAATGGAAGAACAGGAACAAAGAGTTGGTTTTACAAACAAGATTATAGATGTGAATTTCAATGCTTAATTGAACTAAATTTTGTTTTATAAGAGAAGAGAGAACTAGCTTTTGCTGTAGAAGAGATAAGAGAACTAGATTTTGTTTAGAAGAGAAAAGAAGGTGGTAGAGCTTACTAATCAATGTTCTTGATATGGACATGAAAATTTTAAACTCAAAACAAATCAAGAAACAGAAAAGAGTCCTAATAGAGGAGAAAAGGAAAATGAACAAAGCAGGGAGATAGAAATATCAGTCTAGATTCATGATCATCACTGTGGCAAACATATTTCTGAAGCATATAAAAAATGTGCGCCGATATCTATTTTGTTTATTTTTTTCACCATCCACCATATTGACTCATTATTTCATTCTTTGACGATAATTAGAGTTGTCTACTGAAGAATAAGATCTCCAACAAAAAGAATGTGATCAGATTTATTTTTCCTCAAATAAAATCTTTCTGAATCTTGTCTCTGAGAGCATCCTTTATGCAGATTTATATGTTTTCAATATCACTTCACCACTTTCAGCTTGACAGACAAACAAAGAGCAAGATGTAAAGGCCTTGAAGATTATCGCTAACAATAAATAAACAAAAAGAGAGAGAACCTCATCAGAAAGAAAAATGATCATGATGCCTTCTCTTCATAAATATTTTGGACAATTTTTTTGTTTAAGAAGAAAAGTAGGACTAAAGGAGAGCGGCCAAGATCTATAAGGATACTCTAGGACAAGGATAGATAAAGGGATGACATATCCACATGGAAATATGTTATTGATGAGATCTTCACAGAAAAAGAATAAAAGAATAAAAAAGACAGACAAAAAAAGAAGAAAGCGGTTCAGAAAGAAACCAACAGTTACAAATTCAAACTTATTCTTGCAGAATCACTGTAAAAGCTAAATCTTTAAATATCTTGACAGGGCTGCAAAAGTTAAATCTTTAAATATCTTGACAGGATCTCCATCTTTTCCTTTTAAATGCCTATATATCACCATGCAGCTAGGTCTTTCTAGCTGTAAACACACTTAAATCAGGAAAACTAGCCACTAAAGGCAGATGCAATAACCACTTACAGGGTAAAAGCACTATGGCAGGTTGATTAATATCTTTAAAATCATGAAGTCCATGCATAGATAAGTGGCAATCATCCATGCTATTAAAAGCATTAAGCGCACTTGAGTGCGAAGGGCTTTTGAAGCCTAAGTACAAAGCACATGCGCTCGCTTAAGCGAAGTGAAGCGTACATTTTTAAAATAAATAGTAAAATAATTTATATAAGTAAGATTTATAACACTAAGAAAAAGCTAAAAAAATTATATAGTAATATATTTAGCCTGTTGGTTCAATGAAAAGCCTCCTCTTTCTCAGCTAAAATCTGTATTCCCTTGATATCTTTTTTCCTCTTTCTTAAATGATAGTATAATTTTTAGTATTCTATTTCTTTATCTTCTAGCTTTTAACTTTTTTATAAGGTATGAAAAATAATTGTGTATGGAATGATGCATCACAAAGTCAACATGGTCTAATAAATATCATAAAGACTAAAAAAAAAATATTATCAATATAGCTTATTAAGAAAATCATGCTTTTCTTTTGCTTCAAATCAAATTAAAAGCATGCATCCTTTTCGCCTCATATATGCCTAGATGAAGGTGCCTCGCATAGGTTATAAAAAGCACCTAACTTTTGATAACTAGCACCTCATGCCTTGAGCGCATTTTAGCATATAAAAAGCACCTAATCCTTAGCATCTTGCATCTCGCACTTAAAGCATACTTGTGACAACAGTTAAGTTTGAGTTGTGAGTTATTGAACACATGCCAACAAGCTTAAGTTATCAAGGGAAATTGCTGAACGAGGAAAACAATCCTGAGTGGTGATATTTTATTACTGACAGTTGTAGGCCTTGAAATGATAACCACAAGTTTGTGGCATTAGTACAATTTCTATCATAGAATTGTATCAGGGAAAAATCAAAAAAGGCTGCGGCATAAATTGGCAACAATCACATCTACTAAGCAAGGCACCTTTAAATATATCCCAGACATATCTCACGGAAGCTGGGTAAAGGTGCATGATAAGGCCCCTAAGATTAATCTTGACAAAGCTATGAAACCTACCTCTCTTTCCAAAGATTTGCAAAGCATTAATACACAGCTACATGATTTTCATGCTTGATTAAAGTAGCTGGCTGACATATAAATATTTAAGTACAATGGAGGTTCCTCTACGACGAAAGGACATATGCTATTTTTCTCCGTAGCCACTGATAGAAACTTCCATTGAGTAGCAGGAACTGGGATACGGTAATAATGCTTTTATCTTATAGACATTGCATAAAAGGATGCATGCTGGAGATCAAGACATTACACCTACTAGATTTGCAAAAAAAATATTCACATTCAAAGAGTTGTAAAATAATATAGAACGAAAATATTATAACAATTTATAAGTAGCAACCCTCAAAAGTCCTTTTGGTACATATAACAAGCCTTTAACTGCCTGGGATGATCCAAAAAAAGCGGAAAAAAAAGGTGCATCCATCTCTCAAATCACAGATGTATGTTCCTTTGAGTAAATAGCTAGAATGAGTGAAAAGATGATCTACTATAATATTCTTGAAAATTATTCATGAAAATGAGTCAGGATATCCTTACGACCATTTTATTCTTCTTTCCAGCAGATAACAATAGTACTTTCCCATCAATTATGTCACCAGCCTCAATCATCTTGTCCTCGCTGTCAACCCTTCTGTTATTCAAATAAAGACCTCCTTGCTTCATCAGACGCCTTGCAGCAGACTTACTGCTGAGTAAACCAGTAGAAACTGAAAGATCGACCAAAGAAGAATTCAACACCTGATTATATGCCAAAGAACATGATGGCACATCCTCTGCTATCCCCTCAATGGTCTTCCAATCCAACTTTGTTTCTGCACCAGGTCTTAAAGTTTCAGTTGCCCTCAATGCTTCAGCAAGTCCCTCCTCTCCATGAACAAACCGAGTTACCTCTTCCGCGAGCCTCTGCTGGACCGAGTTGGGAACGTAACCAGGTTTCTTCATTCCCTCCTCCAACTCCTTAATCTCCTCCATACTCAAGAAAGTTAAAATCTTTAGGAACCTTACGGCATCAACATCTGGCACTGAAAAGAAGTACTGATAGAATTTATAAGGTGACAACATCGAAGGCGACAACCATATTGCTCCGCCTTCAGTCTTCCCAAACTTGGTACCATCACTCTTGAGCAAAAGAGGAAATGTCAAACCATAAGCTCCTTCAACCTGTAATATCTTTCGAATCAGTTCGGTTCCAGCCGTTATGTTTCCCCATTGATCACTCCCACCTATCTGAACATTCACACCCATGTTTTTAAACAGATACAGAAAATCATAGCCTTGCAAGAGTTGATAGGTGAACTCAGTATAGCTCATTCCTTCCTCAGACATTAACCTTTTCTTGACACTCTCCTTTGCCATCATCACTCCCACCCGGGCAAACCTTCCTACTTCCCTAAGGAAATCCAACAGAGTGATGTCCTTCCACCAATCATAATTGTTCAAGATGGTGAAAGAATCATCCAACCGCGAATCCAAAGCTGCATTCTTTTCAATACCGGCATTTGTATTCCCATTATTTTCAGAATGCGAATTCAAAACCGCATTTTCTCGAACACCTGTCTGCAAGATGCTTCCTTTTTCGCTCCCCGCATCCAAAGCTTTCTCCTTTCCAGTTCCGTCACTCGAATTCCCACTGCCTAGGATTTGTGAGATAAGATTTTTAATTCCTACACTGTTCTTCTCTAGGGTTTCGACGTCCAGTTCCGGCCTCTCTAAGCTCTTGCCGGAGGGATCCCCGACGCGGCCGGTGGCACCGCCGATGACGGCGACGACCTTGTGGCCGCAGCGCTGGAACCAGGAGAGGACGATGAGACCGAGGAGGTTCCCAAGGTGCAAGCTTTCGGCCGTCGGGTCGAAGCCACAGTAGACTTTAAGGGGGCTCACGCTAGGGTTGGAGCACGCGGACCTGATACCTTCGCTGGTGATGGACTCGACGAGGCCCCTCTCTTGGAGGATGCCCACCACGTTTGGGATCCCAGCAGTGGAGTCCAAGTCCCGAGCTCGGGTTTCGAGCGTCGACTGGGCGGCGGACTGAGAGAAGCTCCGGCGGACCAGGAGGGGAAAGTTCCGGCGGTGCCTTGAGGAGTAGGAGAAGATTCTGGAAGCTTCTAGAAGCTTGGGATGGAAGAGGAGGAATGTTCTAGAAGCCACCGCCGCTGCCATGGGAGGGCCGGTCCTCGCTCCTTTGCTCCACCTAAATCTCCTTCTTGCCTTGGCCTCTGGTGGCCTTGCGTTCTGCGGCGAATATGGATTTAAAACAACGGCTCCAACATCGCCGTTATCCAGTTTTAACAGCCGTTATATAACGACAATATTGGAGGATTCTATATTTTTCTAATTCCGTTTTTCAGCCAAATAAAATAATATTTGACCAACAAAAAATTAAAATAATATTTATTTATTTATTTATTTATTCTTCACGCCAGTTTAAAAAATAATAAACAATATTTATTTGTAAACAGAAACCTAATCAAAAAATGCTGTTACTTTAGGATTTTTTTTTATAAATAATGTGAGAATGTAACCAATTATCATGAACAATATCGATATATATATATATTTCTTAACATAATGTGGAGGTGGTCATGCGGAATGCCATGTAGGTTATCACAGGGTGATGATTTTAAAATCTTATATTGAACACATGATTTATGATTGCACTCCCTTACAGCATATTGTAAAAACTTTTTTTAGTGTGAGGAAGTGAAGGTTTTATTTTAAAATGGTGTGTTGAAGAGATGATTTTAAAATTATCTCCTCACTAAATATTTTTGTATAAAAAGAATTTCCCCCTTAAGTCATCCCTTGAAGAGACTTGATTAAAAAAAAAAAAAACCCTCATATCTTCAAGAGATGATTCCTTAAAATTTGAAGAGATAATTTTGAAATCCAATTTCAAAATAGAACTTCTACCTCCTCTCACTTAGAAAAATTTTTGAGAGATGCTGTAAGTGAATGCAGCTATAAATCATCTGAATAGACTATTTTAAAATTTTATCTTAATTATGTATTTTTTAAAAAATTCAAAATAACTTGCATGGCATTCCACATGCCACCTCCATATTATTGTAAGAAATACTTTTTTTTGTTGACATTCACAATAATTATTTATATTCTGGCATTATTTTAAAAAAAAGACTCCTTGCTTTACTAATAGTAATTTTTTATACGACAATATGTGTATTACACTGACTATATCAGGGATTCAGCTATTATGCTTTTTTTTAATATTTTTCTTGAAAATCAAACTTCAATCCCCACTCATTCAAGGCCATTATTCAATTTCCTAGGTCCTTATCCAATGCACTTATGCTTTTGGGCTTCCCATTATAGACACCCTTCACATATAACGAGAAGCAAGATAAAAAAAAGCATTATATCAATTCCCTTGTGCCTATATATATATAAAAGTAAATTTAGCTATATTTAAATGTAAACAAGTCTGGATCCAATCATATTCCTCATTTTTGGATCCATACAGTTCACAAATCTCAAAGATAAAAAAAGTAAAAAAAAAAGGATGGTCTGAAATCCGTGTGAATCAAAGGATGTGAAAGGTGATCAAATTTAGGCTCAGCTATATTCAAATATAGTTAAATCTATCTATCTATATGTATGTATGTATATTTGTATGTATATATGTGTGTATATGTATGTATATATATAATCTTTTTTTTGGTGCCTTGTTTGAGGCATTACCATAACTTTTTATTTAATTATATCTGTTAGGAGAAAAGGCAAAACATTCTTCGCAAAATTCTTTTTTCTTCTGAATTTTCTTTTGGATAAGAAACTCTGCTACAATGATAACCTAAAGCATCAATAGTATTGTGTAATTTGAATTCTTGTCATGTATCTGTTATTCTTTTTTTCTAGTTTTCTTTCTTCTATTTTTTTCCAATACTTATATGGGAATAAGAGTAAGATGTCTCATGCTCTTAATTTATTTTAATTATTTGTTTTTCTGATCTTCAATGAGACCATATTGTTTTGCGAAGTGTTTAAGTCTCATTTCCAAATTTTGGTCCTGTCATGAAAAATTGAGGCTTTCCTAGGTTCCGGGTCCAATCAGACTTTAGGGCTCAAAGACCAGTCCTTGTCCCGCTTTGGTTTCACTTCACTCAAGCAACTTGCATAGATAAAAATAAAAACGATATATTAATGAGATGCAGGTTTTCCTTGTGATGTTTTTATCTACTAGGTGAGGTAACTGTTTTCTAACAACTAGCTCCAATAGCTATTCCAAATAAGACTGCAGTTTTGAAGTATGTTGATTGCCGAGGGAGCGGTAGGAGATTCTTCCATCTTACTGCTGGTAACATGTATGCACTAGAAAATTATGAGATTTTAATTAATTCTCAATTGGTTGCCTTTTTAAGTTTCTATTAGTTGTAATTCACTAAATCTTACCAGCTAATTGGGTTGCTTGCAAGAAGGTTATAATCTGACTGCCAATAACTTTCTTTTATAATTTCGCCTACTCTTGGATGCAGCGAGATTTCCTTAAGTTTGATTGATTTATATATTAATCACAAAAAAAAAAAAATTTTGTGAAAACCTCAAAACTTCTGCTTTGATACGCAAAGACTCTTTATTCATCTCCTTGATGATGTGTTAACATATGATGATTACATGATTGCAATTATGATGTGTTAGCATGTAATGGTTACATGACAGCAAATCTCTTGGATAATACTAAGAGTATCTATAAGAGACTTAACTCTAAAGTTTGAACGGAAATAAAACCACCACAATTTTGCAAGGACAAATTCAATCAGCATAACAGTATTAAGGGATGGATGGAATGGATATTTGTGCAGCAAAACCTAAGCCTTGAGATCTTAAAAAAAAAAAATTCAATTGGAATCAATATATAAATCAACAGGATCTCTCTGTAATTTTTTCAAAAATAACTGTAATTTTTGTTACAATGATGCCAGGCCTCGTCAATACATTGCCAGTTGCCAGTCAGTTATCCATGCACGTTCCTATCTATGAATGCCCCAACCCCTGCGAATTGCACCGATCTCTTGCCATGTCATGTTGTACCTGAACAGGTCATGATAAGCATAACATTCGCCTTTGAGGTATGGTCATGTTATGGCAAATTTAAGGAATGGAAGCCAGCAGAGAATTCTCCCAGCCTGCTGTTAGTGAGAACTCACATACTGCCTTTCAGGAAAGAAAGCTACAGAGCATTTGCCCAAGTTCTAAAATTTCTCCATCCATGCTCCGTAGAATGTAGTTAATAAAAGATAAAGGATACAATCACCACTGGAAAAATAAATAAACAAGTAAATAAAGGATACTGCCATGCTTGAGGATCAGCTATATGCCACAGCATGTTCTCAACACTCTGAAGGCAGCTTCAAGCTGCTTCTCTGTTGTTTAGCAGGTGCTAATCATTTAAGTTCATCAGTATACCAACATTATTAAGATAGATTTTTCCCTTCTTTTCCCCCCAAAAAAAAAAAGAAAGAAAGAAAACCGCTCTTCTATAGGCAGCAGCCGAAACCAGAAGAAACAATGGCCACCAAGATCATCAAACATTACACAATATTGTGAAAGCTAAGAAACAACAGAAAAAGACCTCAGAAAAAGAAAAACACTGAACTACAAGGCCTACCCACATGGGGCCACCAAAAAAAAAACAGTAGGGGAAGATGGAAGAAAATATAGAGAAGACCTTGGACCTGAATAAAAAAATTCCATCATTAAATTTGGAAGCTCCTATGCATCTTTTCTTTTCTCGTACAGCCAGCCAAAATTTCAGTACTCTTACTCATGCCTGTTAGTTCTGTCAGCCTTGTATTATAATATGTATAAATTCCAAGAAAAAAAATGAGGTCACCCAGCTCACTCTCTTGGTCGTGCAAGAAAAGAGCAACAAAACAAATCCACTGTCCAATTTCCATACCATGTAATATTACTATAAAGGCCAGACAAAGGAAAGGTGAAGCACATGAGATCATGTTAAAAGTTTTGATTTAATGTTGGCATCCAGGTTCAGTCCAATTCCTTGGTGAAAGCTGAGGAAGAATCTGATGCATCAGAAGATTTCTCTCCACTTGAAGGGGTTGATAGACTTGCCAAATGGTTCTCTCCACTGCCAATAGTCTTGGACCTGTCAGTCCTGGATTGGATACTGACACCCACGGGAAAGGGCTCCTGCATGGGAATATTATATAAGAACTAAAATATAATGGAATCCAGATTAACAAGGGTAGCAAAACTCATGTAGCATGGCCATTAGTGCAGTTTGGGAACCAACAGTATGATTAGGCAGAGTAACAGGTGCTTTACAAATGAAGCAAGCAATGATAGCTTAAATGGTGAGCCATAAGAACTTTCTCCCGGCAACTCCTAGAATTTTGTAATATAGGGTTTGAAAACTGATCAGGTGCAGATCAGATATCAACGTATCCATATTTACATTCATTTTTGTTTGATGAATATAAATGTGGATACAGAAATTAGTTGAATATAAATATTTATATTTATATTGCTTTAAATGAATACAGATACAAATTGGATATCAAAAAGTATAGATATAAATACAAATATAAGGCGGATAGTTAAACATTATGACTACCAAATCAAAGATAGCACTAAGTGGAAGATAAATTAAGCCAACACCATATTAATAATGGTCATTTATTTTTCTCAAAATATATGAATGCTACATGAGATGGAATAGAATGACATGCAAAGCCAGATATTTGGATATGGATTGGATATTATCTCTCCATTGCCATATATGTTTTTCTTTGATGGATATGGAGATTAGTTCAATGCTCAAATATATATCCATATTTAGATAGATTCAGATACAAAAATGGATCCAAATGAATATTATCTAGTCCACTTTACCCTTATTGTAATACCTGTGGCAAATGAACCTACAATGCAAAATTTTTAATAAATGAAACATAGGTTGATAATATTGCATGGTAGCTCATACCTGCTCCCCTGCATTTGGACCATCTGAATAGAAGAGGATAGGGCGGCATTGCTTATCCTCGTTCATCAAGCTTGAATTCTGGAAATGATTAATAAGAGCTGCCCGCCCTTGGATTCGAGCATATGCAAGAGAAGCTACCTTTTCACTGTTGAATTTTTCCCATTTTTTACCATTAAAAGTCTGCAAAGGAGCATTTACTTGTTTCTTTAGCATGATATTTAATGGTGCAAGGCCAGATGGCAAGAGAAGTTTTTACACTATACGCAATACCTCTGAAATGCATAAAACAATGACATGCGCATAGAGCTAATGTAGAACAGCCTTCTCTTATATCTGGTCTATTTTAAGAATAGAAGTTTCAACATCTGATTTCCTCAATAGCTTTGCATAGAACCATTAACAAAGCATCCAAGTTTATGTTAATATCTAGAAGTAAGAATGTATTTAACAAACCTGAAAGAATGGAATGATATGCTGAGCACTAGTCATATTGATAAAAGCATAGCCCATATTGCATTTGTTCTGGAAAGGAAAATAATGGTCTCAATATATGAATCAGGAATATATGAACAGGAAAAGGGGATGTTACATTCACAGCAAGCATGTCCAAAGTTTTCTGTAGAAAGTTTAGTTACCTTGAAATCAATAGGCAAATAGATGAAATCATAAATTCGTCGATGATGTTCATCAATAGTAGCCAAGAGCATTTTAGAGGTATATCTGATAAGTTAGGAGAAAAACATTTTAGAGCAATGGAAAAAGAAAACAAATATATGGTCATGTAAATCCAAGTTTAAAAAAAATTGCAGAACTTAAAACATGAGATGCCATAACACCAATCCACTTACTTGTTGGGAATGTTTTTGATCATAAGCGTTGTTCGAGAGTCTTCCCCACGCATAATGCGATCAATATCAAGTTCGAATTGCTTTTGATTATCAGCTTGACTGGAACCTGGGTCACTTCTTCGGGTCCTGATTTGATCCTTAGGAGCACCGTAAGAAAGAGGCATATGAAGTATGGTTTTCTTCAGATGGAACATGTGGCTCATTCGCTCAGGCAATGACATTGCATGCGCAGAAAAAATGGAAGGGTTCATACAGTTACCACCAATGTGTGGGAGTATGTTATGAGAAGCAAGTTCGAGTGGATGCAGTATAGAGCCACCAGCGAACCCCATGCCTCCAAGAGAACCAGGGAGAAAAGCTGATGCCTCCAAGGAATCTCCGCTGCATGCATGTTGTCTGTCCCAAAGTGAGGGATTCATGACAGGTGCTGAACCTACATAATGGTGGTGTAACAGTACAGAGCCATTCAGCATGGGAGGTCGTGTTCTTGGAAGTTGATGCATTTTTTGTGGTTGGGGCAGAGAAGGATAATTGTTTAAATATAATGGAGTATCTGGCCAGAACATGGGGCCAGGAGGGTCATGACTGTATCGGTTAGAATCATTCCATACAGATTCATGTTCATGAAGGGCAAGACCTATGTCTCTTGACACACCAAAACCTGCATAACAAACATATTGCTTAACAATAAATAAAAGAAAAAAGAAAATATTTTGAAAGAAGAAAGCATAAACTGAAGTTGAACAGAAAGAAAAAGGAAAAAATTGGGAAAAAATCCTTATATTCAGGTATAGCCAACTGAAAGACCTTGGGGCCCCTTAACCTGAGGAAAAAAAAGAATAAAGAAAAAAGAAAAAAGAATGCACACTCAAAAGCAACATGCATAGATGTGGCAAAATAAGTCATATTATCATGAGCAGGAAGCAATGATGCATTCCTTACCGAATAAAGAAAAAGCTTCATTTGACTCAAGAAGAATGATTGTACATTGTTGATCCATCCCATATCAGCTTACATTTTGGGGATCAAGTGGCTAGTTTATATGATATTAGAGCTCAAATTGCTAGAAGTCATGAGTTTGAATACCCTCCAAGTTCATCATTTATGAACCTTAAATTTTCCATTTGTTATTTTGACTTGTTGCAGTCATTGTCGACTTTTTTTCCTCCTTTGCATATGTGGTTTAGGCTACACATAAGAGGGGAGAGGAAGTGGTGTAGCGTGTATTTGATGAGGGGGTGCAAAAAGTTGTTAAGCCTTGTTTATGTTGTTGAAATATTCCCCGTCAGCTTAAGCTTTTAGGCTTAAGTGGATGCTTGATGGCATCCATTATCTTGTATTACGCTTACCACATGCATTATGTTCAAAAGAATGGTTCTTGAGGCCACATAAACCACTCCTATGGACGCTCCTGTTATCAATTCCATCAGCAGGTCCGGAGTTGATTTTAGTATCCATGGCTGACGCGGCACTTGAGGAGCTGTAAGAGATGCCACCTATTATTCCATCACGATACCCAGGAAGTGAATGAGGATGAAAGGTTGGAATGATTTGAGACCCAAAGTTCATCTGTCCCACAGAATATCTGCATTCATGACCACATTGATTACTGTGACTGCCCACTGATGCAATCCTGACTGGTGAGGATAAACTATGGGGCACAATAGAAGAAATTCCAGGAAATGTGGAATCCATAGATGCATCGATTGGTGCTCTGACTGAAGAATTTAGGTCCTGGGTGCCTCCATTATCAAGACCATTCGATGCACTTGCCACCAGAGGGATTGGACCTGAAGAACCAGAAATGCAGACAAGAAACATGGAAACCAAAAGCATGATATCAAAAATGAATATAGTACCAATAACAGAACAACCAGGTCACAAACAGACAGATTATTGGGAAATCATTATACCATAGCATTTTGACAGCAAATTACAAGGATAGCTTCCCTGCCTGTATCTGCAGGGCCCTTCCTCTTCCAACTCCAGGGATGACTGTTGCATTAAGCTGTCGAAATGAGAAATGTCTAGTCAGCTAGACAATACAAAGAAGGGAGAAATCACCTAGAAACTAGGTTCAACCATAAAGGAAAGAAGGGGGCAGAGATCATTATTTGATAACAAGGACTAGGGAAAGATGAATTCACTACATCAGCAGATTCCTACAAGAATAATTGACAAGTCCAGAAAGATACATAGAAAGTCACAAAAAGCTAGGCCATGAAAGTTAAAATAGTTGAAGGCAACAATTTTGGTAGAATCAAAATAAAGTTGTCAACTTGACAAATGCACAAGATACAAATTAAGGGAACAATACTTTCATCCTAAGTGAAACTTTGTTGAATGCAGAATACATGTAAGTGGGAAATTTTGCTTTGATACAAGTAGCTTATGATGCGATATAAAAATATTGTCTTTCCTTTTTTTTACGATAACAGAAGTGTGGTATCAGGACTCTTGTTCTGGTATGATCATTTCAATTGAATGCAAGAACAAATGGAAATCAAATCTCCTCACTAGAATTCAATGATATCATTATTAAGGTGGTGACATTTTGAGGAATAGGATCGTCCCTGGCTCCCAGCAAACAAGATATCAGCACTCATTTGACCATTCACTGGTTTTGTACAATAACAAAACACAGCATAAACTTATCTGATGATTCATTAGATTTTCATGTAAATCTGAGAACATTCTATATGTTCTCATTTTCCACATAGAAGTCATCAGGAAATCTATAAATAGGAAATGTCTGAAATCCTTGACAAGACCACAACACAGTATATGAATTTAAGGCCAAATATCTGGCACTCAAATTAACAGTTTTAAACATTTTGCAGTCATGGAAGTGAGGCGGGTTGCTGAACCAGATGCAGAACTGCGGGTACCAAAACAAAATTTTGTGTGTGTGTGTGTGTGTGTGTGTGTGTGTGTGTGAGAGAGAGAGAGAGAGAGAGAGAGAGAGAGAGAGAGAGAGAGAGAGAGAGAGATTTATAATAAACGCCTAAGTCTCTATAAGATTCTAATAATTTTCAATGTTTCTATCTAAATATTTTTTTTGCACAATGTTATCCCACATTACTTGATTAGGATAGTTTCTGGTAAAAAATAATGAATGAAGTAAATTATTTTACAAAGTATAAATGAAAAATTAACTTTAAATATGTCATGTTACATTACCTTATATTCACATGTTCCTTGCATCCATTTAACTATTCTTTTCAATTTCTAAAACCAAATTTTCATGATTTTTTCTTAATTTTCGCTGCCTAATAAATAAATTTACATCATGTAAATGCACAATGGAACAACTAACAAAGCTTGCGGAAGTATAGCTAGAGTAAACACATCAAACATTCCAAAAATTATGAAACCCACATCTCTACTGATCTACGATAAGGACCTAAATGCAATACCTAAAGTGGTAATTTAGTTTGACCCATTCCTATTTTCTCATTTATGAGACTGAATATTAACAAAAACAGTATGAATTTATGATCATTCTGAAGTAGGTCTGGAAGAACAAAATATGAAGCATATTTTTTCCTAAAAAACTGGAGCATACACTTTCCAATACATCACTAAATTGGATAAATGTGTGGATGATTTAGAATCATAACTACTACAGAAGCATATCTAGAGAAGTATGAGATAAACGTAAGTGAACTTGGCTGGATAGTACAACCATTGTGCACCTCCAGCACTGTTAGACTCAAGCCTCATTTTCTTTCCTGCAATGTCGCTCCCATTTAAGGCATGAAGAGCAGCCTCAGCAGCTCTAACATCATAAAATTCTATAAATTTCTTTTGATGCTGGTGAGGAGCTTCACGAATCTGCTGGCCAAAAATATGAAATAACAACATTGAAGTCATGTATTTTCTTTTTTCAAAGAAAGTGCAAAATGGAAGGTTAGAAATTGGAATCATCTCACCTCTTTGATTTCCCCATACACACCAAATATCTGGCAGAGATCATCAATAGAAACAGAGGAGTCCAGATTGAATAGCATGAGTGTACCCTGGTCAACATCTTTTTCCAAAGGATTGTCCTAATAACAATTTCATAGTAAAAACATCAGAACACTTAAAATTGTATTGGCAATCAGCAGCAACATACATAGTCCATGTAGCATTCCTGCACAGATGAACGAAAAAAACTAAAAAATAACTTTATGAAATGAAAAGGCCTCAGTATAATAATAATAAAAAAAAAAAAAATTATACCATGCATATCTGCAAACATTCAACAAGGTCCATCAAAAAGATTATCAAGGTAAAAGAACATGCTAGAAGAAGCAGTTGTCTCCTTTCTATCAAGATAGATAAAAATTTTTTGTTATAAGAAAGACTATATTTGCAAACGAGAGTATCTAGGGAGACCAAGTTAAAGAAACAAATAATGCTAGAAGCAACATATTGACATTAAATGTGCCAAAGAGAGGCATAACATTACATAAGATTAATTTCTGGGAATATGCATGATGGTTATCTAAGTAGGTGAGATAGAAAAAATGAAATATTAGAAACAACAAATTAAGGCCGCATGTGCCTAGTACAAGGCATAACAGTACAAAAGTTTATTGGCTAGGAACGTGCAAGATGATTAGATAGCAAGTTGGCTAGAAAATGTCCCTCACAACCATGAAATCTTTTGCCTCAAGAACCTAATAAAAATTTTCTGCTAATATACTCAAACAATTTGAAGCACTAAAAGCATCATATTGTAAGCCTGCCAAGTGCCCTATAAAATAAAGAGTAAGCAAACATGCCAAGCCAAAGTCATGTGGCAAGAGGAACGTACTGGAGGAGAGGTAGACAAGACTTTCAGATTCAGTAGAGAACTAGAACAAGAACCGAATAAAATAGAGCCGAATGGGATCCTAGACCATCCAAATTTGAGTTTAATAAGAGAACTTTAAAGGGTTTTCATGGAAGTTTATGGTAGATGTGTACCGATGGAGATTATATTTGGGTTTGAATTAGGCTTTGCAGAGGTGTACTTAGAGAAAGATTGTGGTAATTTTCTTGCAGACTTGAAGTTTTAAGGTTTAACTACTGCAGTCAAAATTAAGATGGATACTTATGCTGGAGAGTAATAATAGGATTAGAGATGCAGGATCTAGGATTTAAACAGGATTTTACAAGACTATGTGAAGAAATAAGATAGCAAAAGTGAAAACAGAAGTACAACGCCTTGGTATAGCCATTAACACCAAACAGATTCAGCATCTAGGAGTTAAAAGGTGACACACTCAAGCATGGTATCAACACAATTGAAGAAAGATAACAAGCATCAGTCTTTGCTGAAAGTAACCATCCCCAAAGTCCAACCTTTGCTATGAATTGCATGAAGATACAAAAGGAATGAGTAAATGTAAGAAGGTTAGAAACCAAGGATGGTCCTATTAAGTGATGCCTGCCAGAACATCTATTAAGAACAATGTCTTAAATATCTGAAAAGATGCATCAACATAAAATTGTAAATTCAAAGTATTTTCAAGAGAATGGGCTTCCAAAGTTTTCTAATACCCAATGTGTCCTAGTGAATAACTCACATTTTTTAGTTTCTAAAACTAACAATTTATAAACGGTTATATATGCTTTACTTGAATAAGCTTAACCACCAAAGCCTTGTTTCATTGTGGGATAAACTGGAACAAGTGGCAAAGCCTACTTTTTCCAATATGCTCCATCCTATCCTGAAAAATTACCACTACTTGGTCACCAGAAAAATGTTTGGTGTAGAGTCACTTCTGGGATTTCTAAAATGCCTTTTACTCATTTATCCATCAAAATTGTAAATATTGTGATAAAATGATAGAATAAACTTATTCCACATGATACCTCCACTGGATTCCCTATTTTATTCTTGCTTTAGCATTATTCAAGATAATTCTATTCTACAACCAAATAGGGCCTACCATGGTGGCAAAAGAGGAATGGGTTCAATTCACAGGTGGAAGAGTGATTTTCATAAAAAAATGTGTGAAATTTTATGGGTAAATTTGAAAAGATATTGAAGACAGAAAAAAGTATATTTAACTCCTGCATTGATGCACAAGAAGGCACCTGTTCCTGAACATGTCATGTTACAGAAAAATTCGGTTACAAGCCTCTACCTTAAGAGTGATTGAATTCAAGAAAAGAACACAGCATCATAAAGGAACTCAATTGCAACACAGGTGTGTTAAGTTTTCACTCTTTCTTCCTTCTCAAGGAATCCGTTTTTAAAGCTCTCAACAAGCCCAATCATATAAGGTTGGATATCTCTACTCTAATAATCCAACTTTCCCCAGAACCCCTTTCTTGTGCCTCTCCAATGAGCAAAGTTACTACTAAAAGCCAAGCTGACACCCACTGCCTTTCCAGACAACCTCGCCTTTGCTCTAAAGTACTTGTCCCAGCTTGCTAGATGGATCGCTTCTTTCACATCCTCTTTCCTCCACAAAATTTCTTTTTCTCTAAAAATAAAGATGTAGTTCATAGCAAAATAAGGCAATACGGACTGTGACTAATCCAACATTTCTACCTCCAAAGAAGAAAATACAATGCACCTGTCATCAATTAAAACTCGACATAACCAAATCCCTGTCATGCTTCATGAAATTCCATAGAGTCAAGGGAAGCCTAGGTTATTAGCCAGGAACTTGCCCCAACTTACCATTTGCCCACCTTACAACCATGATCATATAACTTGCTCACTTAACTCCCCCTTAGCTTCATGAGAGAGATGAACAGTTAGCTTTATTAACCAAGTGGAACACATAATGGCTCTCTTACTATTTACCATTACTAATATTCATCTTTCAACCATTCAAAAAGAAAGAAACATGGGATCATACAATTTCTACAAGCGAAAGATGTCAAAGCAAGAAAACTAGAGGCAAGATATTGAGATGAAGATTGAAAAGATCAAATATCTTAGTCACAAGTGCATATGACCACTTAAAGGTGGTTAATCGTTTACAAAAGTCAAAATCAAATTTATGAATGATATATACCTCAGAATGGTCATACATAGTCATATCTACTAACATTATTTGTAACTAAGAAAAAAAAGGCCAGATATGGATAACTGAAAATTCCACAAAAAAAAAAAAGAAAAAAAAGAAATACAGATAGGAACTATATAAAACAGGAGACAAGTGAAACTACCAATAAATAATTGTGCACATAAGATCGATCAGAAGATGCAAAAATAGGATACCCTTGGAATGGAGAAGTGTATGTCCAGCTTCCAATGTCTGAGCGGCTGGTTTTGAAGGGCTCTTATTGTGTTTTGTGCTGCCCTTATATCATAGTAAGATACCATTATCAATCCAAGATGTTTACAGCCTGTATAAAGCATATGTATATCCCCAAATTGCTGTATATCAAGTGCAAATTATCAGAATAGAGAAAGCCATGCCAATGGCACAAAAAACCAAACAGATGATAGTTTGCCCCAGAGAAGAAGGGGGAAAAAGACAAAGCAAAAGTGAACAAAAATACCTCAAAAAGAACCCTTAACTCCATATCATCAACACTGGCATCGAAGTCTCTTACAAGCAGTGTTCTGGAAGGATGTTCACCGCAAAGTGGCTCATCGTCAAACAGCCTGTTAAATTTTCCCAGCTGACCATCACAGGCTTCTCCACCAGCAAAATCAGAAGAATTTTTACAAATAAACCTATCATCTGCTTCCAGCTCCATCCCCCCTACACTGCAAAATAGATCATCTTCTGTGTCATCTCCACTCCTAGGTTGAACAATATACTCGACATCATCAGTAACTCCAGATAGCAAGTCATCATCATCAGAAAGTAGGTTTCCAATAGTTTGAATTTCGATTTCTTCCAAGGATTCAAAAGGCTCATCTTTGCCAATGTTGGAGTTAGTTTTGTCCACACATTGACTGCAATAAGAATCACCTGATGATAATCTCACTGCACCATCAATATGCAAAAGAAACTTAAGTTTGACTATCTATGTATCTGATGAAAATTGCGAAATTGTATATCTAACAATGCATAGCTTTGCAGAACAAAGAGAAACGAATACAGGCTGGTTTTCAACATTGAACCATAAAATAGATTTATAACTAGTAAACGACAATTTTTTGGTAACAGTTTGGCTTCTTGCTCTGCAGTTAGTATATGCAACAATTCAGCAATTATATAACGGCAGGAAACCCACATTTTTATCAAATAATTCTGATAAAGAGCTCGAGAAGAGACTACCTTCAAAATGGAAGTTATTTAAATCAACTTTGTTCCCCTCCATAAATAGGGATGCAGGTTTCACAGATAGATTCAACCGGGACCCATCCTTGTCAACTGCACTCCAGGAGGACATGGATAGGCTGGCGGTCCTCTCAGCTCCAATCAACTGATGCTCAGGACTCATCTTGTTTTTTTGGTCATCAAAGAAATAAGGATGTGTAAGTTCTAAGCATTCCAAAGAGTTTCCTCCCCCTGAACATAACTTTCCTAGTGGAAATGTATTATTTCACTTGCTTCCTGATGTTACAGACAATCCTTCTGATCCTGTAAATGAGAAAATCTCAAAATAGTCAAATCACTGTCCCAAACAAAGAACATAAAATGAAATTCCTCTTCGACCAGAACATAAAAAGAATTAAGAAAAGAGCCAAGCAACAATCAATATAAGCAATCTGAAGGGTACACAATGTTGAGGACATGCATTCATGCAATTCAGAATTAACAGATGAAAGATGAAGATTGTTGCTAATCAAATTGACTGTTAAAACATATGCTCAAATTCCAAACAAATCATACAGTTGATTAAGGGGTTGTCTAGATGATAGATGCAGGGAAACTTGGTCTTCCTCTCTCATTGATGCTTCCCTAGAGACTCATCTGAGAAACTGGAACAGTATTAGTTCCTGTATCATTTCCCCTTATGAGGGATACACATGGCAAATAAGAAATGACATGTTTAATATCAATTTACTTATAATAAGTTTATAACACATATCATTGAATGTACTAAATTCATGATATGATAACAATGCACAGTAATTGAGATGGCTTGAATGGAAACAAATAGAAGCCTCAATTTCCTACTTTCTTGTGCAATAACTTTTAGCTTTCCAGTCCAGTCTTTCACCTAACATTAATCTCAGTGTGCCACATATAAGTTTACTTTCTCTTTCCTCAAATGGTTCAAATTTCCATATCACATGATTTATTTAAGGATCATTACCTACTTCTGTTTTGTGCACTCATGTGCAGTTTTGAAAATGCAGAGACATGGAAATTCTCAGATATGAGTAGATCTGTTTAATGGGCTAGGATACAAGTCTTGAGAAACATGTCGTCCGAGCTGGCATCAACATAGCACCTTATTATTTCAGACAATGGTAAAACGCCAACAAAGGTTTGCTATAAAATAGCTACCTGATATTGCCCCCAATTGTTACCAATTAATATAGATTCCAATTCGAATAAATAAGTAGCAAAAAACACATTAAATTTCCACGATTCTGGTTTCTTTTTTCCTTGAAACAAATAATCCAAGAAAACAAAAAAAGAAAGAAATTTTAAGCGTAAAATGATATTGGACTTTTATTAAAAAACAGCTCAGAAAAAAGAAAGGAAAGAAATCCAGTTATTTTTCTCTGTAAAAAGCTCCAAATTGTAAAAGAAGGATCATCCTAAAAGCAAAGGCTACGTAGGAACAAGACAAAACTGGGAGCAATTTTCAGCATGAAGACCGTAATTCAAGCTTAAATTGCCGCACAGAAGTCAGTTTCTTCTACTTTCCACGAAAATTATGAGAATTTAGCTCAGAATATTTTTTTAAAAAAAGCTTCAGCAGAGAAATCCAAATGGTTTTTTTTGTTCAAAAAAGAGCACCAAATTTGAAAAGCAATCGTCCTAAAAACAAAGGATAGAGAGGAAAAGACAAAATTGGCTGGAATTTTAAGCATCAAAACCACAATCCAACCTCACATCGCCGCATAGACTTCAAATTCTCATATCTTCTGTTATTTTCCACTAAAATTACGAAATAGTCACGAAAACAACCAAAATTCCGATAAAATTCAACAAAGAAAATAATAAAGGGAGCTCGACGGCCAAATCCTCACCACATCGCCGGCCTCTCCTCTCGAGCTCGCCGAAACCTCCAAGAATTCGCAGGAGAGAGAGATAGAGAGGCGGCATTTAAAGCTATCACACGAGGAACGAATCACGGAATAAGGCAAGGAAAAGACGGCGAGAGCGAGGAGGGAACCCGGCGAAGGCACCGCCTCGGAATCCGTGCCGTGCGAGAGCTTCCAAGGCCTCGATGCTGTTTTCCCCTTCATCGCAAGCAAGAGCCCAAAGAGGAACTCCCAAGCTCCCGCCTTCCCGCTTACGAGTTTTATATTATTCCAGTCCCTCCCTTGATCTAAAATTATTATTCTATGAGGGTTTTTTTTAATGAATAATTTGTTTTCCTTTTTACCTTTCCGGCGAGAACGAGCGAGGAATCGCCCGCTCGGCCGGTGGAGAAAGGGGGAGGGAGATTTTGGAGTTTGAGTGTGAAGTTTAATATTACTGGAGGTAGGAGAGAAGTGGAGGCAAGAAATGGGCGGGGAGGGCAGAAGAGGGTGAGAGGCGGACCCGACATCACTTCCCAACGGTAGCCCGTTGAAGCCCGCTGGGAAGTGGGCTGACGGCGTTAGTCCCGCTGTCTAAGAAAGGTGAGGAAATGGACCTTAAGCCTAGAGCTAGTCACAGGTCACGTGACTCATCTAGCTTAGTCTAAAACTTTGTAAACTTGATCATTAAAATTAAACTCATAGAAGGGATTGAATAAAAAATAATTCCAATCTAAAACTTAGATTGAACAAAGAAGTTTAGAAAACAACCCAGTCCACATACATGTAGGCATGCATACATGCGCCCCCCTTCCCTCCACACACACACACACATATATATATATATATATATATGTATGTATGTATAAAAGTAGATTTGGTTATATTTGAATATAATCAAATTTAGAATTCGATCATCTTTCTCATCCTTAGATTCATATAAATTTCAAAGCTATTTTATCTTTTTTTTACTTTTTTCTATCTTTAGGATTCGTGAACTGTATGGATTTAAGAATGAAAAAGATAACCGGATATAGACTAGGTTACATTTGATATACTAGAGTTTAATAATTTAACTTAATATTCTAAATATAAATTTTATAACATTAATATGAACTAGAGTCTAAATGAGGGGGAAAGGATATTTAGGATGTAGGGTAGGTTTGGATTGGCTCCTTGAAATTGGGATAGGCCTATTCGAAAATATAATCTAATAACTAGACCAGGTCATGCCTAGCATAAGTAGCGAATACCATTATGTAGCTTAACCCAAGCCCAACCAACCCAACATTTGATTAGTTCTACTTAAAATAGATATTATGATATAATGGACATTATCTGAATTTGCAATAGTTCTTATGTGAAGTATATTATAGCTTGAAAATATATTATAACTACCTAGTTTAGGATCCAACAATTCAAAAATTAAATTTAAAAATTTGAAAAATGAAATTTTGAATTTTATGCTCTCAAGTGATTAATAAAGAAATTAGGCTTACTAAGATTTAAGTATCTTGATTCTCGATTAGTTTATAAATAAATTAAGCTAAATCAAAATTTGAAAACTTAAAAAATCAAATTCAAAAATTTAAAATTTGAGATATGATTCTCTAATGTAATTGAAAATAGATTCTTGTACTACAATCATGATTTGAGTTTTTTTATAAAAAAAAATCATGATAATGCTTCTCTCATCATATGTTATAAATTATAAATATGTGATGTACTACGTAGCAAAGTATCATAAATGAAATTAAATATTTCTTGAAATTTTCTCTCATCATATCTTCCTCTTAAAAAAAAGAAATTAGATTATCGTGATCTTTTAGTGTGGATTCAATAGATAATTGTAATCAGTTGAAATCTCTTATTTAATAAATGCACTCTAACTTTTTTAATAAAAAAATAATAGATTTCTATCTTTTTATACAATCACAATTGATAGCCATAAATGGTGATTCAAAGAACAAGAGCAAAGTCCATCACAAAAAAGAAGAAAAGAATAGATGGTTAGAATCATTCCCTCCCTCATATCTAATCCTAATGTCATAAGATGACAGACTTTTTTCTTATAATTAACCTTAGAGACTTAGACGTCAAATCTTTGACATCCATTGGCATAGTCTTGTTGCCTCATGTTTGACCTTCATATCTTCTCTAATTCCTAAATAATCCCAAACCTCCTCTTTATATCCAATAATATTCACACCAATGTTATCATTAATCAATATCATTGATTTTTTTCCAACTCTCCTAGAAGATCCTAGAAATCAATCTACCCTCCACATTGCTTATTCTTATCGTAAAGGAAGATCTAATCAAATTTTTTTATTTGGCTCCTATCTTCAACCTTAGATTAAACCTTTTCTTCTAATTCTAGCCCTCTCTTTTAGTATATAATACTAAACTTTCATAGTGATATATACTATTAATATACTCTAAATAAACATGTCCTTTTTAAAATCCTAATTATCTACCTCTTCAATCCTTTCTTCATACCCCTTTAACAATGAAATCTTACTACTTTAAATTCATCATATCCTTTTGATCCTTTTATATTGAATCATAGCTCTCAAACTAATTTTCTTCTTTCTACATAATCTTAGCCTTTTAAAAAAATATGTCTAAAAAACACTCTCTAATCATCTTAACTCTTAGATTTAGGGTAATCTTACCCTTCATTAAATCCTAGCAATAGAAACTTTCACCTTTCCTTATAAATATCTCCACTAATTTTCTAAATGTATAAAAGAAGATCCACTAAAAATAGAGGAAATCTGTTAGAATTATACTATATCTTTTTTTATTTTTGGAGGGGGCTAGGGGGAAGAAAAATTTTACCTTTCTTAAGCCTCTTCATACTCTATCCATCTCACCCATCATCCTTTTCATCTCTCTAGAATAAGCTTTGAACCTTAATTTATAATTAGTCACTCATAAAAGGAAAAGCAAAGACCTTCAAAAGAGTATCAAGTACCTACACTGACCTTTGAGTTGACTCATCAAAGTGTTGTTGTTATGATAGCTTACAAGAACAATTTAGATTGTCCTCTCTTGTTTGCATTAATGTTGAGGTCGAGTGCGTACTCTAGAATAATAAGATTTTTTTTCTTGAATATCATTTTTACCAATATCATTACCTCAAATGAATAAAATCAAGAAAATTAATTGTATATTTGCTAACTCCATCTTTCAAGCTAGCCAATGTGATCAATGGTCTAACAATAATAATCATATCTACAAAACCATTTAGCCACAAACTAATGGCACAATAGCCCAAACCACTACACCCACAATTCCAACAATCAATTCTTAGGTGGCTTTTGCTCCTAATTTCTAAAATCAATAGTAACTTGAGAAGACAATTAGGAATTTTACATCCCAAGGAGAACTCCTAAGTGTGGTCATGCTTAAGTAATAGCAGTAGTCTAATCTTCCATCCATAATCTAAAGATCCCTTCAACCCTCCTTACATAAAGGGCTATGATCCGAATGCTCCTTGCAAATTTCACGATAGTCAAGGACATCCTATTAATAGTTGCTTGCCTCCTAAGCAAAAAATTCAAGATTTAATTGAATGAAACAAAGTCAATCTTCCTCAACCAACTTCTCAAATCAATATCATATAAACTACTTTGCTTTCTCATGAAGAAGTCTTCTCAAACTCTATCAACATATTGCACTTCAATCCTTATTAAGATTACTTTTTGATGATGAGTACCGTTGAGCCTACACACCTTCCCCATCCTACTCTCTTACTAGCTCCTTATCAACTAGCTCACTTTTATTATATTAGATCCTAATCTTTGCCATTGTCATCCACATCTCCTCTTAAACTTATAATTCAATTACCTCCCAGCATAATGGGGCCTTAGGCTCCCGAAATGACCTTTTCTTTAGTTCTAAGTGCCACATAACACTATGTACATCCACATCATATCTTAGACCCATAATCAATCACCTTGGCTTCACTTGCACTTAATCAATTTTCATAAAATACACCTATCACTCCTAATCCCTCTCAACCCACCTTGGTCTTAGTTGTTGTCACCATTTCTTCAAGGATGATGCTTACTCTTGCTCCGAAACCTTCCATTCAATTGTCACATTAGATCTTGACTTCTATACTTGTTGCTTCTTCACCATTACAAATGTTACACGTTAATTTAGTTCCTACAACTGAATCTACTATTATTGCTATTCTTATTCTTGCACCCGCATTAGATCCACTAATATAATACCTTTATTTGAGTCATACCATGATCCCTCGATAATGATCATGTCAATTAAAAGCACTTGTCAAGAGAATGCAATGAAGTTGGCAATATGACACAATCTGGCTAATGACTTGAAACCAGCATTCCACAACAAGCAGACTAGCCTATGAATGAGCTTGAAATAAAATGTGTGAGCTAGAGCAAATCTTGATAAAAAATTGTCTATAGTTGCTGTTGCTAAAGATGTTGATCAACAACCTAATCCAATAAATGAAAAGTTAAAGGTTAAAGCCATTAGTCTTTTGTCAATATTGACAAACTATTAGCCTTTCACTACTCCTAGCATAACCTAGTACATGTCTACAACTTTGAACACAATACTCATAGGCATTAGCATTTGCATTTGAAATTTACAATACATCACCACTCATTTTTGAAAAACAATAATCAAGTTGTCCCCGATCGTTGCTTCCTTTACCTCTACAACAAGATACTATTGCCTTTACTTTGACATTGGCTCACTTTATGGCCTTTGTCAAAGAGAGGCATATTATAGATGCTCCCTAACTATAAAGAGAATAACTTTTAGTCCAATTGACTTGAATCCTAGTTCATTTAACCAAAACCCTAGCCTATCCAATCTAACCCTACCATAATCTTAGATGATCAAATCAACACTAACGTTCCCAATCATGCTCAATCATACTTGAAAGTGCTCGATCGTACTTGATTAGTCCATATCCTAGACTAACCAATCACTAACCTAGATTATCCAATCTAAATCCAAGACCATCCAATCATAGGGCTGTAAATGGGTCGGGTCGGGTTGGGTCAGGCTTGATTCCAATCCGATTCGATTTTATGTTCAGATTTTGATTTTAGACTCGGATCCAACCTATTTACTGAAATGATCGAGTCGGATCAGATTTATGGAAGAAATTTTAGACCCAACGAATTATTCGAATCCATTTAGGTCTAACCCAAAATTTTACATTTGTGTCAAGCATATAACTATTTTTTATTGCTCAAATATAGTAATTGATAATTAAATATAGATCTATTAAAAATTTTAAATAAGAATAAAAAGAATCAATTTAAACTTAAATTTTTATTCAAAGACTCTATTCTATCAAAGTAAATGATCATTCTTAAGTTTATAAATTATGATATTAAAATATTTATTGATATATTTAAAAATATTATAAATAAAAGTCGATCAAAATATATAATGAAACATAAATATTTAGATATAATTAGAGAAAAAAAATATGGGAGGAGATCTAGTTGTTAAAAAATGGTCCTCTCTTCTATTTGCTAGAATTTGAAATATTTTGATAAAAATCAAGATTTTTTGTAAACTAAATTTAGAAGAAATATTATATGTTTAAATGCTACAAATATTTAATATATATTATATAATATTATTAAATATCCATTATAATATATATATATATATATATTAATACAAAATATATAAATATTTAGTAATATAGTATATAATAATTTTAGTATGCAAGAAAGTTATAAATTTAATAATTTAAAATTTAAGATTCAATTATTATGTAAATATATAATAGTGTTTAAATATAAAATATTATATTATATAATATTAAATATAAATATAGTATTTTATATTTAAATATTATCAAGTGTAAATTAAATATTTAATTAGATTAAGTATTGTTAAATTTTTACCTAAAAATCAAAAGTATAATTTAAAATTACTAGACTTTAGTAATTTCAGATACCTATCTTTCATATGAATACCGAATTATCATGATTTGTAGTAATTTTAGATTATCATGAATCAAATATTACTGTTCATATTACCATATGTCTAATTGCCAAACATGATAATCTGCATCATAATCTCAAATTACCAAGGTGGCTAACCATAAATCAAATGGCCTCTTGGAGAGCTAGGGACTTGATTTTTATTCTAATTGATGAATTTCATGATATATTAGTGAAAGAACAAATGATAGTTGTTTGGTGCTTTGCTGATATTCAATGATGTGTAATTGAATGTCAAGGATGCATAACTGGATGTTTCTTAGGTATGGTGCATTTCTAGAAAGCATGGCTCTATCACTCAAGACAGTAACTGAAGCATTATTTTCAGAATATGTACAAAGTATAGAATGATTACATGGTCAAGCCATGATATGACTTGTAATATATGTGGTGACTTTAATGGCCTCAAAGCAAGAAAATGGATCTAATTATTATGTCCACGGAGATTGGATCTGCTTATTATGTCCATCATTTTGCATATTGGCTTCAATTAGCATTAGTTTCCATTGCCACACACACACACACACACACACAAAAATCATGTTCAAATTGCTTGACTTCACAATTTGGTTACTGATGTTCTGAATATTATTCGAGTTCCACATGAACATGGTAATCAACTTTGGGGAAAAAATTGAGTTGCTGAAGTCATTCAAGCACTCTATAATGGTGAGCTTTTAACTGAAGAAGGTTTGAATTAAAAAAACAAGCCTTATGACTTCAAGCACTCTATAATGGTGAGCTTTTAACTGAAGAAGGTTTGAATTAAAAAAACAAGCCTTAGACGTGCAGGTAATAGATGTTGGAGATCCTATTGTGGTTCACTTTTGTCTAACCGCCATGTTCTGTTCAGTGATAGATGTGCTTTAAACTATCACTCGAGATGCTTGAACTCAGAGATCCTTTATAATCATTGGGTTTGCATTTTATTTGCATCTTACGAGGGATGTACGAGGAAGCACAGATATCCAAAAAAATGCTTACAAATGATGCAAGACACCATCGGGATTCATTGCTTGAAGAAGCATTCTTATTCTTTGATAAACATGGCGTTGTTATTCCTAATATGGGTAATTTGTGGGTGGCTTGAGAACAATAGGAGTGTAAAGTTCAGGAGGCCACAAATTTAAATCATTATCACATTCAGTTATTTTATGCAACCATTGATATGAAGCTCTGAGAACTTGATAACTGTTTTACAAAAGAAAGTACTGAGCAGCTTCTTTGTGTGGCATGTCTAGATCCCTCCAATGCATTCTCAAGCTCTGATAAAATTAATCCAGTTGGCTTAATTTTATACAACTAATCTTTCTTCATTGAATCTTATATCTTTGAATAATCAGTGGGAAACTTACATCATGGACATATGGCCTAATGTTGCATTCTTACAATTAAAAAGAATTGGCTGTCTTGCTAATAAGATGGTTAAGAGGAAAAACATTTTGTGCCCTTCAGTTATATAGAGTTGCCAAAATTTGCATTGATTCTGCCAATTGAAACAACAATCATTGGAAGAGCCTTTGCAGTTATGAATTCATAGAAGACCTGTAATCAAATAGGAGATCAGTGGTTGATTGATATTTTGTTTATCTGTATTAAACAAGGCATTTAATATCATCAAAGCTTGCTATGCCAACTTATATCGATTGTACTGGTATAATATCTCGAGTTTTAGTTTGAAATGAATCGAATCGGTCCAAATCTAGTGAAATTATCTTATACCGATCCATACCATTCGGTATCGATTGGTATTATAGTTAAGAATAAAATTGGCATCCTTTCTTGATATAGGATATACACATATCAAACTAATCCGTATTGTATCGAATCGTTGGTATGGTAACTGTTAATAAAGCTCTGGTACATCAACTCCAAAATATCAAAGACCTGTTGAGAATAACTGTAGCTTTTTTTATAACTTTGTATATATTAGTAAACAAAATGTTGATGAATATAGTCTTTTTATTTTTGGGTGAAACATTTAAGAAGTTTAGTTTGATGAATTATAATATTGACTAAAGTTTAATAATTAGTCTTTATGATGCATGCTGAGATCAATCTAAACAAAAGTAGAGCCTCTTAAGTCAGATTTTGATCTGATGGCAAGGATGATGGCATTGGAAGCCTTTTGATGGCAGAAAAGTCACTGTCAAATTAAGTCGCACCGATCTAATAGCAGAAACTTCCTATCAAAAGGATTTGATGGTAGAAACTCACCGTCACTGGCAACTAATGCTGAATTGCCTTTCTGAAGCCAATCAATCAGAGCACGATTTTAAATTTTATAGGATAAAAATATTTTATTTTTTTATAAACGAAGCACTCAATGATCTGAGAAAGATTTTAAAATTCGTAACATAGACATATATTTTAACCTAATCAAATATTTCAGTACTTACTTAGAATGTAAAATTTTTTTAAAAAATATATTTATAAAATTTTAATATTTTAAATATATTTAAATTTTAAAAATTATATTTTTATAATAAATTAAATATATTTAAAATTAATATTATAATATATTATTATCGAGATGAAATGTAACTATCAAGATTGATGTCAAAATCTCTTTAAGACGAATTACCTTAACCTTCATTTTACAGAAACTTGAATTTCTTCAATTAGAACCAACTGCGAATGCATAACCATATGAAATGTTCTGATAGCAAGATTGCCATCATCCAAACCAAAATTGAACTCCAACCAAACCAGAGAAAGGAATCTGATGGCACCCACCATCGCAATGAATTGATGGCAAACTAAGTACCATCCAAACCAATTTGATGACAAATTCTTGCTGTCATAATGATTTTTCTTCTAGAAGAATCCTGCTTCATCTTGAATCCGATCTTGGCCGGTCAAGAGAAAACAAGTCTCACAGTTTCATAGAAATCTTCTCAAATAGCAAACCAGGAGTGCATTTTTTTTAAAAAACAAGGACATAAAAATCTGTAATATATGTCAGGTGGTTCCATATGACTAGAGATGCACATCTATTCAAGGATGAAGTGTGAAAACATTCACGCCAACAATCAGATGAGCTGGTTTTACACACAATGCCTTAGAAGTCAGAACAATTCCTTGTAATATGTCCTCAATTTGAAGATTCAAAGCTGCCTATGAAATTCTACATGTACTGATAAGCACAAAAGCAGAACAAAAGAATCCGGAAGCTTTTAACCATGCTGAAGTGATCTGAAACAGCGCCTTCAAAACCACAGCACCACCAGTTGAGTGGCCATGGAGGAAGAAGCATGGCACTCCGGGATTTTCAATTTTGATTTTCTCTAGGAAATTTATCTGCATATAAGGAAGATACAGGGGACATCATCAGCTAAGATTGCAGATGAGCTAATGAGTAATGAGTAGATTAGATTGACAGTAATGGCATTGCTTACAGTGTCTGCAACAACATAATATAGCGAAGGCACATATCCATGCAATCCATCACTGCCACCATGGCCCATGGAAAATGAAAAAAAGATTAATAATATAATCCACCTCAAGTTTATCAGAGAGTTAAATTTAAGAGTTTAGTGACAAGTGTTGAAAATAATAATTTTTAAGCTATTAGAAATTGTTAAAAATTTAAACATAAAAATTTAAATATAAAAATTTAAATCAAAAAAAAGTTAAAAATGCAAGTTGTAGGCGATTTATTTTTAAGGTACAATAGTTCAAATTGATTAGAATCTTCTATTACAAGCATTATCGTATGAAGATGCAACCCAGCGATTTCTTTATATACTTAAGAAAAAAATTAGTAATAATAAAATAATAAAAAATTAAAATTAAAATTAAAGAAAAAAATGATGATTTTTTTTTTTTCTCATCAGAGCTTTTTAAACATGGTTTTTTTTTTTTTTTACAGCATAATCTTAAGAGTCTTGATAGGATAGAAAAAAAGGATTTATACCTTTTAATTACGCGGTTCGAAAATCAAATTAATCAGACCGCTCATAAGCGTTACCCGTGCTCGTGACGCGGTCGCGCGAGCATTCGCGAATGCCTGCGCGCGTGAGCATACTCTCACGAGCGTTTCGCGAGCGAAACGTTCCGCTAGGGCGAGCGAAACGCTCGCGCAGCTAATGCGTCAGCGGACGTTAAAAAGAAATTATTGTTATTATTTTTATTTTCATTTAAAACTTTTTTTTAACGGTAAAATGATTAACAACAAGATCATCTGGATCACAAATTTTAAATGCATCACAGGCACAATAAGTGACTAATTTATGCTCAGGACAGCAGCCATTCAATATCATATATTAATGTGCTTTTAAGATTGGACAGCTACGATTAATGAAAGGGAAAGCATATCTCTGCCAATTGAATTTTTAAAGGTGATTAATAATGAAAGTAATTAGATGGTAGTAGAGTACCGTAGAAGAGAGACAAATTGCAACAGCTAACCATGGAAGCAATAAGCTATTGTATATTAATTCCAATCTGCCACAAAGTAAAGTTCATGCTTATCATCATATCAGCATTCATATATTTTCTTCTACGACAAAGAGGCTAAGCAACGCTTGCCTTCATGTCAAGTACATGTGAAGGACTAGAAGCAACTAAATAAGTCTTAGCATTTTGGTATGCCAAAGATAGAAGAGTCATAAATCGGTGTTGCTATGATCTTTTATGCGAAATTCTGGGACAGTTTATACTTTGCCCTCATCCAAACCATTTAACAAAACACTTGATTCGTAGTGTAAAATTAACTTATGCGCACAGTTACATATATCAAGGAGAAAATGAATGAGAAAACAAAAGAGACAACCTCTGACTACCTACCTATCCAATCCAATGCATGTGCACCAAAATTGTGTGATGCGAGTTGCTTAGCAAAATGTGCATATCTTCCCCTGCAAACAGACAGAACCATGTGATCAGCTAAGCATTGTAGACATCAGCTGATACAATGAGAAGTAAACATGTTTGCATACTGGCTAGTAGCTACAATGTACTGCCAGGAGGTCATGGATTGATTTGCTAATAATTATTAAATACAGCCAAAGGAACAAAGAAAAGGATCTAGGCCCACCAAAATCCTAGCCTTCTGGTGCAGTGGCCAGTGGCTCGGATCAGGCCCCCAGCTTGCTGAGATGGTTCACTGAAAGCCATCCAGTCTGGTTTTGACTGCAACGAAGAGATATGGAGTCACAAGATACAAAGCAACGATTGCAAAACTAAGAGAAAGGTAGAGCATTATGCTGTCAGAAAGCAGGACAGTTATTCACAATTAAAAAAAAAAAAAAGGACATGACTCCCACACAAATCAACTATTTACACACACTTATAACACCTTAAATGATAATATAAATAGAAGTTCATATAATATATATACATGATTTGATATGATTTATATTATTTTTTAAAAATTCAAACTAAAACAGAGTTGATATTTTTTTGATTTTAGAAATTTTTAAGCTGGGACAAAATCAGGAGACCAAAAAACTGATTCAAAACAATTGTTGCAGCCGCTCTCTCCTTTTGTGCTACGGTGGACTCCTAGTCCGCCACCGCCACACCGATGATGGACTTGCCATTGCTGCCGTGTTCCGTCTACTCATACGCTTGTTTTCTTTGAGTTGGTACGCTAAAAAACTGATTGATTGGCAGGGCTCTTGGGCAATTTGGCTTGGAGCTTGACTGGATTCGCCAAGGCTATGGTGGCAGCAACAAAGATACTGGACCATTGATCGAAAGGCAAGCACTGAACGGAATAGTAAGTGGAGGAGTAAGCTAAATGCAGTCACAGGACACGTGGAGTTGAAGAATGAGGAGGTTGGACATCTTAACACTTGGCAATTTCTGACCAAGTCTTGCTGCAGGGAAGTTAATGGTAATCTTAATTTCCTCTATTTTCTTTTATAAGTGGATCCATGTTCAACGTCATAAATTTGTGTCTGATGATTAGTAATTAATGACTAAAGGTTGCAACATTCTATAGATCTACGGAGACCCCAAAAAAAAAAAAAAAAAAACAGTAGTCTCAAAGGATAATCTGGGGTTTTAATATAATCCCTGTTGTCTTCTTGTTGTTCTAGATACTTATAAATTAAACGTTCTGTTAATTTTTTTCTGGACAAGTATTACTTGATGAAGACATGAAGAGGTGAAGCTACGGTGGCTCAGACGATGTAGAAGCCACCATCAAAGCGGATCTTCTTTTGGGCCCAGAAGATGCTAGCCGAAATAGATAGGAGAGGCTGCTCGGGTTGCCAAGGGCCAGTCTTCAATCATAAAGCTGCAAGAAAGCTAGGATTCCCAGGTATGCAAAGATTGCATCGCTCTTGCTGCATCCAGGAATCTGGTGACCCATATCCCGATATTACTGAACTGGAACTCTCCCTTGGTTTGGGTGGCCCGATTGGGTTCCGCCACCACCATCACTGTCAGTAAGACGAATCTCATCCATTGTCACTAAGACGATGGGTGATGGACTCGAAAATGCCTACATCTCTCTCTCTCTCTCTCTCTCTCTCTCTCTCTCTCTCTCTATATATATATATATATATATATATATATATATATATATATATATATATATATATATATATACACTGAGATTAACAGTTTTCATGCATGAGGATATAAGTTCTGGTCAAAGTATCACGTGGTATATATTTGTCTTTTATGTAAGCATAAATAATTTTAAATTTCATGATAAATTTTTTTTTTATTAAATATATATGGATCTTAAATTTTATGCAGAGAAGATATAAAATTAGGTTATTATAATCTTTAATTATTTTTTAATATAATTTTTATCATTTTTTTTCATAATCATACAAATTTTTTATGTAATATTTGTTTTCTTCTTTCTTTAGTGCAACAACACTGTCGATGAAAATTTCTTACTGCGTTCAACAACAAAAGCTGCCAATGAATAGCTCACAGATGAGTCCAATAAGGCAGAACGTTTTCTAGAGCTTGAAGTAAAACTCGAGCATACCTTGAAATATTACTATAAATTTTGTTCTAATTATAAATTTTAAAATAATGATAAAAATAATGTTATTTTAGATAGCATCTTGTCAAGACACAGGACTATATTTTACTGCAAAATAAATTTAAAAGAACTAATCGAGACTTTTAAATAAGAGGGATGGTGAGTGAAGATCACCTAAACATAAGGTGTTCTTTTGGTATTTTCATTAAAAAAAGAATTACTATTGAATTGCCGCACCTTCTGTCTACCTCCTTTTTACCTCTTTATTCTTCTTGCTTTTTCCTTTTTTTTCTCTCTCTAAAAAATTCCATTCTACTTTCAGCATTCCTTGGTCCTTAGGCATAAGAATAATCTTACTAATTTGAGCTCTTTGACAAAGAGATATGCATTCATTTATATATATATATATATATATATATATATATATATATATATATATATATGTATGTATGTATATATTAATGCATGCATAACACTCCTAAATAGAATGGTTTAGCTAAAATCTTATAAATCACCCAGGTATTTTCCATCATCCATTCCATTCCATTCATCAAGTAGTGACAAAATCACAAAACTTAAGGACCTAAATTGTTGCCATTTTCTCTAACCTAAAATTTCCTGATCTCCTTCAATCTTAGAGTCATATAATTTATAGCTATTTTCTTCTCTCTCAAAACTAACTAGGGCCACAAATAGGTCGAGTCTAATCAGGATATTCTCGAATTCGATTGGACTTGATGTAATATTTGAGCCATGATTTTAAACCTAAATGCTAATTAATTTTGTTGTATTGGGTCAATGAAAAAATTTTTTGGATTCAACTACTCATTCATGTCAAATTGGGATCAAGTTGGATTGGATTTGCATTTAAGTCAAAAAGCTATATATTATTTTCATATTAAAACATAATAATTTATAATTAAATATAAATTTACAAAAAAATAAATTAAATAAAAAAGAGTTAACTTAAATTTAATTTTTTGTTTAAAAACTTTTTATGATATTTAAATATATATTGATACATTTAAAATACATCATAAATAAGTAATAAAAATAATTAAAGTAAAGAAAAATAAGATTTATATAGTTTAAGTTCATAGGTTGGGCAACATGGTTGGGTCCACTTTTTATTGATTTAAATTAGAAAAGGTTGATATATATATATAGGTCGGAATCGGTGGAGTTAAAACACTTAAGATCCAAACTTTAGGTGAAATTTAAATTTTATTTAATTTTTAAAACCAATCTAACCTATAAGCCTTCAGATATAAATTGAATTGGTTCTAATCAAAACCGATCAAATTAAATCATGTCGGTAACGAAAGGAACAAGGGTGTATCGGACCCATTTGCGGTCGTAAAACTAACCAAACTGTAATTAATACAAAACTACCCCAATTCAGTGGCCCATCTCGTAAATTATTCCACATGTAGTGCCATACACCTACGAAGCCATCGACCACACGACACCCTACCCATCCTTGCCCTTTTTTCGCATTTCCAATTCCCGCTCCCTCCTCTCGATTGTCGGAAACCAAAAAGAGCGAGGGACGGAGAGGGGGCTCGCGAAGCTTCCAAGCTCTTTTAATGGCAATTGCTCACTTCCCCCTCCCTCTCGCCTGAAAAGTTCCTAGATCTCGCCCTTTCACTCTCTCAGAACTCCGAGCTTGTCCTCGCTCCAGCTAGAAATTTGACCGTATTGTTTATTTCCAGAACTCGGAATCCCCTCCTCTTGGTGAATTTCTCTGTTTTTCCTACCTGAAAACCCTAAGTTTTTGATTCTCAAGCCATCTTTTCTCGATTTGTTTGGTTGATTCGAGTGGTGGAGGTTTTGAGGTTTACTGTTGTTTTTCTCTTTTCCTCCAGAAGGCTGGAGAAATTCTAGATCTTGGAATTCTGATTGCTGTGCTTGTTCTCTGTTACCGTCTCACGGTTTTTAAGGTGAGAGATTGTGCTGCATTTGTTCTAGGAACGTGGATTCTTGTTTTCTCGTGCGTGTATTTTTTTCTTTTCTTTTTTTGTTTTTTTAAATGGCTGGGGGTTTGTTGATTAGATGGTGGGAGATGCAGAGGAGAGGATTCCAGTCGCTCTGCCTATGGTCGCGGCGGTGTCTTCCGGTGAAGGAGAGATTGCCTCGGTGGAGGCCACGGCTTCTGGGGGGAGGAGGTGTAGCCTGAGATGTATGGGAAAGGAGCGGCCAAACTATGGAACGAAGAAGGTGGAAACTGCAGCAAAGAAGAGATCTCGGCTTGACTTCGGAAAGCAAGAGGCTGAGTCTTTACAGTCTGATGAGTCGACGGATTCGAACACTGGTGGCGGTGTAGAAGGAGAGGCTGCGCCGAGAGGGGGTGGTGGTGCGGTGAATGGAGAAGGTGTTGATGGGGACCTGCTGGCAAGTTCTGGCAAGAGTGCACATGCCAGGGTGAAGGAAACACTAAGGGCTTTCAATGGCCACTACCTTCACTTTGTTCAGGTTAGTGGACTAACGTAAAAATGTCATCTTTTAATCCTTACTATTGTGAAAAGATGCTACATTCTTCTGCGATTTCCACGTGTTGAACCTGCTAGACCACATCAATGGGATTCATGTTGCAAATTAATTGGCTCTCATTTCATACGTTTGCAAAAGAAACGGAGAAAAGTTTGCATACTATTTTGGATTGTTCTACAGACACCAATCGGAGTCGAACTTTGGAGGCTTATACCCCATGATGTAAAACTGAAAAAAATATTTTAGAGTGTGGAATAGATTATAAATACATGACAAATGCTCAAGGAAGTGGAACATATCAGTGAATTGTGTCATCATAGATTTGAAAATAAGCATCCCATGTATTTAAAATATGCATGTGTAGCAGGCTGCTTCATTTCTATTTTTACCGTGTGACATACTCTTAAATATTCTCTTTAATTGCTGGCCAGGAGGAAGAGCAAAGAGTTAAGCAAGTGGAAGCTAAACTTTCGAAAGTTCCTAAATCTTCAAATCCTAAGGTGAGTTTCAGCTAGTCTGCCATATATTATTGCTTTTGAGACATGTTTGCCTTAGTTATTTCAATTTTGCAGATGAAAAAGATGAATGGCAAGAAAATAGAGGTTAGTGCATCGAAATCAAAGGAGTCTAAAGCAAACATATCCTTTATATATATATATTCTATTGGTTCTCTCTTTTATATGTTTTATTTGATGCAAAGATATTTTAACAAGGTCTAAAGTAGGTGAAGTTGTAATACTCCAAAATAGTCCGACATCGGATGGAAAAGAAAAGTGTTATCTGCTTATAACTTAAGTTTACCTGCTACCAATTAACTTGAGTTTTAGGGCTATATGGCTAACTTATGATAGATTGTGGCTAACTTGTGGATCGGTAGGTGAGCTTGGGATATTACAAATGGTATCAAGGTCGATCCGAGTGTGCGAAAGTTGATGGGCATGAGGTATCAAGGTCGATCTGAGTGTACAAAAGTTGGTGGGCATGAGGAAAGGGTTACCCATAGGATGATGGTAGAGAAGTTGGTGGGCATTAAAAAAGGGGCTAAATGAGGTATTAAGATCGATCCGAGTGTGCGGAAGTTGGTGGGCTTGAGAAAAGGGTTACCATAGGGTGGGCATGAGAAAAGGGTTACCCATAGGATGATGGTAGAGAAGTTGGAGTGTGCGGAAGTTGGTGGGCTTGAGAAGTTGGTGGGCTTGAAGAAAGGGTTACCCATAGGATAATGGTAGAGAAGTTGGTGGGCATGAGAAAAGGGTTACCCATAGGATGATGGTAGAGATGATGGTAGAGTCTCGTCATGGTATGGAGCGATCCTTGCAACACCAACGATCCAGCTTGGGATAGATTGTGGCTAACTTGTGGACCAGTAGGTGGGCTTGGGATATTACAAATGGTATCAAGGTCGATCCGAGTGTGCGAAAGTGGGCATGAGAAAAGGGTTACCCATAGGATGATGAAGTCGGTGGGCATGAGGAAAGGGTTACTCATAGGATGGAGCCATCCTTGCAACACCAACGATCCAGCTTAGGATAGATTGTGGCTAACTTGTGGACCAGTAGGTGAGCTTGGGATATTACAAATGGTATCAAGGTCGATCCGAGTGTGCGGAAGTGGGCATGAGGAAAGGGTTACCAATGGTAGAGAAGTTGGTGGGCATGAGAAAAGGGTTACCCATAGGATGATGGTAAGCGATCCTTGCAACACCAACGATCCAGCTTGGGATAGATTGTGGCTAACTTATGGACCAGTAGGTGGGCTTGGGTATTACAAATGGTATTAAGGTCGATCCGAGTGTGGGCATGAGAAAAGGGTTACCCATAGGATGATGGTAGAGAAGTTGGTGGGCATTAGAAAAGGGGGTAAATGAGGTATTAAGGTCGATCCGAGTGTGCGGAAGTTGATGGGCTTGAGGAAAGGGTTACCATAGGGTGGGCATGAGGAAAGGGTTACCCATAGGATGATGGTAGAGAAGTTGGAGTGTGCGGAAGTTGGTGGGCTTGAGGAAAGGGTTACCATATGGTGGGCACGAGGAAAGGGTTATCCATAGGATGATGGTAGAGAAGTTGGAGTGTGCGGAAGTTGGTGGGCTTGAGGAAAGGGTTACCATATGGTGGGCATGAGGAAAGGGTTACTCATAGGATAATGGTAGAGAAGTTGGTGGGCATGAGGAAAGGGTTACCCATAGGATGATGGTAGAGATGATGGTAGAGTCTCGTCATGGTATGGAGCGATCCTTGCAACACCAACGATCCAGCTTGGGATAGATTGTGGCTAACTTGTGGACCAGTAGGTGGGCTTGGGATATTACAAATGGTATCAAGGTCGATCCGAGTGTGCGAAAGTGAGCATGAGGAAAGGGTTACCCATGGGATGATGAAGTTGGTGGGCATGAGGAAAGGGTTACTTATAGGATGGAGCCATCCTTGCAACACCAACGATCCAGCTTAGGATAGATTGTGGCTAACTTGTGGACCAGTAGGTGAGCTTGTGATATTACAAATGGTATCAAGGTTGATCTGAGTGTGCGGAAGTGGGCATGAGGAAAGGGTTACCAATGGTAGAGAAGTTGGTGGGCATGAGAAAAGGGTTACCCATAGGATGATGGTAAGCGATCCTTGTAACACCAACGATCCAGCTTGGGATAGATTGTGGCTAA
Source organism: Metroxylon sagu (assembly GCA_017589505.3). Lineage (NCBI taxonomy): Eukaryota > Viridiplantae > Streptophyta > Magnoliopsida > Arecales > Arecaceae > Metroxylon > Metroxylon sagu. The sequence continues at coordinate 1,111,227 of JACVBY030000537.1, read as the reverse complement.
CTTGTGGACCAGTAGGTGGGCTTGGGATATTACAAATGGTATTAAGGTCGATCCGAGTGTGCGAAAGTGGGCATGAGGAAAGGGTTACCCATAGGATGATGAAGTTGGTGGGCATGAGGAAAGGGTTACTTATAGGATGGAGCCACCCTTGCAGCACCAACGACCCAGCTTGGGAGGGTTACTCATAGGATGGATTCACCCTTGCAACACCAACGACCCAGCTTGGGATAGATTGTGGCTAACTTGTGGACCAGTAGGTGAGTTTGGGATATTACAAATGGTATCAAGGTCGATCCGAGTGTGCGGAAGTGGGCATGAGGAAAGGATTACCAATAGGATGATGAAGTTGGTGGACATGAGGAAATGGTTACTCATAGAATGATGGTAGAGAAGTTGATGGGCATGAGAAAAGGGTTACTCATAGGATGATGGTAGAGTTTCGTTATGGCATGGAGTCATCCTTGCAACACCAACGACCCAGCTTGGGATAGATTGTGGCTAACTTGTGGTGTGCGATAAGGACGTTGCATTATAGAGGAAAGATTGTAATACCCCAAAATAATTTCACATCGGATGGGAAAAAAAAGTGTTATCTGTTTATTTGAGTTCACCTGCTACCAATTAAGTTTCACTCGAGTTTTAGAACTATGTGGTTTCGGCCTACTAACGACTTAATTAAACTAGCAGGTAGGTTTGGGGCGTTACAGAAGTACACAATTATAACCAGGAAATAAATTCATTGTGATGGTTTCCTTAACATTTTATGGCTTTGATGGTCATTTCTATATTGCAAAGATATGTTGTCTTTCTTCGAGCATGCTCTTTACAGAATTATACAAATATCAGTGACTAAGAGACACTAGTTAGAATCTCAAATATTTAAAAGGAATATTAACGTCAATGATGTGTGGAGTTTTACAATTAAAACCATAATTAGGGGTGATAATTTTGCTTGTAACATCTTTGTTTTTTTTTAAAAATGAAAATATGCATTTTGTGTTGCTTTGCTTGTTAAATAATGTTTTTCATGTAAGAGTCTATATGATGCTATACAGTAGTTTTTATAATTTGCCTGCTAACCTACTCAATTCCGAGATAGTAAACTTGCATTCCTTATTATCTTTATTAGAAGGTCATTGTAGTTGCATTTGCACAAAAATTCCAATAATTGATCTTGTAGTATGGTTTTACTAATACAAAGCATGACTTTTCTAAGATGATTTGCATTTTGTATTTCCATATATGCTCAAATTATTATGTTGAGTGAGAAGTCCAAAGTCATTTAAACCTTGCACTATGCACTTCCATTTGTAAATAACATCCTTGATCTATTTCTCGTGTAGAGGGGAGTTGGTTGTGAAGAGGATGTAAAACGAGCATCGAAGCGACCTGATCTTAAGGCAATTAGCAAGGCATGCGTTTTACTCCTTTGTATTGCATCTATTTTTTTTTTTCTTTTTTGCAATATGTTGCATTCACTGCTATACTCACCTATTAAGTACAAATAGGTGGTTTCACTTGTATCATTCACTCTGTTTTTCTTTGTTCTTATGCCAGTTCTTGATTGTTAAGATGAAATTTGGATTAGCTTTTTCAATTGTTGATGTAGTAAAGAAGATTGGTTAGCAGCTCTTTTTTTGATAGAAAATTGCATTTCCTGTCCATATTTCAACATAAATGTGAGACTAGGTTTGCTTTTGCTTCGATAATTTTATTCAGCTTTCAAATTGTATATGAGTTGCTTGGTGTATTATGGTACTTTTGATCTACAGTTCTGAAAAAAAGTTGTAACTATGACAGCTTATCATTTCAAAAGTTGCAGGTACGCTGAATCACATATTGGTACTGAGTTGGTACTAGACCGGTTCGGTACGAACCGAACCAGATTTTCCTTTTTTATTTTTTATTTCTTTGATAATTGTTCAATTTTTTTCCTTCTTTTGGTATGCACATCATTTTCTTTGATAGTTTTTCAATTTTTTAATTCATGTACTAAGAATTTGTCTTCTTGGTATGGAAATCTACAACCAAACTTCATGTATGCCTAGTGTAAAATAGAGGAGTATTTCCATGATCTTATAGGGATGAACTTGATATGTTGATGGCAAATTTGTCTCATTCATAACAATGGTCATATGATTAGGTAAAAGACTTTATTGCTCAATTAAGAAGGCCAAGGCATGGATTTTATTTACTATTGCTTGGACAAGAATTTCTGAAAATAGTGTTGTGTGGCCACAAACAGATAAAGAAAAGAGCAAGGAAATTCTTGGTGTTGACAATGGTTTATTCTTTGAAGTACCTTCAGAGAATATTGCCTCACTGAACTTAGATGACCTTTGAAACAAGCTTAATAGGGAAGTCAAGGTTGCGGAACAGGATGGTAGAAAGAAGTTTGAGAAAATTCTATCTTGAGATGATGTTCTTCCCTAATCATTATGCCCATCCATTGTAGCTCTTGAATTGATCACATGCTTGTCAATAGTTGGATAGACACATAATTTCGTGTGGCCATTATCATAATGAAGCTTGGTAGAAAAATCAAGTCGAGTAGGAACCTTGCTAGCAGCACTGATGATAATGCTGATTCAGAATAGGTTATTTCATTTCCTAATTACAGTTTGTTCACATCTGGTTATGTTATGATCAAGAGATGGCCTGCAATAAAAGAAACAGATTCATGCATCCTATTAAGGCCATACACATCAAATACTCATATCAAGATTTGGCTGATTTGAATAGATTATATTTAGATTTACAATATATCATGAAATTATGTCAAAATCTTAAATTTTGGCATGATTTTTTCATCTTTTCCATTTTAGCCCATTTAAGGTGCAAAAAAAGAGAGGGACAAGGAGAATAGGAGGAGCCGTACTTAATTTTGGGTTGAAATCCTTCCTCCTTTGGTTCAAATCTTTTGAAAAATGGAGAAGACTTCAAGTTTTCTAAAAGAAAGAAAGGATGGGAGCTCACGGGAGGCTCTCAACCTCCCTTTCTCTTATAAGTCACCCATAGCCCACATAAGGCCCGAATTAGATATTTTGGCATGGTTTGGACCGGTTGCCCCTCAGTACGAAATCGGGGTGCTGAATCATTTCGGTTTTGGGCCAGTTTGGCTTGGTTTGTTCCAAACTACCCGGTTCCGGATAGTTCAGCTAACCATTATTTTGCTTAATAAACTAAAATAAAGGTGCAGTAATTAATATGCTACTTAGCAACAAATAATTTGTTTGTCTAGCTTGAATGGGAAGAAATAGATGAACTTAACTTGCAGTTTAGGACTAGTCAGATATTTGCAAAACCCACTAAAGCAGATTTATGTTTTTATGTCTTGTTGATTATGGAATTTCAACACATTTACAGTGCTAACTAATCAATACTCACATGGCATTATAACATTACTAAGCAAAATCATTATGGAATTTCAACATATTTACAGTCCAAACCTTGAGCTGGTTATACTGTTTAATAGCTACTAATATGCTGTTTTGATATGGCATATTTCTTGATCATCTTACATGAGTGGTTATAAATTTTTACTGATATTAACAAATAAGTACTTAGTTTTGCATGATTCAATGCATTGGAAAACATCAAAAACTTGATCTATTGATGCTTTATTATTGTCCTATTGATTTGTTATTCAGATTTTGAAATAATAGGTTTTCTAACAAAGTAAATGATAATAATTTATGCTGTTGTTTTTCATGATCAATATCTAATATTTGATTTTGATCAAAAATTTATTACATGGATGTAGATTTTCTTTTAGAATTGTGGTTTTGCTTGCCCAATAATTAATATTTTAAGTTGATTCATGCTAGGGATGTTACAACAAACTTGGCATGCTATGCTTTTTCAAGCATCAAAATTCCAGCTGTAATACGTTAACATTACAATATGTTTTCTCTGTTTCAATTTGTTTTCCAGATGATTGAAACTGGAGCAGTTCTGTATCCTGAGAAGAGGATAGGCCATCTTCCTGGTTAGTCATTATTTCTATTGAAAATTTTGATGTGCAATTCTAGTTGTATTCAACTGTTTTTCTTTTAATGATGAATGCCAAATTTTGTTTGTATTTACACTTATTTTGAAGAACTCCTATTTAATGCTGCTGTATTACAATAGGTCCTATAGAATTTGTTAAGATGTGTGGATTTCGCAGGAATTGATGTGGGGCACCAATTTTATTCACGAGCTGAAATGGTGGCGTTAGGTCTGCATAGTCACTGGTTGAATGGAATTGATTACATGGGGAATTCCTATGCAAAAATGGTAAGATATAGAGTATACTACCATGGAATTAGTAACAGTTAATTGTTTGTTTGCTAATCATTAATCTGGGGTCTGCGTTTTCTACATTATCTTTGCTTTATAGTTTGTCCCTTAGAAATAATGATGGTCCTATCTCAGATTAGCCACCTTTCCTCTCTTTTTAGAGCCTTTCCAAGTCGAAGATAATGTTTTATGAGCTTGAAATAGTTATGGTAGTAAGGTAGGTCTCCCTACTCAACAACTAGCCATGTATCTTTTGTGGCGGATCTCACTCTTGCCTAAAGCTGACTTGACTATAGATTGCAACAGTTGTGTTCATAGTCTTTTTGTTAGGAGTGAGTGTAAATCATTTTCAAACATGGATTATCTGTACCCATATATATTGGTTAGACCTTGTTGGTCAGGGTATTTAAGGCCAACTATTGGATTTCTAAATGAAGTTCAAATGGTTTGACCATGTATTCACTATGTAGTTGGGTATTTTCCTTGGTGTGTTAAATAATTACGTTCCACTTTTTTTTTAAAATATTTACATTGCATCTCTTTTTTTCTCATATTCTTTGATGGTCAATGTATGATTGCTCTTGATATCTTCTATAAGATTCTCAATGATCACTTCTTTTTGCCAATCCTATCTTGCTTATGCCATATTGGTCATATATAGAATTTCAGTGGTGGTGTATTATTTTTTTTTTCTTTTAAATAGTCTGTTGAGTAAATGTTTATTGCATGCATGTATGTTATGTTTATCCACTTAAATGCTTTTGTTTGATTAACTGCTAGCTAAAGTTTATGTTGCTTGTTATGCCTCTGATTCAAAATCTCAAACCAGGAATGTGGCAACCATCGCATGCCCATAAGGCATGACCTCACACGTATGTATTGTAAGCATTTATATTTTGAGTGTAGAAAAATAATTCTTTAATAGTGGAAAACATACCTTCAGTCATGTTGATCAAGTACTATACCAAATCTCAAAGCAAATTACAAAAAAGCAAGATATTGATAGTAGTAGTCTTCTAGTCTATTGTCAGATTAGACTAGCCTCAAGAAGATGGAGAACACAAGCTTATTGAAAGGCTAGGCTAGGGTCCCTCACTTGAAACAAACTATATCACTTCCTTCAATCAAGAAAGTAATTAAACTTATTTGATAGCCCATAACCACTTAATTTTAGAAATGGATGATTATCTCTTATTTATCACCTAGTATAGTAATATTATCTCAACATATGTGGTCCACTTTAAGTCTCTATAAGGAGACGTGTTTAACATTCTCTTATTTGACTCATATCACACTATATGTGATAAAAGCTTCACATGGCCATGAATTAAAATATCTAAAAGCTTGTTATGAACTTTACAGTCAATTCAAATAAAAATCTCTATACATGAATCATGGTTGTTATGTTCTTTAGCGAACTTTTTCTTTCATGTATTACTATGTTAGTTAACTTCTAAACGAACACTTTATGAGATATACCTTTATGAATGGATATTTTTTATTCCCCTTGATCCACTTAGAATCTAAAATTTAATTATCCAATAATAATATAAACTAAACTTTATATTCATAAAATGAATTTCATAATCTTTAATTTGCTAGCAACGAAAGCTTCAATACATTAAAGTCAGAAATAATAACTGAAGATCAAACACAAAATGAGCTAACCAGTCTTATATGTTCCACATAATCCCTATATAATTTAGCTGGCAATGCTTTGGTCATAGGATCTGTAATCATGAGTTTAGTGTTGATGTGCTCAATGGTAACTGTATGCTCCTAGAATTCTTTGACAACAAGATACTTTATGTCAATATGCTTATTTTGGCTTCCACTTTTGCTATTCTTTGCAAAGAAAACTGCAGCCAAATTATCACAATAGATCTTTAATGGCTATGAAATGGAACCAATAATTTTAAGTTCTGTGATAAAATTCCTTAACCATAAAGCCTGTGATATAATTTTATGGCAAGCAATAAATTCTACTTCCATTGTTGAAGAAGCAATAATAGTCTGTTTAATGCTTCTGCAACATATAGCATCTCCAGCAAACATGAAAACATATCCTGAAGTTACTTTCTGCTGTTTATGCATCCACCAAAATCTGAGTCTGAATACCCAGCTATCTCTAAAAGGTCTGTATGCCTGTATATGAATTTGTAGTTCTTAGTTCCTTTTAGATACCTCATGACCTTTTTAGTAGCTCTTTAATGTTTTCGTCCTGGGTTGCTTTGGTATCTGCCTAACATTTCCACTGCAAATGCAATGTCAGGTCTTGTGTAGACCGATCCATACATCAAACTACCAATTGCATATGCATATAGTATGTGATTAATCTCTTCTCGTTCCAAGTCATTTTGTGGACACTGATCCAAGCTGAATTTATATCCTTTAACTATGGGTGCTACTATGGGTGAATAATTACTCATCCTGTATCTCTCTAAAACTATTTCAATGTAAGCCTTGTGAGATAGTTCTAATGTCCCTTAAGACCTATCCTTGTGAATCTCTATGCCGATGACATAAGAGGCTTCACTCATATCTTTCATTTCAAAATTTTATGAGGAATTGTTTAGTCTCATGTAGCAAATCCAAATCACTGCTTGCAAGCAAAATATCATCCACATTTAAAACTAAATTATATATTTACTCCCACTAACCTTAAGGTATATACATTGATCCACAATGTTCTCTGTAAAACTATATGAGAAGATAACATTATGAAATTTTATATACTATTGATAGGAGGCTTGCTTTAGCCCATATAAGGATTTCTTTAACTTGCATACTAGATGATTTCCTTTATCTACAACAAAACCTTCAGGCTGAGTCATGTATTCCTCTTCTTCAAGATCTCCATTTAGAAAGGCCATTTTTATATCCATTTGATGGAGCTTTAAATCAAAATAAACTTCTAAAGCCATGATAATTGTAAAGGAATCCTTCTTAGAAATTGGAGAGAAGGTTTCATGGTAATCAATGCCTTGTTCTTGGGTGAAACCTTTGTCTATAGGTTTGGCTTTATATCGTTCTATATTACAAAAAGAGTCTCTTTTGGTTTACTAAGCCTATTTGCTGCTTATAGCTACAGATCCTAGTAATTTAACAAGATCCTAGACTTGATTATCGGCTATAGATTCCATCTCTTCTTTCATGGCATCATACCAAAGTGTAGAATTTTCTCCACTCATGGCTTGTGAAGACATACCAGGATCATTTTTAGGACTAACATCATATTTTGCCTCTTGTAGGTATGCTAAGTAATTATCGAAAATTGCAGGTTTTCTTATTCTTGAGGATCTCCTAACCCCAACAAGCTCATTTTGTAGATTTTGAATTTTAGGCTCCACTACTTCTTGTTCTTCATGGGATAGTTGTTCTTGAATTGATTGTTCTTCAACAATGTCTGATTGACTTTTTTTAGTAGCAATCTAAGTTCTTTAGTTTATGGATTGTTCAATTGATTCTCTAGTTTCCTCAAATTCAATTGTACGGGGAAATTCACTCCCACTAAACTCAAAATCCTCAAGAAATTTTGCATTTCCTGCTTCAACAGTTTTAGGTGTGTTTGAAGGACAATAAAATCTAAATCCCTTGGAGTTTACTGCATAGACAATGAAATAACCACGGATTGTACTTGGATCTAATTTCTTTAAGTGTGGATTATAAATCCATACTTCAATAGGACAAACCCATATGTGTAAGTGTCTTAAACTTGGTTTCCATCCATTCCATAATTCAATGGTGTTTTTGGAACAGCCTTTGAAGGAACTTTGTTTAAGATATACACAACAGTTTTTAAGGCTTCACTCCACAAGTTTAATGGGAGATTAGATTTACTAATCATGCTTCTCACGATATCCATAAGCATGCGGTTTCTTCTTTCAGCTACATCGTTTTGTTATGGTGTACCTGGCATTGTATATTGTGCAACAATGCCTTCTTCTTCGATGAACTTAGCAAATGGTCCTTTCATTTGTCCCATTTCTATGTACCTTTCATAATATTCACCACCTCTATCTGGCCTTATAATGTTTATCCTTTTATCCTTTTATTTTAAAGGCATCTAGCGCATTAGACTTATCAAATAAAACATAGAGATGCATAAATATTGAGTGGTCATCTATGAATGCGATAAAATATCTTTGACCATTCAAACAGGGAGCAGCAAAAGATCCATAGATATTGGTATGATCTCAAGGATATCTGAACTTCTCTTGGCACCCTTACTGGTCTTGTTGGTTTGCTTATGCTTAATGCAATCCACACAAGTCTTTTGATTCTCTCAATAGAGATATCTCGTAACCTTTTGTGCCACAAAAGAGAAGATTGCTCATGTATGATACCACACTTAATGCCAATATGATTATGCAATGTTAAAAGATTGCATTCAAAAGTGGGGTCCAAATCAAATCTGTATAAACCATCAATCAAATAACCTGAACCAATGGTAACTTTATTTCTAAAAATATTAAAATTGGAGTTCTCAAAGACAAACTTATAACCAATACAAGCTAATTTGGAAAACAGAAACCAAATTCTTAGAGAACAAAGGAATATAAAAAGCATTTTCAAGGTCTAAAACAAATCTAGATTTTAAAACTAATCAGTAAGTCTGCACAACTTCCACTTATGCATAATAGATGCCAAGTTCACTTCTTTTTGGCTTCCTTAGCTCCAAAAAGCTCTGCATTGTATTGGCAATATGAATTGTAGTTCCAGAATCAATCCACCATGTACCATTAGGAGCATCAATAAAACAAGATTCATGCCTTGTATTTAAGGCATTCTTTCTTCATGTCTCCCTTTTTCATGGAGAAGAAACATGTATCTTTTTTGCTAGATATCTTTGTACCTTCCTTCACTTGTGGAGCATTCTTATCCTTTTTAGCATTTCCCCTCACATTAGTCATGAGATAAGCACTTTCTAAATTCTTGTGTTCCATTTTTTCCTCTTGAATACATGCGGTCAAAAGCTCATTAACTGATCATTTTTCCTTGTGTTATAAGAAATTTTAAATGGTATATATTCAGGAGGGAGAGAATTGAGTATGAAATGCACTAAAAGGGGTTCAAAAATCTCAATCTCTAGGGACTTAAGTTGAGCAACAATATCCCTTATTACCATAATGTGCTCATGCACACCTTTAGAACTGTCAAACTTCATGCCTGAAAGTCTTTTCATCAGGATGCTAGCCAATGTGCATCCAATGCCTTATTAGATTTCACAAATTGTTTCTTAATGGCTTTCATGAGATCTTTTACATTATCATAGTCAGGAATGGAACCTCTGATACTTTTGCTAACATGAGACTTGATAAGCATCAAACTTAAGTGATTAGATCACTCCCACTTTCATGTGATGCTTTCTCATTTGGTGTACTTGATTTTGTGGGAGCGTGGTTCATCCACATGGAGAGCCAAATCAAGGTCCATGCACCCCAAAGTCAAAAGAACTTTCTCTTTCCAGTCCAAAAAATTGTCACCAGATAACATTGGAATACGAGATTATGATAAGTAGTAGGAACAACTACATTAACCAAGAAAATCACATATGTTAATGCTATGAAAATATGTAACCACTAGATTATGTAAATCCAAACCTTCTTGTGGGTAGAGATTGCAAACACGCATTGAATTTACAAATTCCATATAATAAGGCTAGGCAAACACAGCATAAAATTATAAAAAATTCCATACCTTTGTGCATAGGAAAGTTTTATATTTAATGCTTAGTTCACCACCTTATTCCAAATAATTCTATAAAATAAATACCTCCCTGGGGGGTAAAATAATTATTTTACAGAATTAGTTGCAAGATTAGATGCCATTAATTATTACATAGTCCTAAGACTATTTTGCCTTGATGTGATTTTATCACTTATATCAATTATGATTTAAGATGCTATGGCCACTCTTAAATCATTTTGATATTTAAATCCTTCAAAATGGCATCATTAATTATCAACTAATCCTTATGTTGATATTATCAATTTTGTCACCTTACGAGTTGTCACATTAAGTTCTACCTCCATACTCTTGAATATGGAATATTCATATACTTGGCAGTCCAAAGACAAAAAACCAATGACCTTTTTTTTTTCAGTACAAACAAGACATGATAAACATTTAAAAGATCAAGCAGAACAGAAGAAGCTGCAAGAGATCTCTAATTTAGAGTTACTCATTCATGGATCTACCATTCAAACAATAACACGGAAGCCAAAAGAACAATTTCCAAGAGAAGGTGGCAACGAAAGCTCAAAAGCTTTTAAAATTTGAACAATTAAAGTTTCAGATCCAAGAGTGCCAGGTAACAAAAAAGTCCAGATCTCAATATCTCATCCATCGTATCTCGATGAAAATGTAATAAACTATAAAAGGAAGCAACTTTAAGCTACCAGATTTTCTTATAATCTGAGCAGAATCTATCATCAAATCACCATCTATCAACCAGCCAATCAACAACAATACCAGATCCAAGGAAACTGAGTCTTCACTAGTAATAGAAGAGTAGCAAGAGCTATAGAGAGATAGAAAACGCAGGATGGATCTAATATCATGTTCTGCATGCAGTTGGCAATGTCAAGGGTGAGGTTAGCGGTAGAATAAGCACAGTAAACATGGCATGCATACTCTTTCGTGGTAAAAACAAAGGATGGGTCTTCGTTTGAAAGGCTTTTTTCATGTGTTGCTGCATCCTTAGAAAAATAGCGAAGAAGGATGGTTGTCATGAGTTGCAGGGATTCTCTTGTACCGAATAACTGCACCCCAAACTCAATGTTTCCGATGTAAACCAATTTCAAAATAAACAATTAATATGCACAATATGCATGCAATCAATTATCGGAAAGCATTAATGGACTCAAAAACCTATCACTTTCCAAGATAAAAGATAAAACTTTTCTTTCATATAGATTCAAGAACTAATATACTATTAGCAACCACATGAATCTTGGACTATAACGGTATAACATAAAACTGAACAACATAGCATGAAGGCAGGCTCTGATACCACAATGAAATCATTTATATTCAGAGTGTTGAAAAATAATTCTTTAATGGCAGAAAATATACCTTTAGTCTGTTGATCAGGTACTGCACTATGCCTGAAAACAAATCACAGAAAAGCAAGATATTGATGGTAGTAGTCTTCTAGCCTATTACCAGATTAGACTAGCCTCATGATGATGGAGAACACAGGCTTATTTAAAGGCTGAGCTAGGGACCCCTACTTGAAACAAATTCTTTCACTTCCATCAAGGAAGTGGTTAAACTTATCTGATATCCCATAACCACTTAATTTTAGGAATGGATAATTATCTTTTATTTATCACCTAATATAATAATGTTATCTCAACGTATGCGGGCCACATTAAGTCTCTATAAGGAGACGGTTTAACATGTAAGGCATCCATCATGATATTAAACAAATAATTAAGCAGCGCAATAAATTTAATATTAAACATGTCTAGAATAAGTCTTCCATAATCTAAATTATATCACAAATATTATTCAATATTAAATATAGCATAATCAAAAATTGATCCTAGGTCACAAAATGAAGATTTCCCTCATTCAACTGAACACGCTTCCATTAATGCCGCATTGAACCTATTGCTTTGGATCAGAAGGGAGAAGATAGAATAATGAGCATGATGACCTATTAAGCAATGAGGACCTTACTAGATAATTCATGTATAAGTCAATAAATTTTCTTAATAATCATACTAATCATATGAATAAATCATTATATTGAAATACAATAAAAATAAGAGGATCTATACTTCTCAAATATTTAGTCATTATTCATAACGATAATTATTCATAAAGATAATTTAGATCAAACATAATCCATCTTAACAATCAGCCCGAGTATACCCTTGATTATGAACTTAGGGTCAATTAAGTGCCAATGCATAACTCTTAATTGGCAGAGTACTCACCCAATGTAAAAACTCCCTTGGTAGGATATCTGTCCAATATAAAACCTTGTTGGTAATGTATCTATCCAATGTGTAACCCTCATTAGCAGAGTATTTATTCAATGTATAACCTTTGTTGGTAGGGTCTCTATCCAATGTATAATCTTCGTTGGTAGTATATTTATTCAATGTATAATCCTTATTGGCAAGGTGTCCGATAGAGTTAGTGTTCAAAATCCAAAATACACCATATCTGATCATAGTTCATAAAATATAAATTTATAGATATAAACAAGTTCAAATTATGGCTTAGAATCTTTGATTCTTATAAAAAAAATTGACTCAAAATCGAGGTAAATGAAGGAAAAGGATTTATGTAGCTGACCCTAATTAATTTGGGATTAAGGCTTTATTGTTGTTGTTATATATATAAACAAGTTCAAAATTCGATTCCTTAACATATAGGCATAGTTTTTTATTATAAAAAAATATTAATATGTGATTTCAAAATATGAGTTTATAAAATCTATAAACCATATATTAATCAATTATAATGCTTTTGATATTAATATTTTATTGAAAATATGTATATATGAAAAATCTACAAAAGAAAAGTCATTACTTATTTTCGTGTACGACTATTGGACAAATCTAACTAACTCTAAATGCCATGATTAGAACATAAAATTGGAATCATGGTGAGGTTCTCCCAAGAAAAATGATGACATCAAATCCCTACTGATGTAGACATGCTTGCATGAAGGAGATAATTGCTGGCTTTGCACCAATTGTGGTTTTATACCATGACAAGCAACAAATCTTTCCAAGTTAGGCAATAAAGAAAATTTTCAAGAGCTTTATTGATGAATTTTTCATGTCAAAAAGTTTTAACTACGATTTATTTATAGAGTTTTTCTAGAGCCAATAGGTTTTATACTTTTTATAGGATACTAATTTTAGTTAATAGATTCCTACTTCTACAAATTTGTAAAAAAAGAAATTAAAGAGAAAAATATCAAGTAAATATCTGCAAATAGATTTCTAACACCTTCCATACTTCTAACTTATTTAATGAGTTTTTGCATGAAAGAAATGTAAAAATTTGGATAAAAATACAAGAAAATTATCCGTAAATTGTGGGCCATAAATGACATTTTTGTATTTTTTTAAAAAGTTCATCAGCACTGACATATGTTCATTAAATTGCTAATAACTTTCTTATCTAACCTCTGTTTTATGTGATTCAAGATGCAATGCAAAGCTAACTTGATGTCGAACATTGTGAAAGTGGATTTACTTAAAAAATTTAACTATATAAGCTCAGTTGAAGTTTCTTTTTAGTTGAAACCTTTATATTTGTTTGTTTATTTATAAGACTTTATCTTTGTCATTCTCTCTATAGTATCTTTCTCTGAATGTGTTTTGCTTTTGCATGCATTATATTAATTGTACACTTGAGAGGCTTTTTCAGTCAAAAAAATTAGCATGCTTTTCTTATCATATTTCTCTCAAGGCATGATTTGCAAGGTTATTTTTCCTTCTTTTCATCTGTTTATTTCTCTAATGTTCATGCTTGTCCATGTACTTTTCTCCCAAAATCTCAAAATAGAAGAGGTAGACTTGGCTACATTCGAATGTAGCCAAGTTCAAGATTCAGTCACTTTTTCCATCCTTAGATCCACAAGGATTTCAGAGCCACCTCACCTTTTTTACTTATTTTATCTTTGGGATTTGTGAACTATGTGGATCCAAGGGTGGGGGAGGTAACTGGATCTAGGCTTGGCTACATTCGAATGTAGCTAAGTCTACCTCAAAATAGAATGCATATATTCATCAAATTTTATGAAACTTTTGATTATGGTAGGAGCAATACAAGGGCTACAAATTCCCACTTGCAGTATGCATTGTGTTATCTGGCATGTATGAAGATGACTTGGACAACTCTGAAAATGTTATTTATACTGGTCAAGGTGGACATGATTTGCTTGGTAATAAGCATCAAATCCGAGATCAAAAGATGGAACGCGGTAATTTGGCATTAAAGGTTTGTCTTTTTTGATAAATAGTTTTCACATTATTTGTCATGTTTTTAACTTCAATATGTGCATGGTATTACTTATACAAAAGTTGAATGTCTCATACATGTTATGTGAGGTTTTGGTGGTTGTTTCCTAAAGTATTTAATTAAACCTCAATGATTTAATAATAATAGTAGCAATAACAATTTTTTAAGATTAGATAACCGGATGAATGTAGTGAAAAGAAGTGAAAATGAAGATGGTGAATGTGGCACAAGATATATTCTATAAGGTGTTTGCACCATGTTATCTATTAGATTCTTATCATGATTGGATTAAATGTTCAAATGACTGAACTGCCAAAAATAGAGATTCATTTTATTGACATGTAAAACAATGGAGATGAAGTCAAACCCATAGGCTTTGATGCTACCAAACTATTTAATGGATGGGTAACAACACAACCAAAATTGAATATTAAAACATTATTTTGATTGTTATTGTATTCCAAGTTTGTAAGCTTGCTTACTCATGGTGATTAGCTTGTTATAGTGTCCTTAACCTTCTTTTGAGCAACATGACAATCCACTTCAATATTCTTAGCTATTCATCGATGATATGGCTAAATTTATGTGATATAGCCTAAATAATATATATCTTCATTGGATCTTTCATTGGAAAGTGCATCTCAATTGTAAGTTAGTTTTTGCTATTCATGGTTTGAGCTATTATTGTGTGAGTGTTGACATTGTTGAGATTGGCCTATCTCAAGGTGACATTCTTCCACCCAAGTTGGGCAATGCTTTTCTTGATTTTGGTATGTTGGATGTTAAACAGGAACCTGATTTGATGTTATTATCTGTCCCTAATGATCCAAGGTTCCAATTTGGAGCTTTCGGATGAAAGCTCTGCTTAAGACACATCAGGAAACTATTTTCAAGACTTAGAGGTCATAGGTTTGAAATATGAAAAAAAGTGCATTTAATACAATGCATAAAATATTAATAGAATACAATATAATACGATATAATTATGCTATGCTAAAATATTACTATTATAATAATATGATAATATATGATACAACAACTAAGTTTAATACCAAAATAGTTGGTATTGGCTACACGAATTTTTCTACTCCATTTCACTCAGTTTGATGTCATACATTCTGTAAGATGAAAAGATATCAAATCTTTTTTTATTACTTTCATGTGAATTTTGGGCTACCTTGATCCTTCTTTCTTTCAACATATATCAAATCATTTATTTAGATTGATGTATCTCTAGGCTTATATTGTACATGTCTAAACTATATAAGTTGTCCTTCTTTCAACTTGCCCTCAATTAGTGCTATTTTTACTTTTTATGAATGTTTTCATTTTTTATTTTATCTTTTTTTTGTATTACTATACATTCATTTTAATATTCTGATTTTGGCTACATTCATCTTATGCACATATTTTCTAATTGTCCAACATGTAGTAACTAAAGTGTAGCTAATCTTATAACCATTCTATAAAATTTTTCCTTCAATTTGATAAATATTCTATAATCACATAATATCTGACTTATACTTCTCTATTTTATCCAATCTGCTTTAATCCTACTGACATCATCATCTTTAATCTCCCTTTTTTATAAATAATTGATTCTAAATTTTGAAAATGATTACTTTTAGAAACTTCATGATTTGCAATTTTTATCCTACCTTTTTTTTTTATAGTCTCTTTTACCATAAATACTTTAATCTTATATGAATATTTAATAATTTTACCCGCAATGGAACTAATAAGATGTTGAAAATCATTTTAGTAATTTATTAAATTATTTCATCTTTCTTTGATTTCATCTTTCGTAACTAAAACTTTTTTTTCTTATCTTTGATGCATTTAACCGACTAAGGACTAGTTTCTCTCTTAGTCTTGTAATCTTATTATATATATATATATATAATCTTTCTCTCTGCATTACCTTCTTAATTTCTTTCTTAGTCATTTTATAGTTTTAATATTCTTTTATATTCCTACACATAAGTAATTTTTTGTAACTGATTTTTAGGTTTAACCACTAATCAAACTTTCTCATTCCACCACCTAGTTTTTTTATGGGATCCTCTCTTTGATTCCCATAGCTCTTCTACAGTCATTTTTCTAATTCTGTTAACCATCTTTTCTTGCATGGTATTAGTTTCTCGATCTAAACTTCATTTTTCTTTCTTCAAAATTTTATCTTTAAAAGTTATTTGTTTTCTCCTTTCAAGTTCTTTCACCTAGTCCTTGGGTTTCTATATTTTTTAGTCTTTCTTTTTTATTTCCTAATACATATATTTGTAACCATTGAGATATGTTGGATGGTTCAATTCTCATCTAGTATAATCTTATAATATTTACAAAAAACTGGATCAATATTTCTAGTTAAAGAAATTTATTTGACTAGTGTTAACCCTTTGCAAGAGACCGCACCAAGAGAATTGGGTGGTGGGGGGGGTTGATCTTTGGTGGAGATCCATGATGATGAGAATAGGGCCTCAAAATTGACTTACCTAAGTTCCTAGGGAGCTTGACCTTGGAGGAATTTTTGGATTGGCTCTATATAGTAAAGGATATCCTTGAGTTCAAGGAGGTTTCTAGAGACAAGAAAGTGCAGCCGGTGGTAACTTGGTTGTGAGGCAGAGTGGCTACATGGTGGCATCAGTTGAAAATCATATGAGAGATATTCGGCACTACATTGACTTGATTCCAGGATCTAGTCTTCTCAATCGAGCTCATTAACAACTAAGCCCTATTGGGCATGCGGAATTGTGCTGGCAAGTGAATGAGTTAAGATAGGATATATACAGAGAGACGAGCTTATGTGGCACTCCAACCCTCCTAACTCTCAAGGATGGAGCCTAGCATTTATAAGTGGATAGCAAGGTCATAACCAAAATAATGATGAAGTACTGTTTTCTAATTTTGAGGTTGGATGATAAGCTAGAACAACCATTTGGTGCCAGGGAGTTTTCTAAGTTGGATTTGAATAGCAGGCACCACCAAGTAAGGCTAACACTAAGGGATGAGTGGGAAATAGCCTTGAAAACATGAGGGATTATACGAGTGGTTGGTAATGCCATTTGGGCTGTCAAATGCACCTAGTACATTCATGAGTCATTAACAGGTTCTAAAGCCATGTGTTAGGATGCGTGCAATTGTATATTTTGATGATACTCATATACAGTTGAGGTGTAGGGGAGCATGTACAGCACTTGCTTGAGATTCTGCAGGCACTTCATAGGGAGAAATTATTTGCCACCATCAAGAAACATGTCATTATGGGTGATCAAGTATTGTTTTTGGGATATGTTATATCTGAAGATGGTACTTCTGTGGACTAGTCCAAGGTGTAAGCTACTGTTAATTGGCTAGAACCTAAGACTCTTCAGGAGGTGCAGAGTTTTCATAGGTTGGCCTCACTCTGCCACATTCATTCCTAATTTCAGCATAGTTGTGGCCTCATACATAGATTCCATGAAGAAGGTGGGTCAATTTGAGTTCATTTTTAAAACCAGATGGTTTCATGGAGGTTAAGTTGAGGTTATTGGTGACATTGGTATGGGCTTTGCTAGATTTTGAGAAGTCTTTGAAGTGGATTGTGGCACCTCTAAGACGGGTACTGGGGTATTCTTGAGCCAAAAGGTAAGACCAATTGCTTACTTTAGCCAAAAGCAGAGTGGTCCAAGGTTAACTATTCCACATATGATATTGAGTTTTGTGCTGTGATGCAAACGCGTAGGCATGGGCATCACTATCTTTTATATCAAGAGTTCATTCTATTTTTTGACCATGAGGCTCAAATATCTTAGTGGCTAGGACAAGCTTAATTCACATCATGCTAAGTGGTCAACTTTAAGAGTTCACTTTCATGCTTCAGCATGAATTTGAAGCATAAAAGCTGGTAGCTGATGCTTTATCCATCACACTTCTTTGCTTAATGCCATGCATGCTACTATAGTTGGTTTTGATATTTGCGATGTGTTAGCTATCAATCCATACTTTGATAGTTCCTTTAATGATGTATAGGCTCAACAAGGTGATGACTTCCCATTCAAGATCGCTTTTTATTTAAAGGGATTTGCTTATGTGTTCTAGATTGTCTATCGAGACATAAATCTTACAAGAGATGCCTGGCAAGGGTCATTTTGGTTGTGACAAGACATATTAACTTGTGTCCATTCAATATTATTTGGTTAAGCTAAGAAGGGATGTAAAGAGAGATGGTAAGTGGTGCCATCTCTGCCAGGTGTTTGAAGGGATAGTAACCAATGCTGAAGTATACGTACCATTACCAGTACTAATTGCACCAAGGACCCATATCAGCATGGACTTCATATTGGGGCTCCAAGGACTTGGCATGCCTTTGACTCAGTCTTTGTGGTGGTGACCTGTTTTTCCAAGACGTGCCATTTCATTGTATGTAGGAAGGTAATGGATGCATCTCTTACTGTAGGACTATTCTTTTGAGGGGTGGTACAGCTGCATGGAGTTTTGTTTTTGATCACCTCATATTGGGACCCCAGGTTTGTATTGCATTTTCAGAAGAGCTTATGTCAAAAATTGAGAGCGACTCTTTTATTTAGCAGTGCTTACCACCGTTAAATAGATGGGCAGACTGAAGCAGTCAACAAAAGCTTGGGCAATATGGCATGAATTTTGTTGGGTAGGAATTATAGACAACGGGATTAGATGCTCATCTAAGCAAAGTTTGCATTTAATAGATCCATCAATTGATCGACATGTTTAAATCCTTTCCAATTTGTGTATGGTTGGAACTTGAGATGTGTTCTGTACTTGGTGCGAATCCCACAATGAAGTCAAACTAACATATATGCTGAATATATGGTGCAAAATTTTCAGGATATATATGCTAAGGTGCATGAGAGGAATGTATAATCAAACTGGCATTATGAGGAACATGTGGATGAACATGGGCATATGGTGATATTCGAGGTTCGTGACTATATATGGGTTGTCATAGCTAGGGACTGCCTATCAATTGGAAGATAGGGAAAGCTTACTCTTTGCAAGGTTGGACCTTGCGAGATCATAGAGAAGATCAATGATAGTGCCTGCTATTTGAAGTTGTTGGGTTATGGTCACACCTATGATGTCCTGTCAAGCACCTTATCCTATATCATGGTGATATATGTGATGAAGAATTGAATTTGAAAATGAATCCTCTCCAACTAGGGGAGGATGATATAATACAGGGTATAGTGAGCAAGTACTATGAATAGTAGGGCCACTTCAAGGTTTGTAGGAGCCAGCAGATTCAGAGGTTTTTGCTTGGTTTTCTATAAATTTGCATTAGAGAATATTGAATTTAGCTAGGTTTTCATATTTGTACTTGAATGAATCTAGCATATTTCTTTATTATTGAGTTCTATTTCTAATATGATTCTATATGAAGTTTAGTGCTTGAATTAGGGTTAGGGTTGTGGTCTAGCTTTTGACATGTTAAAAAAAAAAAAAAAAATAGGGACAGTACTTCCTTCATTGAAGGACGGGTTCTTTAATTCAGATTGCCTTCAATTTGTGTGCTTGGACTTTGAGTTTAATTCCTAGCTGTCCAACCGCTCTTCACTCTTTATGCTGCATTAGGTACCATGCATCAGCTGCCCTCTCGTAACTTCTCTTCATCAGTAATGTCAAAAGGAGGGTCTAGGGCAGTGAAAAAAGAGAAAAGATGAAATATGTAGATTATGGTTATCATATTTGTGATAGCTCAATTATGCAATGGCTGTTGCTTTAACTTTATTAAACTTTTGAGGGTTTTGAACTCTAGGTGCTAGCCTGGCTGCAGAGGCTGCCAAGGCATTTAAGGAATTCACTGTCTATGGCCATCTAGGTGCTTTGATAGCCTTTTTTGGCCAAGTATATGATTGAACTCATCACTAGTTTAATGTGTGAATTTTCACCATTGACATTTTTTAAAGATAATAATGGAACTCTCATTCTTTTTCTCTCTTTTTGCGGGAAGATCTATTTCATAGTCTCCACTGTTTGTTATATTGTCAACCTAGATAGAGTGAATCCAACAAAAAAAATCTGTCAAGTCTTTTTGTGTAGAAGAGAAGGAAATTGACTAGTGCCAAAGCTGTAGAACTTTGCTGCAGGCCTCTCATTGCCCAAAGAGGATAGGGAAAATGTTTTTGAATAGCTGGCACGTGGGTTCCTAGTAATGTGACTGTAATCTTCTTTGTATCTTTTAAGATGTTTTCTTGGTGCAACAGATAACCATGGCAGACATTTTTTTAATATCTTCCAATGCCCTCGTTTAATTTTTCCAGTCAATATGTATTCTTGTCTGGATCTTGGTTTGCTATGGTTAATTATTAGAAGTACAAGAATCATAGTAACACACTTATTAGAAAGTGTAAAGGACATGGATGGTGGTCAATTAAGTTTTATTGGTCCTAAAGGACTTGATTTTGTTGACCAACTGCAATTTTCTGCTCATTCTGGTTTGTATTTTTTTTAGGGTTTTGATATTTTGAAAATGCTCATGATTATTTTTATATCATGTAATCTTGCTGCTTAGATTAGCATAATAGTTTGTGAACTGGGGTGCATTGACAGTCATTTTTTGCTTCCTTAAAGAACAAAGTACGAACTTATTAAACGTTTCATATGGATTCCCTGCTTGTAGTGGGATATGTATAAAACTCCTCACATTTGCAGAAGTGGATCATCATATAGAAAACCTTGTAACAATTCACTTTTTAACTGACTTTTGCATGATAAAGCTGCTATATTTATGTCTATACATGCATAAATATGTAGACACACGCAAATATTTATACATCCATGGTTGCATGTATGACTGTGTGTGTGTGTGTGGATGTTTTTGTTACATGCATTGTCAGTAGACCTTTATTAGCATAATTTGTTTGTGCATCCATTTCTAGTTTCCAAACTGATTCTTGTTGTCACTTTGCAGAATAGCATTGAAACTGGTTTGCCAGTTAGAGTTGTACGTGGACATGAGTCAGCAAGCAGTTATTGTGGAAAAGTTTATACATATGATGGCTTATACAAGGTTAACATGAAACACATATTTTAGCCTTCGTTTGCCCTTTGGACTGATGTTGGTCAAATTTGATATAAAACCTACTTGTTCAGCTTGCATTGGAAAACCTGGTCCATAAGCATTATAGGTGTTTCTTTTGTCAATGATTTTATTATTAGAGTGCAAATACATGTACAATCATGAACATTTATGTGTAGTTTGTATTGAATGACTTACTTTGTACAATATAATGTAGTTGTTTCATATGTGATGCCAATTCCTATCACAGATATCTCCTATTTGTTCAGCTTTGAGTTGATCAGCTTGTTGTGCAGCTTAAATCTATTTTGTTGGAAATTTACTAGTCTGCTTGTACGAACATTCACCCTGTAAGTGAATCCATATGCTGAGCAAGCGTTAATTTGTCTGCACACTCAGCTGTTTTGCTTGTGATGTTATTAACTGGCTTTCCTTTGGTTGTGGCTAAAATAGTTTTTTTTTCATGATTGATGGGCAATTAGTGCAATTTTTTGTGATGTTATGGAGAACAATCAGTATACTGACAATAGCCAAGTTTGTGATTCTAGCATGACTAATAAGTGAAACATTTATTTCTTTCTTGTTCTTCTTTTTTTTTAATGATTGTACACTGGTGGTTTTAAGTGGAACTTGCATTAAAATATCCAACATTTTCTGACAATGTTGCTTTTACTTGAGAATTGATTGTTTGCTTCAAGCCATTGCAAATGTTGAAACAGAATTCTATTAGACAGATTTCTATTGGAAATTGATCATGTCAATCTGTTTTGTGATGCTGGTGCTAATAGATATGCTTATGCATGCCAATTCCTAAATCACTCATAATTGCAATATGTGGAGTTAAAAGTGTTGTTCTCCTTCGTTATTTCTATTGTTGTGCTCTTTTGCTTTGTTCTTTCCAATTAATGACTAATCTGTTCTATTTTCATATTAGGCAACCATGATTCATCTCTGTCTTGCGCTTCCTCTTGGAAAGTTATCTGCCAGTGATGTCTTTACATCTTTTTTGATAGGTTTTATTTTAGTTGTTGCATGTTTTTAAGCTGATGAACATACTGAGTTAATGATAAAAAACATTGTAGAACAGGACGAATAGAATGCATTTTACTACCAAGAAAGAGCACAATGATGTGCCTATAGGGACCAAATAATATAACTTCTAAAATCAATTTGTAATGGCAGACTTTTCTTGATGTTTTCTTCTTATGTTCACTACTGCTGATATTAATGGACTCCTGGAATCAGTGAATAGGGAAAGCTGGAAAATTGCATCTGTATTGGTTAGGATTGACTTGTCTGATCTCATTTTGCCATGTGGTGCATTTTCTATTTGCTGTTTTTGATGTTTTTTAATGCTCTGTTCATTGGTCTGCAGGTTCATAATTACTGGGCTGAGAAAGGAATACGTGGATTTACAGTATTTAAATATCAGCTGAAGCGGCTTGAGGCACAACCAACTTTGACGACTTGTCAGGTTTCCTATCCAATTTGTTTCCACCTTTTCTGTTTTGTAATTAGATTTACTAATTATGTTCTTTTTCCAGTGAAAGTAAGTATGTGAAATATATATCAATCTAAACTTATTCTTTGCTATTTTTATAAAGGTATTTTTATGGAAAAGAAAGGATATGAAAATTAATTTAAATGGTAAATACATATTGCACTCTGTACATGCAACTAGACACCTCCACCATGTCTTTTCTAAGGAGGAAGGAGAATCTCCTAATACCATGCAAATTAATTATGAACAAGTTGATTTATCATTGAAAGCATGTGGTAGCCAGACCATCCTAACAAGTTATTGATGCTGTGCTAAGTGATGACTGCTTTTACAATTTAAATGCTTATGTAACATCATTTTGTAGATAATCTACAAAGCAGATAGATTATCATAGAAGGTTGGGACATGAATCCTAGTGAAAACATCCATTTCATGCAGCAAAAGTTGAAGCTAAGCCATGGCATTACCTCCACAATGTCTCTACCAAGGCAGGAGGATCTCATAGTACCATGCAAATTAATGAAAAAGATGACCAGTTAATATATTATTGGAACATTGTGGTAGTGAGAGCATCCTAGCAAGTTATTGATGTGATGATTGATGTTATGATTTAAATGCTTATGCAACATCAATTTATAGATAATCAAGAAAATAGAGATTGTCATGGGAGATTGGTACAGGAGTCATAGTGAAAATATCCATTTCATGCAACAAAAGTTGGAGCTAAGACATCACTTAGTGACG
This sequence comes from Metroxylon sagu, assembly GCA_017589505.3. Taxonomy (NCBI): domain Eukaryota; kingdom Viridiplantae; phylum Streptophyta; class Magnoliopsida; order Arecales; family Arecaceae; genus Metroxylon; species Metroxylon sagu. The sequence goes on along the minus strand of JACVBY030000537.1, from coordinate 1,087,678 downwards.
CAATCTTATTTATCAACTTGTTAGAAAATGTCGTGACCTTTTGGAAAATGTAAAACCAAGCAACAGATTGATGTTTTGGTTCATTACTAGCTAGTGCTTATTAACAAGCTTTAGGAGGACTCAAAGGTGAAGCGGTCAGGAGGAGAGAGAAAATATCCCTATTTTATATTTTGCATAGATAATGTGTAATGAGTGTACTATATGCAAGTTGTAATGTCACACCCCGGCTTGAAATCTTGAGCTGGAACATGGCAACTACGGCATACTAGTAAGTCATGACATCATAAGTATTCAAGGCATCAATCATGATATCAAATCAATAACTTATTGGCAGAAATAAAATTAAAATTTAATATTTAACATGTCCATAATAAATCTCCAATAAGCTGTGATTACATCACTCATAACAAATATTTTCTAGTACTAATATTACATAATAAAAAATAATCATATTAAAAAATAATCCTAAGTCACGGCATAGGTTTCTCTTGCTCAACTAAACATTCCTTCATTAGTGCCTCGAAGAATGTAATATTAACCATGTTTGAGGTGATTTTAGTCACTATCCTAAAACATCAATAAGCCACGATGATGAAGGATACATTACTTGCAGAATGGGTTACTTGGATAAAAACCCCAAAACTTTTCATATTTGGACTCCGACAAAAAAGGCAGGCAGGGGCCTATAGTTGGGAAGCTAGATGTATTATATTTAAGGAAGCTACCAAATAAGTTGACTCAGGCATGAACTTAAAAGTTTCCATAGTTGGACTATGACAAATCAGGTAAGTAAAGCCTGTAGTCTAAACACTGGATGTCTTATTTTTGCAGAAATTTTGAAATGGGCTGCTTTGGGCACCAACCCTAAAATTTTTATATTTAGATCATCACAAAAGTGTCAATTAGGGCCTGTAATCTGTACATCGAGTTTAATCCTGCACCCTAATGTGGCCATTTATTCCATCCAGCTGTATATTGTATCAAGATCAACATATGGATGAGACTAGGTAGTTTGATCCATGACACCTCCAGCATCAATTAAGACTCAATTGCTATAAATTAGAATAAACTCACCAATTGGGTTCAATTGAGAGCCAAATAGAGAATTTCAGATTAATTACTTAGTTTGATTGGGTCAAAATCTTCATGATTTGGTCAAATCCAGTTTGATTGGGTCAAAATCTTCATGATTTGGTCAAATCCAACACTTTGGCTTGATCAATATGCCTAATTGACATCAATTGAGTCAATCTCAAGTCTTGGGCTCGATAATTAGATTCAATTACCAACAATTGGGCCGAATCTAAGATTCAAGCTCAGTTAACAAGCTTGATTACCAATGATTGGAACAAGTGCAACGTTCTGGCTCGGTCACACGGCTCAATTCCGAATCCTTTTCTAGTATGGTTTAGCTATCCAACACGATGCTCTTGAAACCCAATTGCCAAATAAATCAAAATCAATCTGGATAGGTATAAGCCACATACCCAATTAAGGTCATGATATGTGAGCAAAAGAAAATAAAGAGATACCATGACATCAAATTCAGATGGTTTAGTTGGTGTAAGGTTCCAGATTAAGGTTTTGGCTCAAAAGGACGTGGTTTCAAAATTCAAATGGCTAAAATTCAAAATTCAAATAGCACCTTGAATGATTAGAAAAATCGACCGACACCTTGGCCTACCTTATTTGAATATGCATTCCAAATTTGAAATTCAAAGTTCAAATGGGGCCGGAATGATTAGGAAATCGGCCAACACCTCAGCTTACCTTATTTGAATATGCATTCAAAATTTAAAATTTAAAATTTTAAAATTCAAAATTTGGAGTTCAAAGGTCAAATGGCGTTTGAAATGATTAAGAAATTGACCGACACCTTAGCCTATCTTATCCAATCATGCATTCAAAATTTAAAATTTGAAATTCAAAATTTTAAATATCAAAATTTGAAATTCAAAGTTCAAATTACGTCTGAAATGATTAGGAAACTGACTAACACCTCAGCCAACCTTCCTTACCTAAGCATGCATTCAAAATTCAAAATTTAAAATTTAAAATTCAAATGGTGCCTTAATGATGCCTCGGCCGATTAAGGGAGTCCAAATAAGATAAATATCTCAAGTACCTACCTATCTAAACCCTTCCAATATGAATTTCAAATTCAAAATTTACCACTAATTTGGCTCTCCTATTGATTTGGATGATAAATTGGGCTGAAATCAAGGCTATCAAATGCCTTGATCACTGCCCCAGGGGTCTGTGTAGACTCATGGGGAATCCCAAGAAAGGCAGAGAGAAAAACATTGCCCTAAAGTCCTATCCTAATCTCTAGCAACCACTCAGTCCAATCTATCGTTTTCATCCACCTCTATTGAGACCCTTCCATCGCCTTTACAACAAGTTCTACTGCTCCTACCATTAACATTAAGCACCTCTTGTACCTTGTCCTCGAAGATGTCAAGTCTGCCTCGGCCGCTGCTAGCGGAAGCTCTAACCCGATGATTGATATCACTTAGTTTGAGTTCTTCAAAGTGCTTGGTATGGGAGTGTCCTCTCCAACCTTCCCTATTATCGTGGAGACCAACTCTGCATCTAAGACCATTGAGAAAAAGATAGAGGTGGCTGAAAGAGCCATCATTCTCGCTGCTTGATGGTCGGTTCGACTCTATTTTTATCCAGATCTAAGCTTCTTTTTTATTTTTTATTTCTTTAAACTGGCTGGTTGAAGTAGAGGATTTTGGATCTAGAAATTTTTTTGGAAGGTTTTGATCCATTTATATCAAAAAAAGTGAAAAAAAAGAAAAAAAGTGAGAGAAAAGAATTAAAACCTACAATAAATTTGAAGCATGATTGAACATTCCAGATATATCAATTTGGTTTCCTTTTTGGTAAAATATTACAGGAAAAACTATTTCAATCTCCAAAAATGATTTTTTAGTATGCGTTTTTTTTTTTTTTTTTTTTTTTTTTTTTGCATTTAGTTTTCAACTCCTGATGCACCCAATTTTCCTTTTCTTTACTCAGATGTTATATGACCCTGCTGGGGTTTCTTGACTGATGTGTTACTATCTCATTTGATAGGGTAGTAAATTCAAAGGTTAGAGATTGAAATGAAACATAGAAAAAGGTCCTTTTGTATTGCACCTAATATTATTTTTGACAGTGATTTGTGGAGGCCATTTGCATTATCATTGTTTCCTCTTTATACTAGATTATAACATGCGCATTTTGTAGAGCCAGTTGTCAGGAAAAAATGGCAACTTTTCTGCAAGTTGCTTGTTACTTCTGTTTCCTCACATCTTGATTTGTATTCTATGTATAACTGTGCAATGGTTCAGTTTATGCTGGGGATATCTCTAATGGTGTGTACGTTAGGGGTAGATTAATGATTGTTTATAGTATGTGCTAATGTTTAGAGGGGGAAATTTATGTTTGTGTCCGAATGTCATATATATGCAAATATATACTTCTTTTCCCTTGCTTTGTCAATTTGCACTTATTACCCTTATCAACTGGTTTCTATCAATTTCAGGTTCAATTTACTCGTGCACAAGCTCCTACATCCATCTCAGAACTACGTGGGTATGAAATGAATACTTCAGTGCTATAACAGCATGATACACACACCCACACCCACACCCACACCCACACACCAACTCTTTTGAGACTATGTTAAGAAGAACCATGTTAAGAAGAACCATGTTAAGAAGAACCATGATTTGGGTGCAATTGTTTTTCAAAGGATGATGCTGTGGCATTTCTAGAATGTTAAAAGATGTTACTAAAGTCGATCCTATAAATCTGGATTGCTATTTGACTGGTTTAGTCAAAAAAAAGCAGCCTTTGACTTGGACGATAGGTGATCTTTGTTACCTGTATCCATGGAGTCAGCTTCACTGTTGTTTGGTGTGTATGGACTTTGGATCCCACTAAGATTCTGAAGTATTATTTTACACATAACAGGAAAGATGCTACCTATGAAGTATTCCTACTGATATGGAGATTTCAAAATGCAACGTTGTAAACCATAAACACTGCACCACTATAGCAATATCATAGCTGAAGTTTGAACATAACATGTCAACCAATGATACAGTCATATGTTACAAATAGGTGGTGGTCTTGCTCACTAAATTACATGGTCCTAGAAACTCACTCCAGCAAGCTCAATGAATGATATGTGAAATATTGGTCTTAAAAACTCTTACATTTATGCTCCTATGCTGGAGAAATTCAGATGCAGATCTTTTTTTTTTTTTTTTTTGGCATTCAAGTGCCCATTTTCTTTAAGGTTTAAACTATCCTCTCATTATCATCTCCCTTGTGGATTTACTCGTGCTTGTTCTATCTCTAAATTATGATGAAATATTTAAGCTCGATGCATCTTTTGTGAAGTCAATTTTTTTCAGATAAAATCAGATTTTCATGGATGAGTCTAAGCAATTGAATGGCTTGTGTATAATTATGAATTTTGATATATTATCAATGTCTAGATCACGAAACATTTTCTTGTCACATATTGGAGAATTGTCAAAAACATATTTGGTCAAATAAAGAGTTATCTCAATTCTAGTTTTTGAGCCAAGAACTCACTGGCATAAACTTTTTGTGGTTGATCACAACACATTTAAATAAATAAATTCTCTGATATGTATATGGGTCAATTGTCAAAAAACATATTTGGTCAGAAAGAGTTATATCTATTCTAGTTTTTGAGCAAAAAACTCAATGGAATCAACTTTTTTTGTGGTTGATCACAACACATTTAAATAAATAAATTTCCTGATATGTATATAGGTCAGTCCCCTAGTTACTGGGAACATTCTTCTCTAGTCCTTTTCATTGACTTTTGGATGTGCATAAATACATACATATATCTGAACACACACACACGCATATGCATATATATAATACAATTCAAGGCTATGCATTCTATATGCACTAGTCTAAGTTGTTATTTTGCAGAATTTTTAATTTTCTTAAAAATGGTCCTTAGAAATTTTAGAGGCGGCATTCACAATATTGTGGTCAATGTTTTAAAAAGTTTGTTGGATCCTTAGAGTATCAGTTTTGGCACTTTTGGTGGTTTGACCAGTTTCATCCATTTCACTCTGATTTTTGTAGTTTTGGTATGAAAGTCAGAAAAAATCAAGGCAGGTTACCATAGATCTTTTTGTTGTGCCTTGATATGTAGAATCATAGTTTGTGTAGTTTTGGTAATTGTAGCTGAAAATGAACAATATTGCAGTTCAATGCATTACACATCACGAGAATGTTCTAGTGTATTGGATATGAGTATCAAATAGCACTCAATAAATTGTAGAATAACAAGTTCATTAGAGTAGAGAATTAATTATATGGACTTATTTAGTACCACAAGGAAAAAATTTGTCTATGCATGTTTCATTTGATTACTCTTCTAAGAAGGAACAAACCAATCTAAGCAGTTTTCATTTTTGTAACGTCCCAGACCCATTGGATGGATCTAAAGTGTCCGCCGCACCTTGAAAAATAAATCTTCAGTATGCAAGGCATCATTCATGATATCATAATCAAAAATATAAAGTTTCAATTATAATTTAAAAGTATTCTCAGGTAAAATAGATTTTGGCTACAAAACCATTATTCTGAAAAGATACTAAATTTCAACAATTAATTCATAAAAATTTCTTTATTCTTTCCGTGCATCTAGATACTCTTCGAGTCGCATCCCCACGTATCAATTATAATTGTATCTGAAAAAGAGAAGGTAAAATATAATGAGCTCAACATCTCAGTAAGCAATGATTAGCCTTTTAGAATGCAATATAATATCAGTATATAGATACGACATATTAGATGAAACAAATAATCTATAATTATTATTACTTTTTTAGTTTCCATTATGTCATATCATTTAATTTTAGTTTAGACCATAATTTTTCTTTCATTTACCGTGTGCGGCGTTAGAGTTGCGCTCACTCTAACCAGTCCTCTTTGCATGCATATTGGTCAGGATCCTCCCCCATACCACAAGATAGCCTTCTTCCACCAAGAACGGCCTTCTTGCCTTCAAGAATTTGGAATCTTGCCGCCAAATCCCTTGCAAGCCTTGCGATGCTTCAACAATCAATCAAGATCCACGCCACACTCATCCACACAATGAGATTGGGAAAGAGAGACTTTCATTGATCCAAGAGACTTCTTACATCAAGAACCTTACACCAAGATCAATTCCCCTTACAAGAATTTTCACAATTCTCACAAGCCTTCTCTCAAACCCCTTCTTAAGCTAGACCTGCTCCCACAGGCAGAGTATCGCTATGGTACTATGCCTCATGGTCCAGGCATTCACCAATGTATTACCCCCACAGGCAGGGTATCGCCACAGTACTACGTCTCATGGTCCAGGCATCCACTAGTGTATTACCCCCATAGGCAGGGTATCCAATCATCCAGCATAATCAGATTTAAAATTTTTAATTTAGTTTCATCATTCTTCATTAAATCTTATTCATGATCAATCCAACTTTTTATCAATTCATCAAGAGTAATAAATAATTAATATCAAGTATAATCATACCAATCATGGTCAATATCTAAGCATGCAATATTCATATAATAAGCATCATATAATGATACATATTTATTTATTTAAAAACATGATAAATCCTAGAAGGTAATCACTACTTACATTAGGTTTAGAATCTTTAATTCAGTTTTATTATTTTTCGTTAAATCGTATTCATGATCAGTTCAACATCTTTATCAATTCATCAAGAGTAATAAATATTTAATATCAAGTATACTTATAATGATCACGGTTAATATATAGGCATGCAATATTTGTATAATAAGCATCATAGGATAATACATATTTATTTGTTTAAAACATGATAAATCCTAAAAGGTAATTATCACTTATCTCTCTAGACAAAATTATTAGAAACTAATTCTCGCTTAAGGGCTCCATCAACCTTCTTGATCCATCAATCTTCTTGATCCTTGAACCTTTACCTTCTTCATCCTTATAAACTATTGATTTGATATCAAAGAATATCCATTGAGCCCTATTTATAGAGAGATTTTATAAACTATTAATTTGATATCAAAGAATCTTCATTGAGCCGTATTTATAGATAGATTTCTTAAAGCCAGTAGGTTTTCTACTCTTCATAAGATACCAATCTTCTAAAATAATTAACCTTTCTAATTTTAGTAAGATATTGATTCGTTTAGAAAACCAAAGACATAGATATTCATTAATGTTTAAAAATAGATTCTTTACAGATAAAGTGATAAAGTAAATAGGTTTCCTACTCTTCATAATATTAATATTCTAAAATAAATAAACTTTTCAGTTTTATAGGATATTGGTTCCTTTAAGAAAACCAATGAGATAAATATCATAGATTCTTAAAGGCAAATAGATTTCTTACTCTTTATAAGATATCAATTTTCTAAACAAATAAACTTTCCTACTTATTATAAGATACAAATCTCTTAAAGCAAATAGATTTTCTACTCTTCTAAAATAAATAGACTTTTCAATCTTTGTAAGATTTTTTTTTTTTTTTTAAGAAGCTAAAGAGATAAATATCAATTTAAATATTTAAAAATAGATTTGACTTAAAACTAACTTCTGACTTATCCAACATAATTTTTGAAATATAAAAACTCGGATAGAAACATCAAAAATCATTTTTAATTATTATCAATGGCAGTTTCGTAATTTAGTTGAAGTTTGTCAACTCTAATACCTATTTATTAAATTACTCCTAATTTCGTCAATTGACTTTCGATTTGAGTGATGATTTGAGTGATTCAAAATGTGTTAGAAAGCTACCTCAATACCAAACATCATGAATATGAATTCAATCAAAAATTCTAATTATATAATTTTTTTATAATATTTTTTTAAAACTCAATTCCATTTAGTTACATCTTAATCTAAAGTGAGAGCTAGCTTAAAAGGGTGGGGTCTCATAATTTTTGTAAGCAATCTCAGCACATTTTCACTCAGTCATCTTAATAACCCATTTAATAGAGAAACAACTCATTTAAGCTATTTCATTCTGCTTCATTTTGATAATTTGTCTAAGCAAGTTGGGTGCCAATTGACTTGTGAAGTCATTCATTGTTGGGTGCTAATGACCCAGTTTTAAATCTCAACTCATCATGACTTTGCACATGTTTTCAACGATGTTATATAGCCAAGCATCTAGGTGTCCTTTAGTGTTGGGCATGACAACCTCAAACACAGGCAGGAGATATGGCATGTGTGCACACACATGGAAACTTAAAAAGTGAAGGGAAATTATAAATGCTATCTAACAAATAAAATGAAATAACCGAGAATGTTTTAGTTTAATTTATTTGCTAGGTTCATTTAAAGTTTTTTAAGATATGTCAAGGTACTTAAGTTGATAATTAACCAAGACATGTTTATATTTAAAATATAATTGACCTTTCACTTAACATAGTCCATACATTTATGATGCATTTGTATCAAGGTTCATCATCTTGGTATTGGACCTTATACTGGTACCACACTGGTATAGTGTCAGTACTCTTGATATGTGGGTTGGTTCAACGCATTGAGACTTGGTCTGCATTGATTCTAAGTCTTGGTTCGATACCGGTATGATATGATACTCTCGGCTTGGGTGATACATGCACTGCAACGGCATACCACTTTGTATTAAAAACCTAGCAATATTTTGCTTAGATTGCCTATATAATCTTGACAACCTAATTAACTAAGACACTTTAGTTAAGTGTCCATGAGACCTTGATAACTTTATATTAAAGGACACTTAGTTTCCAACACTAAAAACTAAGGGTCTCTTGTACATTGCAAGCGAAATGTGCCAAATGTCAAACACTTTTGCCGATGTCAGTAGGATGCTTTTTGAGTATCTTGCCATATGTTGTGTCATGCCTAGATTTGGAAGTGGGCTCGGTCTGGCTCCTGGCCAACTAGGCTAGCTTGACTTCAAGTTGGGCCTTAGGCTAGTCCCAAGCTAATTTGGGTCTTGTTTGGACTTTAAATTAGAGCCCAAAAAAATTTTGGGCTAGGCTTAGGTTGTTACTTAGCCCAGCCCAGACCTAGCCCAAAGAGGGCTTCAAGCATTGGCCCTTAATCAGGCCAGAATCTGGCCTGAATCTGATCTCTTAAAATGTGGTGAGCCTTTTAGAAGCATTGGTCCTTAATCGGACCCAAATCTGACCTGAATCTGATCTCTTAAAATATGGTGAGCTTTTTAAATTTAATACTAGATTTCCTATCAATTGTGCAAGAATAGTCTCCACGTTATAGCAAATTTTTTTTAGTGATTAAGCGTGATTATTTTAAATGTTGCTTATTTTTGCACGAGCACTTAAAGATTGAAAATTATCTTCGTTAGCCCAGTTTTTGGCTCAAATGGGTTGCAAGCTTGAATTGATTCAAGCCTGAATTAATTCAAGCTTTAATCTATAAATCAAGCTATATCTAAAATTTTGAGTTTTTGATAGATTATAAGTATGTAAGTTTTGGTTGCAAGATATCAAAAGTGACATAATATTTCAAAAAAAATATTGTGATTCTTTGTATTTAAATTGATTCTTGTAAACCTTGCTTCCATCTTAACTATTAGAATGCAACAAAAATAGACAAATTAGGATGCTAAAAAAAAAAAAAAAAAAAATTGTTGTTTAGCATGAATGTTTTTTTGTGTATATGATGTTTAAAATATGATAGTATTTGTTGATGTCAGGTTGGCAGCTAGTCATAAAAATATAATAATAACTATGAAATAGATCTTAATTCGACATGTGTGAATATTAAGATGTCCTGGTTCTATCTGATGTGCTGTGACCTGACCTAATTGTGGTAAGAACTAAGAAGTGGGTAAGGGTTGTTTAGGTCATTGTCTATAAGTAACTTGCTATAATGTGTCTGAATTGTAGTGACAAGTGGTGAGGTTGTTGTCCATAAATGACCTGCTGTAACATGTTCTAGTTGGAGTAACAAATGAGCTAGGGCTGTGTAGGATTAGAATCTTCTAGTAGTAATTGATTACAATGGCAGTTAAACAAGGTTGTAATGAGATAAGAGTGCATCAAGAAGATAACCATATGGAAGAAAAGAATTGAAATTGCTACTTCAAATATTGGAATTTTGACCAGAAAGAGTGCCAAACTAACATATGAAATGATATGCAGGAAAGTCAATATTGCTTGCTTACAAGAAACTAAATGGAAAGTTAGTTGATGCAGGCAGATCTAGCTCTGATACCAAATCTGATACAAGCAGATCTGGCGGGGATAACAATTAGTCTCACAGCAACTCTTTGAAGATCTTTGATACAGCATCTCCAATCATCTTGGGGAATTTGTGATCTCACACCACTCAAGCAAGTAATTACTCTAAGTTAGGAAAAGAAAAACTTACATAATTTCATAACTCAATTCATTATCAATTCATTGATAGGGGTTTATTTATAAAGCAAAATTGATCCAAAAGAAATCAGAGTAGAATTAAAACACTTTCAAAAATAAAAGGTTAGAATCAGACTTATTTAACGTCAACAAACATAAGACTTCTAAAGAGAATAAGTCTCCTAAAAGAATAGGACGAAAATTAGACCTCTAAAGAAATACTTATTGAAGTTTTCTTCATTGAAGTTTTCTTTTTTGGCCAAAATTCTTATTCTTGCTTTTTTGGACTGCATTAACCACTATAAAAATGTGACCCTAAAGTTTTCCTCTTTTCATTATAGTTTTAATTTACAATTAACTTCAGCTTTAATTTTATGTATTAGTACTATATCATTTGCTAGTAACATGCACTATAAAATATTATCCTGAACATGTCTAGTAAGCTCATTTCTAAAGCAAAAAGATAGAGAATAAGAGCAGATCTTTGATGTAAACCTACTGTAGTAGAAAATTCGTTAGTATTACTATCAGTAGTTTTTTCACTAGTAATTGCTACTTCATACATATCTTTATTATGTTAATATACCTAATGAGTACTTTTTTTTCTGGCACCCATCATAAGATTTTTTTTTGGGACCCTATCATATGCTTTCTAAATCAATAAAAATCGTATGAAGATTCAGTTTCTTTTCTCTATACTTCTCTATTAACTTTCTAAGGAGAAAAATAGCTTATATAATCGACATTCTTAGCATAAAAATAAATTGATTCTCTGATATTTTTGTAAAATATCTCAACCTATGTTTAATTTCTCTCTACCAAAGTTTTATAGTATAACTAATGAACTTGATACCACAATAATTAGAGCAGTTTTGAATATCTCCTTTATTCTTATAAATTGATGCTTTTCTTCCATCCGTTAGGCATCTTTGTAGTTTATAAAATCTTATTAAATAAATTTAGCATCAAGTTATTCCAACATCACCTAAACATTTTCAAGCTTCTCTAAAAATTTTATCAAGTCCTGTAGCTTTTTTCCTACTTTTATATTTTTTATAGCCTCTTTTACTTTAGATGTCCTAATTCTATAAGTATACATCATAGCTTTATCCTCAATGGAGCTAGTAAGGCATACTAAATTATTTACGTGATTTTTATTTAATAATTTATTAAAATTATTTTTTCATCTTCTTTAATCTTTTTCTTCTTAATCAAAACTTTTTGATCATTATCTTTAATGCATTTAACTTGAAATATATTTCTAGTTTTTCTATCTCTTGCTCTTGCAATTCTATATATATCATCTTTATTTTCTAGCTTATGATATAATTTCTCATATGCCTTACATCTAGTCTTCTGTATCTTCTTTTTAACTTCTTTCTTAACCATCTTATAATTTTCATATGCTTCTTCATTCTTACATTTTGGTAGTTTTTTATAGCACTCTTTTAGCCTTAACTGTTAATTAAACTTTGTTATTCTATCACCAAGTCTTTTTAGCATATAGTTTTTTTTTTTTGACTATCCTAACACCTCTATAGCTACTTTTTTAATACTATTAGCCATTTCTTTTTATATGGTATTAATCTCTTCATTTATACTCCATTTTTCTTTCTTCATCACTTTATCTTTAAAATTTATTAGTTTCTCTCTTTTCAAATTCCCTCACCTGATCATTGGATTCTTATACCTTGTAGTCATTCTTCTTCATTTTTGCGTACATACATCCATAACTATTAATTTATGTTACGTAGTTAGACTTTCACTTGGTATAACTTTACAATCTTTTACAAAACATCCGATCAATTTTTCTAGTAAGAAAGGAATCTATTTGGCTAGCATTATATCTACTTTTAAAAGTTATCAAATGAGAGTTCCTTTTTTTAAAATATGTATTAACTAATACTAAATCATATGCCATCGTAACTTTAAAATGGCATTTTCCTCATCATTTTTATCTTCAAATCCATAACCTTCATGTACTCTTTCAAAACCCATATTATACTTTGCTACATGTCCATTCAAATCTCCTTTGATAAATATTTTTTTTCCAGTAGAAATCTCTTGAATTAGTCCATCCATATCTTTCCAAAAACTTTGTTCTATTGCATTATTTAAACCTACTTGAGGAGCATAAGCAGTAATAATATTTATTGACTCCTCATCTAGTACTAATTTAATTAAAATTATTTTATCTTTCCTCCTTTTAATTTCTACAACTTTATCTTTTAAGCTTTTATTTACAATAATTTCTATTCCATTTTTATTCCTATCTTGACCTGTATATCAAAGTTTAAAACCATCAACCTCTTTTGCTTTTTCACCTTGGTCTTTTACAAGTAAGCTATGTTAATTCTTCTTCTAGTCATTATATTTATTAATTCCATTAATTTTTCTGTTACTGATCCTATATTCCAAATTGCTAAACGTATTTTATTCTCTTTTATTTTTTATTTTTTTTATTTTTTGGATTAATTTCTTTACCCACATCCATTCATGAGGTGTTGGAACCCTTGCTTACTTTTCGTCACACCCGAATGCCGATGTGACATGTTGCTTTCGGAGATCATCCTAACAACCCTTGCCATTTTCAGTACACCCGGGATCGAATGCAGCACGTCGGTTTCGAAGGATGTCCTAGCTTTATCGATTTTCTTTATTTGATTCATGTTTATAGGGTGTAACTATAGTTTTACGCTGACTGTCTACCTACCGCAATCCTCCTCCTTTATCTGAGCTTGGGACCAGCTGTGTATAAAAACTTCATATATAGGCGGAGTTAACTGCATTCTGCATTGCCACATGAAATCATGGGTCAACTTAAATCATGAAGGATCGACTTCAAACTATGGGTTTGACTAATAATTTAGTTTTAATTTTAAATCAAGGTTATTTAGTTTTGGTATCATTGGGTGCAACCAAGGTATATTATCAAGCATTGAACCTATGCCATATTGAGGATTGTTTTGATGAATGGTATCTAAGTGTACAAATGGATATGCCCCCACCACCCTTGGTGCAGCATTTTTTAGCATACAAATTCTGTTTTGGGTTTTTTATGATGTTTTCTTATCTCAGTGTTGTGTTTTTGCAAGGAAGAAGGTGGGAGTGTCATGCTAATCATCCTAGTCATAGTTTTTGTGCAGAAATACATATAATATTAATCACATAAATCACATAACATGGAATTTAAAATATATAAAGCATATAGTATTAAGATTAGCATTTAATAAATAATTAGGTTGCTAAAAATCATGGGTCTTATATTGCAAGAGCATGCTGATTGATGGACTAATGTACAGCAAAGAAATCTAGAAGTAGCACTACTCATGTGACTCGTAAATGAAGAAAGAAACAGGGTAAGTTACAATAAACAAAGGCAATGCATAATACTTTATTCATCTTATTGTTGTTTTTGATGCAACAATTAGAGATGGCATACTTTCATTTAGAAATTCTTCCAATTGTTCCACCATATAGAATCCATTTACATTAATTAGCAAGTCTAAATTTTCTGATGTTGTACCATTTAAACTGCTGAAATCGTCAATGTTTTAGAACAATATTATCCGATAACTAAGTTTTTGCTTTTTTCCTAGAACTAGGTTGGGAGTAAATCTAGCCAAAAATTGGGTGGGGCCTGGATTCAAACCCAGGTCATTGGTACCCTAATGACTTTCCCAACTGCACTATTATCCGATAAAAAAATTAGTAACTGTTATTAACTAAGTTTTGTTTTCAACTAATCATAGGAAATGTTACTTGTATTGTGCTTTAGTTAACGATTGGAGGTGTCTTTCTTATTTTTTTGTTTGAATAAATCCTTATGTTCTTAAATTTTATAGTTCAAACCAGGACTACACATTTCTTGTTTTGGGGTTTTTATTTGTCTACATGCTTGTGTTGAACTAATTGTTGGAACATGTGAAACTTCTTGATTCATTACATCTTTCGCTGGTCTCATTCTCTATGATGTTGAATATGTCTCAAAGTCTGCCTCTCCCCTCTTTTCTCTATAATGGAGACTTGAACTGACATCAAGATTTTATCTATATAACTTCTTGTCCTTCTAGATTTTTTTTGTTTTAAAAAAATTTGGTACTTTTTGTCCTTATATTATGTCAATTATTCAAGTAATAGATGTAATGTCTTTGATTTTCAAATGTTGAAACCAATAGAGCCTTTTGATAAATTTAAGCCCGTTTCAATGTCTCTAAGATCAATGTACTGACAATTACCTTCTTCCATTTTTCTTTTTCCTTTTCCCTTTGGATAGTGAGAATCAAACAAGCAAGAAACAAGGTAAAAGGTGTCCCTTGTCCTAGCTTGGTGTACTGCTTGGTTTGGGGTTAGTTCATAGCAAAATGACTTCAATATGCACCCAAATTGCTTGATCCAAATCAGTTCAAGCAGTTGAGTGCGTTTAGGGTGGTTCGTGCCTATATTGGCCCACCCTATGTAGAGAGGAGAGCTCGGTTCCATATGAACTGGGAGAGTGGAGTTGCATACCAAACCAACATGTTCCTTGATCCTTAGGTACAATTGAGTTGTTAACTTGGTTGATACTTGTAGTCTAGACATAGAGCTCATAGCCAGTGCATAATTTCAGATTGTGTTTGATTTTTGTCCATGATAGGTTGGGCAAGGTATTACCTCATTAATTTGCTTGCCTTTGTATTTTCCCTTAACTAAAATAAGGTCATCAATTCCAGCAAATGAAATAGGAGCTTGAAGTAAAAATGATAAAAGACTTGCTATTCTAGCTACTCATAAAAGCTGTGTTTTGATTTTTTTTTTTTTTTTCAACTTATTTGAGGCACTAAAAAGTGTTGTGCTTTGGTAAAGTTGCTTTTCTGTTTTGAAAGCTATGGTAGCATTTTCCTTGACAAAACCAAATGTGCCCTTGGAATGACAAATGGCTACTTTTGTTGCCATTCTGAATATATATCTAACACAATTCAGGTCAATATGCTTTTCATATGGGACATAGGGTTGGTTTTACAAATGCAAGTCTGTTTAAGTTAGTTTTGATTAATTTAGTGCATTTTTCGATGTTAATATGTTTCTTTGGTTTTGGGAATGTGATTATGTGTCATTCATCTGGCTTTTATTTTGAACTTGATGTCCTATTATTCCCTTTTCCTGACTTCTTGGAGGGCTTATTACTAAACTTCAATTCATCATGGTTTTGAGAACAATGTAACTATGTACAATATTGTAGCTTCTTTTAGACTTTCTTCCTTGGCATATTCACTTGTTTGGTTGTGGACTTGCAATTTTTTTTTCTTTTTTGTTAGGTTGGTCTGTGAGGATATTAGTGGGGGCCAAGAAAAGACTCCTATCCCAGTGACAAATGTGGTTGATGATCCACCAGTTGCTCCTACAGGCAAGTTATATTATAAACTTTAGCGACTTCTTCAAGCCATGATGTATGATTCAGATCACAGCGCTAGTTTAGGATGAATCTCTTAACAAGATTTGAAAAATATTCTTATATGTGGTATCATTTTTGTTTAACTGATATTACAACTCTTACGCTTCTTGCATTTTATCCACTGCTTATTAGCACTAGTCGTGACAATAATTGGGAACGTTTAGTCAATTTAGGTGAATGGATGAACAAATAAGCTAGTAAAAGTACATGCTTGAAATCCAGTGTTCATATCATAAAAAATAAGAATTTGAATATGTATATTCATCACCAAGGTTTCAAATACCGATATTGAACCTCGTACCTGTTCTTTTGCCAGAATGGTATGATTCCAAGTATCAACACACGGTGTGGGACTGAATCGTCCATTGATTCACTATGCACCAATGTTGAAAACTTGCCATAATGATACACTACTATTCATATTAATGTCGAAAACTTGCCAGAATGATATGTTACTATTCGTACCATTCCGTTATGGTGGCATTTGAAACCTTGCACATCACAAATTTGCCATGCAACTAATCAGTCTTAGGATGTATCGACAAAAATGCTTAGATTCTATTTATGAGAAAGAAGAGGAGGGATGCAAAATTGTTTGATCAAGTTAATTAAAAAGGTAAAAAAATACATATGAGACAGAAATGAGAAGGAAATAAAGAGAGTACCAATAGGAAATCATTAGTGCCATTTGTGCCTTATTGTGATGAATAAATCATTGTTTGTTCAAATCAAACAGTATAAAGATGGGAGGGACAATGGTTGTTGTTAAGTTCTAGATTATCTTACCTTGATTTTGTTAGGTTAACCTCCTTTGTAAACAATTATATATACATCAAGTTAAGGGTAATTTGAAGGGTCCCTTGTTGCATCCCCTTATAATGAAAGCGACTACTTGGTGTGGCATTCAATATCTTGAGGCTTTATTTAATTGCATGAAACTGAATTTTTTCATACTTGGAAATGCATGCGTTTGAAATTGCAACAATCCTAATTACATAGTAATTATTGGGTTAACAATGTGTGCAATTGTAGTAAAAGAAAAAAGAAAATCTGCTTGCGTGGACTGCTATTTCAGGAATATTATTTTTTGGTTGTGAGAGTGAGAGATCCTTTGGCCTTCCCTAGATCGGTTACCTCAAAGTCATTCTAATATTGCTCTTTATATCTTTGGTTAGTAGGCACTGATCGAATCTAGAAAACATGCCTTGGCCTCCCTATGCTAGTTCCTTGTTCTTCCTCTGACAATTCCACCCCATCATCATTTAGTTTCTCCTTATATAACTAATAACCCCTATTGTTGCTCTTTATATTTTCTTTTTGAATTGTAGTTCAATGAAAACTATTTGGGGCTACAACATAAGGCTTGGTCTCTGATTCATTCTTGCTTCCTCCTTCGTTTAAATCCATTCTACGATCATTTGATTTCTCTTCACCAAATATTTTGATATCTTCCCCCCTCTTTCATAACCAAGGTCTACTAAACCATCTTGAATTCGGCAGTTTGGGTTTGCCGAATGGGACTAGCTAAGAACCGAGACAGTTCAGCCACCTAATTTGCTCCCAAGTCAAAATTGGCCTGAACTGAGTTGAACTATTCAGTTCCACCCGGTTTCAACCGGATTTGAGTTTTCCGAAGTTGAATTGGGTTTGATTCTTTTATAACCCTTCGCTCCTCTCTTTTCCAATCCTCCTTGCCTCTCTTGTGGAGGATGTCAGGGGAATAGCCATGCCCTCGTCCTCCTCCATTTGTTGAGTAAGAAAATTGATACTTGAGTGAATAATGTCCTTCACACCTTCATGTCGTATTTTGCAAAGTAATTATTTTTTGGGAAACCCCGTTGACTTATAAAAAGAATGAATGATAGGATGAAGTTGAGAATGGGCTTGAGTTCTCGTCACGTGACTTGGAGTTGATCTAGAATGTGACACTTCTTTTCTCTTGCGATTGCCCTCACTAGGGTTAGGGTTCCATTGTCGTTGCTGTAATTGACAATGACAAAAACAATAAAGAGCTCTCTCTCTCTCGCGCCATGCTGCTACTCTCTCTCTCACCACGATGCTCTTGCCACCATAGATGATGATAACATCTATTGAAGGCTAAAGATTGCAGAGAGGAGGATCAAGGCATGCTTGTCCCTCCCTTCCTATCTCTCTTCCCTCCCCCCCCTTCTTTGCCTCACTTCCCCTCTCTTTGCTTTTGTTATTCCTTGAGTCGGTATAGTACAGTACCGTATACCATACCATACCAAATTGCAAGCTAGTTGATATGACCTTTGGTACTAGTTCGACGAACCTAGGTCATAATTCTATCGATGATAAACATCAAATGATAGAGACAAACTTTATTGCCATCCAACCTTCCACTATACCACCATCGTGTTAAATGAATTTATTAGACTTCTTGAGCTTCTTGATGTAGTACTTGTTTGGGCCTATAGTGTGGTGGAACTCATTGAGGGTTAGGCTCTTGAGGAAGTCTAGAGACAACTGATGCAATGGGCATTGTCAAGGCATCCTTTTCTTGACCTAAAAGGTGGGAGATATGATGAGGTAGGAAATTAGATATGATTGGTGGTTGAAGAAGTCTAGGAATGACCACCCTTCTCCTTTTAATGTTCTCTAATGCTTGTTGAGGAGTACGTGCCTCAGATGTTGTGGCTATGGTGGTTTGCATTATCAGAACTTGGAGAAATGGTAGAAAATCTTCCTGAATGGTGTGGGAGAAGAGATGGGAAGAGATGAATGAGGTAGGGGATAAAGGGAGCAACATCTTGAGTTTGTGGGCCATTTATGGGGAGTTATTGAGTAATGCTCCTACTTTTGTAGATTTTACTATGATCATTTTGGTCAAACTGGAAGCTTTAATACTTAGGGCAAAATATGTAGCAATGAATTCATGTGAGTTATTGTTTATATGAAACTGAATCGCATTGTCTTAATCAAGGTTTTAAATCTTATAGGACAGAGGTGCTCAGTTTTTTTATAAAATAAGATGTCTCGCATTCCATCCCATCTTGATTCTTGATTTGATCAGACGTTTCGGTACTTGCTTGGGATGTTTTTTTTTTTTTAAATTTATTTGAGAAGTTTTAGTATTTTATTTAATTTTTAAATATATTTAAACTTCAAAAGTTATATCTTTATGATAAATTAGATCGATTTAAAATTAAAAATATAATATATTATAGTCGAGACAGGACAAAATGAGATGACTGAGATTGGTTTCTAAATTTCTTTGGGATAAGACATCTCAACTGTCTCGATCCTCATCTCACTGAGACTTAAATCATTGGTCTCAATCATACTATCTAGACTTAGTTGTATATTGTTATTTGTAGCCAGAAAGGCTTGTAGAGGGTTTAGTGGTAAAATGTTTACTACATGTGATGGATATTATTTTGTTTTATAAGGCCAACCGGCACAAATTCTAACACAATGTCAGCAATATGTGATACATCAAAAGATTGGTTTCCTTAAATTATAATATGCTGGTCATGCGAACACTTCAATAAGAGTTATTTCTGTACCATAAAATTGCTCATAAAAACCCATAAGTGCCTATGAAAAAAATTTGCTAGTGCCACGAAAGGAAACAGATTTCATACGTGCAAAAATTCATGACTGAATTATCTCATCACCCTTTTGGATTCATTTGGGATTTTGAGTTGGCCTTATGAGTGCATTACAAATCCTTTTTGCCTAGCTTGAGTCCTTATCAGTCAAATAGCAAAGAATGAGGTTACACATTTGCTATAGAGTTGGAGGGAATGAGAAAGGGAGGGAGGGAGGGGAAGAGAGTGAGGGTTAGAGGGGTTTAGAGAGAGACCATCTTACTGTGAGTGAGTTTGGTGGCTTGGAGATAGCAGTGGCTGCAAACATACAAATGGTAACATCTATTATTTGAGAGAAAAGTTAGCCAACTGGTTCAACTGCGGTCAACTTGCAGTGGAATCAAACCGATGACCAAGAGCCCAAAACAAGCTAATGTGGGTGGTTGGTTTTAGAATATTGGCGATTCTTTTGTTTGTTAATCTGGCAACTTACACAGGGCTGTCTTACAAGCTGATTGCTGCTGTCTGTTGATAGTTGTAATTACTGTTATTTGGTAACTGCTAGAGTGGGGATGACACATCATTCTGCGTGATTGTTTGTATGAATATTGCATGTTAATGGCTAATGCATTAAACTCTTTTGGTTTCTCAATCATCTCTAGGTTTTATATATGACAAATCATTACAAGTTGCTGGAAAATTGAAGATCCCTGCAAATGCTGTTGGGTGTAAATGCAAAGGAGACTGTATAGATCCAAGAACTTGTGCCTGTGCTAAATTAAATGGCTCAGATTTTCCATATGTGCGCAAGGATGGTGGCAGGTGTGTACTGTCATCATCTTCTTGTTTTTCTTGGACTGCAAGCAGCTGTTTCTTACTATGAATCTCACATGACAAATTAGTGACATTAATCTAGCATCTTATTATATGTTTGTATTGTTTATACAAGTATTTACTTTTCATTACTCAATTAATTAGGCTTTGTTGTTAAAATTCAGATATAATGCTAACCTGAGGTTTTAAGCGCTGTTGTCAGGGGCATGCCACCTATCATGGCACACCAAAGTGAAACACATGCCATGCCATGCCTTGATGAAACAAAACAAAGGGGTTTTGAAGCCCTTTTCTTATTAAAAAAAATAAAGAACAGGCAGTTTGTAGGTGCCATGCTGACTTATTTCAAGGTTCTCTGTGTCAGCTGAGCTCGCATTTTTATCCCTGTTTGAAACTATATTTTGCATGTGCTACATACTGTATCATACCATAATTAGTCCAATGTTGTATGCCAGTCCTTGAGCTATTGAGTCTCAGGTGCTGTCCATCATCAATTCATTCATGTGGACTCATGAGTATCTGAGTTTAATAGTAGTCATGGAATTGTATCCAAATTGTATCCTTTTCACATTTGTGTGTCAGTTTTAGGAGTCTTAGTATTATGTGCCTGTGCATTTCCTCTTGGGTTGGGAGTGGGGACTGTATGGCATTTGTCTTCTAAATATCTGGTTTCATGTGATACTTTTGTCCCATGGTTTCTCAAAGTTCATTATTTATTATTAGAATAGAAGTTTTATTACATCTTCTCAGAACTAATTTCTTGTGTTGCTTCTTTAGATTGGTCGAAGCTAAAGCTGTTGTGTTTGAGTGTGGTCCTAATTGTGGATGCAGTATTAACTGTGTAAACAGAACATCCCAGCAGGGTTTAAAATACCGCCTAGAGGTTGTAATTACCTGGCCATTGTTTCTTGTTAAGTGCTCTTCTAATGCTGCTTGTTTTTATTCTAAATGGTCTGCCTGACTTATCTTTGGTTTACTACATTTGCTATAGGTATTCCGCACACCGAAAAAAGGTTGGGCTGTTAGGTCCTGGGATACCATTCCTTCTGGTGCTCCAGTTTGTGAATATACTGGAATACTGAAGAAGACCGATGAGGTTGAAAATGCATCTGAAAACAACTATATTTTTGATATAGATTGTCTGCAAACAATGAAAGGTCTTGATGGAAGAGAGGTACTTATCATTGACAAGATTTCTTTTCTTTTGTTGTAGAGTGGCTGTTTTTTATGAGAATAATACATACAACTGACCTAAGTAGAGATTGATGCTTGCATATTTGTTTGATTATTCATTTCTTTTATCTTTGCTCTTAAGTTCTAGAAAGTGAAGGCCTGTGCGTCAATACCACTCAGCAGACTGTAGATATCCCTCTAGAATTGTTTTGACATCTTTTTCATGTAATGTGATATTATCCTGTACTGAATAGAGCTTGATTATTACATTTTGGTCCAATATCTAGGTCAGATTGAACCTGCTTGTATATTGGTTTGCCCTTGTTTGTTGATTTATTTCTACTTTTCTAGAGTCCAGTGTGGAAATGCTTTGGGTTGAGTTGGTCTAGATCAAAGTCAAACCCCAAGGTTATTGCCTTGGCTTCAAGTTGTTTTCAGGATTGAGGTCAAGAATCATCTAGACATCAAAAAATTAGTTAGATTCTATACAACTCTTTTTTAGATACCAGAAAATAATGTATAGGCATTATAACTAGATATCAGGAAACAAATGAGACCATTGTGGAGTATAGCCATCTTAGTTCCATACAACTCATTGAAAAAAGACGTGAATTATGTATATGTTTTTAATATACATTCCTAATCTTTCTACCACGTTCATTTAAAGGTTGATAATGATTTTTCTCCCTGCTGGTTACCATTCCTTGTTTTGTTGCATGCTTGTATTTTTCCCCTAGTTGGCCTGAGCTGAGAATTTGGCACCAATTTATAATGAAGTAATTAGGTATATAGTCAATTTAAACATTCTAAGTTTGATCGATCTTGATTTATAAGATTTACCAAGTCTTGTCGGTTAAACTTTTAGAGTTTAGGTTCATGCGTTGTATTGTTGTTATCATACACTGTAGTTGAGTAATCGCCGTACTCTAATCCAACTACAGTAATTTGAAGTTTTGGCCAGAACTCTGCAATGAAAATGGAAGCTTTTTAGTTTTTTTGGCTGAAAGTATGAAACTAGGTATGTATAGGAATTTCACCCTAAACTATATGAATGACATATGATTAGCAATACCAGCTTTTAAACATGATAGCCATTTGGATTTTTATTTGTTATTCTCATGAAAAAAATGAAATGAAATATTACACTCTAGACTCGAGCAATGCGAAACATGATAATATGTGTAATACATATGCATGTGGATGCATGCATGTCACTTGTACATACATCTATTTTCTCAATAAGAAACCCCCAAAATAATGTACTCAAATGTGAGTTTCAGGCTTTTGCCTTCATCTTTGTCCTATTTTCTCACAAGAACGGGACAGGATGGTCGGAACGCCTCCCATCCCACTAGGTCTTAAAGCTTTTGCTTTGAAAGTGTTGTGTTTGTTCTTTTGTTTGACCTTTATATATTTCTTTTTACAATGTATTTCAATTTTTTTATTGGATTTTTCTTACTATTTTGTGACTTGAACAATGAAAATCATTGAAATGAAACTCATAATGTGTGCTTTTTTTTTTGGGTGGGGGGGGGGGGGGGGGGGGTGTGGAGGGGGTTTGAGACTTAAAGCCTTGCTTTAGAAGTGGTGTGTTTCTTCATTTTTTGACTTTTACATATTTCTTTTTATAATGCATTTCAAATATTTTATTGAATTCTTTTTACTATTTTGTGAGGAATTATGAAAATTATTGAAATGAAGCTCATTTTGTGTGTGTCTTGAAATATAACCAAGATTTTAAAATCTAGCAGCAATTCCATGTATGGTTTGATTTAGTTAATCCGATTTTTCCAGTAACCAGTCTGTGTAATGGATCATTGCTTGATGTTAGTTTAACTTGCTATAACATCAACAAAGCCTGTTATCATTTATATGCTTCATGCAAATTTCTTATGGCTTGAATTTACTTTAATTGCTGAAAGATCTTGTATTTTTTATAGGCTGCAATGAGTTTTCATAAATGCTGTACCTTGTTAAAAGGATGAAATAATACCTCTTCATATTTCACTGCCTAGTTTTCATGTACTTCCATAACCGAATTTTATTCTCTCAGAAAGTTTCACTGCATAGCCATTTTCTGTTTGGTTTGACAGCGGCGGCCTGGGGATGTCTCCTTTCTTACCAACTTTGATGACAAAATGTCAGAAGTGCCAGAGTATTGTATTGATGCAGGCCGCATTGGCAATGTTGCTAGGTTCATCAATCATAGCTGCCAACCAAATCTCTTTGTCCAATGTGTTTTAAGCTCACATCATGACATCAAAATAGCTAAAGTAATGTTGTTTGCTGCCGACACTATTCCTCCCTTGGAGGTAATGGCACTGCCTTAATTTCACATTTTCCATATTTAAATCTTTAGCTAGTTATTTCTCTGATTCTTGATGTCTTGTCAACTTAGCTGTTTTTGATATATAACAGGTTTCTTTTGCAGCAGTGTCCATCTAATGCACATGAGGACAAGATCAAGTTGTCGAGTCTGCTAGTCAATTTTAATTTATAAAAAAAGTTATTCCCATCTTGACATCTACAATATCAACATAAGTAACAATAATGGATAGTATGTGTGAGGGATTCACAATGTATATTATGATGAATTGATCAAATTCATCCAAAATTAGTTTTTGTTTACACAAGTCCGTGCCAACCATCAGGTTCAAGGACTTACTAGAAAGATTAGGATGCCTGCAATTGAGAAGCCTCATGAATAATACTAAAGACATTAATTTGTTGTTCACTCAAATTAATATGGCTTAATCTTGGGCATTCCCATATTGCATGAATGGATTAAAAAATGTGTTTACATATGCTTTACGTTGATTTATAATATCCTATTTGTTCTAACATGGTACATGGTGGTGAAGATATTTATATAATTTAATGAGGGCCTAAAGTGTGTTATTTGGACTTCAGTTTGCTTGTTAACCTAGCTTATGCCGTATGCACACTTTAGGTTTTACTTGATGTAGGGTACTGGTTCATGTTTGGCGAGTCCTATATATAGGCCATTGAACTTGTAGACTGTTTGTATATGTTGCCTTGCTTTTATGAGCAATCGCATGGATGCCATGTGCATGTATGTATTTGTCTGTATGTCATGGACCTTACAGGGCCTACTCTGAGCTTTATTAAGGTTGTAGCCACAATATGTGCTTGACTTGCCTCATGTGGCCCAATTTGTGCATATTGGACCTGCGTGTAAATTTTGTAACTTGGTGGAACTAGTGAGGCCCGGCAGGGCCAAAAAAGCTGGATGCTAATTTTAATGATATAATAGCGTAAATTTTGTTAAAATCATTTATATCTCCATGAATGATTTGACCAAAATTCACCAAATAAATTAGGAGACAAGCATAAAATATATGTAAGGAGAAAACATCCGGTTTCTACTTGTTAGAGGGTAGCTAGCTGTATTGCCATGCCTGCACCCAATTTTTGAATCCATTTTATCTGAGTCCATGTATCCCAAGATTTGGAAATGAATCTGACCCTTTGACATGCACTACCATTGCATGCATGCGTATGTTTTTACATATGTATATATACTCTTTTAAGTCTACTCCTTTTACTGAGCTTGAAAGTTGCATTTTTTAAAAAATTTCAGTGTTTGTAACTTTGTCTAAATCTACCTGACATCTATGCCATAATAGTAATGACTTAATTAAATTTGTCAAGTCAATCCTTGGTAACGATAGGTCTCAATTAAGGGTTTAGACCATAAGCATAGAAAATTGTTCTAGGAAAATTTTAAGGGACCATTTGGTTAATCAGCATGATGATTTTCCTTGGTGATAGGATCATCGGTGATTGGGTTACTAGTGATCCAACATCATATTGTTTGGTATGAGATATTTCAATAATTAAAGATCACTAGTGATCAGAGGTCACCATGTTTAGTATACCACTGGAATGGAAGATCGTCATATATGCAATACTAATAATGCCCTTAAAAACTTATTTACAAATTATATTATAATATTATATATTATATAATATTACTATTACTATATCATATAATATTTTGCATATAATATATAATAATATATATTTATTATATATAATAAATATAAATAATAACATAATATTAATTACTATATTATAATATATAATATATTAATATATAATAATATTAATAATACATTGTGTATTATAATATTAATTAATATTATATAATTATAATATTATAAATTTATTAATATATATTAATTACATATTAATATTATAACATGTATTAATATATTATATAATAATATATTATTATATAATACTTATATGTTATAAATATTATATTATATTATATAGGCAAGAGAAATCGATAAATATAGAGATTAAGTTATCCTAATATTTTGATGAAGATTACTATCACCTTGATGATCCAACATTCTAATCACTTGGGTGGGATTAAGATCGTTTTCTTGAATAGTGATATTAATCCCACGATCACATATCACCTCCAAAATGGGGATACCACAAGATGATTTTATTATCATCCCAAGATCATCGTAATATTTCAAAGATCATTGTGATATTTCAAAGATTACCTCATACCAAACATTACCTAAAGGCTTGTTTGGATGCTAGATCATATTGTTTAGTGATAACATGATTAGGATTTAGGGTGTACCTCAGGATGACAATCGGTTTGGGTCGGGTCATATGCAAGTCAGGACAAAATTTTGTCAACCTAGACCTATTTAATAAATAAGTCAAAAATTCAGATCTGAATTTGACCTTTTATTAAACAAGTAACCTTACTCGACCCACATAACTCATTTATTAAATGAGTCAAATCAAGTGAAATGGTTTAAACAGATTAAGGTGGCTTTTAACGAGTTAAGTAGGTTTAGAATTGGCCAAGTAGGTCAGATTAAATAGATTAGGTAGGTTTTTAACGGGTTAAATAGGTCTTAAAACAAGTTAAATAGGTCAGGTCATGATTTGACTCAATTTAAACTGATCAAAGGGTTAAATGGATCAAAAGTCTAAGGCTGAACCTGATCTATTTAATAAATGGATGTAAACAGGTAGACCCCATTTATGACCCAAACACATTTACATCAAACCCAAAACTGCTTAAAGCAGGTTCGTTACAAGTTGGATAATTAGGCCGAATCATAAATTGCCACCTTTGGGCATGTCGTACTAAATTGTGGTGGAACTGGGTCAATTTGTTGGTTTGGTATGGGAACTGATCCATACTAACTAGAACAGGTCTGAATGGTTCTGCTCGATAGTGATTGATACCATCTCATTACCGACTCATTTGTCCAATTTCAAGCAATACCATTGTAGAAAGCACTCAAGAGCTCTCTTGGTATAAGATCCCTACCATACTATATCAGTTATACCCCACCGAACTGGTCATATATCAGTTTAGTATTGGTACTGAGATTGCACATGTTAAGGAATTCTAATGGTTTTTTTTGGATCTTTGGAGGGGAAGGAAGGAGAGGGTGGAAGGAGAGGAAGGAGGGGAAGGGGAAGGGGAAGGAAGAGTTGTTACCCTCACTTTGTTTGGAAAGGAGGGAAAGAGAAAGGAGGACAATTTGCATTATCTTGTTTGGATGAAAGGAGAGAAAGAAGGGAAAAGTTATGTATATAAAATCACAAATATATCTTTTACTATAAGAGGAGTCCAAACTAATTTGTAGGGATAAAATTGAAAAGATAGGGCAAAATTATAAAACATTCCACTCTCCCTCTCTACCTCCTTGTGAGGGTAAAGAAATTAAGACTTTTGTCGGAGAATGAAGGAGAATGAAAACCTCATTTCTCTCCCCCTCCTTATTTCTCCTCTCCCAAATAGGAGATTTTATGACTCATCTCCTTCCTTCTCCTCCCCTACCCCTCATTTCCCTCCATCCAAACAGAGCCCTAGAGGATTTGATGCTCTTGAATCTAATAATCATGGGTAGATATTTGGTTGGAATGTTGCTGTTGTTGTTGTAGTTTTTTTTTTTTTTTTCCTTTTCCGTTATCCCTAAAATCTTGGTATAATTTGTATGGACTTCATGAAACATTGTGCCTGACTTCTATGTAGAATTACCAATTGTTGGCATTTCATAGTGCCAACATCTTGATTGGTGATTTGAATCGTTAGGGAGTGTTATGAAGTCTTATAGTGTTCGACATATCATGAAACCCAATAAATGAAGTGTGCAAGTCACATTGTCAGAGCTGTGGACACTCTTTGGGCTGTTGTTAAGGCCCAGTTTTCTGAATGAATGGCCCCTTCACACTTATACCTTTAGAAGCTAGACCAACTTATTCATCATTCTCTTCTAGCTACATATATGTTCTTGTTTTTGTTAGAGGGACTTGCTTTAGGTGCAGATGATAATTTCAAGCCTATTATTGTCTGTCAGCCCTTCAAACTCCTCAATTATCCTGAAGAGGAATGAAAAGGAACTGAAATGATGAGAAGTATGGAACCTGGCAACATTAACAAGAATGGAGAGATGGAGATGAAATAGCCAAAATGTTGTGTAGAAACTTAAGCTAATATTTTTACAAATTATGCTCTATAATTGGAAACATAAGATCTACAATTTTAAGTTAAACTCTGATTATAACAAAGACGAACTAACCTATGATTAACATTTACTCCTATGAAGTGTTGCGTGAATAGGTATAGCTTTGCATGTTTAAGTATATCATACGTAATATTAAGACTTAATGTGTACATGTGCCCCTATATATATACGTTTGTGTATTATCACCATTTACAGGCACATCAAGTTTTCAACAGAGACAGTATTTGGGAATTATATTTACAATGTTACCATTGACAAGTATCTTAATTGCCCCATAGAATGCCATCAATTTCAAGTGGAAGAACTTTTGTGGATTGCATCAAAGTTGAATGTGGAATTTTTAGGGTTCAAAATTGCAAAGTAAGGTTATTTTCAATGTTGCACTTATGTTCATATTAACCACTATCACATATATACATTAACATGAATAATATACAGGCATGATGCTTCATTTATTTTTAATGATTTCACTGAATTTTTAAAGCTGCAACTAGAAAGGTTGTCCCTCTTTCTAAAGAATTCTGTTTCATGTGCAGGAACTCACATACGACTACGGCTATGCTTTGGATAGTGTAGTTGGACCAGATGGAAAAATTATTAAACTGCCTTGTTATTGTGGAGCTGTAGACTGCAGGAAACGACTGTATTGAGTGATTGAAGTTAATTTTTATGGTTGTAAGTTCTATTGTTGTATAATTGACAATGCCTTCCTATTTATATTTGCTATTAACTTAAAAATAGTCGCATATCTTTGGCAAGGATTTTTGACTTTTGGAGAATATGGAATATTGAAAGTGTGTTTTTGACAAATTGTGACTTGGGGACAATTGTGCTTTGAATAATATGTTTTGGGTGCACAGGACATGCTAAATGTAGGCATCCAAAATGTAAATTTGATGGTTACTGTTGTATGAGTACAAGTTGATCTCAATGGTTGTGTCAAGTTGATGCTCTATTTTAACATTTATGATCTTCAGACAGACAGATTATCTTCTTTTCTTTTCTTTTTTTCTTTTTTCTTTTTTTGATACAAAATGTCATCTTGTACACTTTATTCAGGCAACGCTACCTAGTGTCTATTTCAATGTATTGAGATAATATCCTTTTCTATTTCTTGCATCTCGCGCTTTTAGCCAGTGGCTGAACATTGAATATCAATGGAGGAGATAGCTATTGGTACTTGACGGTTACTTTATATGCAGCCCTCACGAGAAAGGCAAGCCATAACGTTTGAAGTAAGTTCCAGATCTTGTCTTTCGGTTACTGCTGATGAGGTTGTCATTTAAGGCACCTGATGTGCGAACGTTTATTTTGATTAAGTATGATTTCTTGTTGCAGTATCTAACTACATATTTGGCTCGGTAGCTATGTTTTTTACATGATTGTTGTTGATGCTTTTTCTCTGTTCTTCACATAAAGAGATGAGATTTGTTTTGCAAGAACATGGTAGAGCACTTCCTTGGTCTCAAGAGCTATCATCTGCCTCCTTTCTTGGTAACTTGTTAGATGCTTTAAAGTTTTTTTTGAGAAAAATCCTTCGATGAGGACCCAGGAAATCAAGAAAATCTCTGGAGTTTTTAAAAAGACACCTAGGGTTTGTGCAAGAAGAGTAAGAGAAATTAAAAAAATTACCTCAATTGAGATCTTGGTTTGCTTTTATAGATGCCTAGAGGTGGTTTATCATGAGCTCGAGATGGTTTATTATGAGTTAGTTCCTTTGTAAGGAATGACTCTTGACTGAGTCTTAACCCTAATAAGAGTTGGTTAACTATTTTTATGATAGGGTCCGATTTATGAAGAATTTACTTCAAAGGTTCGTTGGTTAAGACCATTATGATGTGGGTTTGCAAATATGGTCTCAACCATGGTGCTGAAATAACTAAAGAATATGCAAACATTTCAGTCATTTGATACCTCATTTCTATGCCTTCGATTATTTGGCTTACATAGTAAATAGGTTTCTACTTGGCATGCTCTTCTCGAATGAGTATCGAACTTATGGCATGCTCAGAGGTTACCAAATATAGGATCAACTATTCTCCTTGAGGGTTGGTTGGTAGAGGAAGTGAACTAAGATACTTTTTCAATTCCTCAAAGAAATTTTGGCATTCCTCAGTCTATTGGAAGTTCTTAGTGTTTCAAATCACTTTGAAGAAAGGTAAACATCTCTTAATAGATTTAGAGATGAAGCGACTCAGAGCTGCATATTGGCCGATGAGGCATTGGTATCTTTGACTGACCTAGGTGGAGTTATGTTGAGGATTGCATGTATCTTCCCTGGATTGGCCTCTATGTCTGTATGGCTAACTATGAAGCTAAGGAAATTTCTGGTGACTTCGAATATACACTTGGTTTGTTTAAGCTTCATCTAATAAGTTACTCTAGCATTCTTTAGTTTAAAAGGTATAACCTTATAGTAGTAGAGTTCCTTCTCAATGATGAATGTTGTCTTCTCATCTGGTTAATGCATTTTTATTTGGTTGCATTCTGAGAAGGCATCCATGAAATTGAAGAGCTCATATCCTACAATTTTGTTTATTAATTAGCCCATCTTCGGTAATGGAAAGCTATCTTTGGGACAAGCTTTATTGAGCTTGGTGAAATCTATGCATGTATGCCATTTTTCGTTGAATCTTTCATGAGGACTACATTAATAAGCCAATTTCTTAATGAACTTGGCCTCCAACAACTTGCTGACCTCTTTCTTTATAGTTCTACGCCATTTTGGGATAAATATTTCTTTTACCGAATAGGTTTGTAGTTAGGATCCATTTCAGCTAATGAATAATGACCTTGGGATTAATTCCGGGCTTGGTCACATCCATCCAATTCCTCTATTGGCTTTGCGTGTTGATCATTCTACTTATCTTGTCTCCATAGTCTTCCCTTCTGATAAGTTTCCTGAAGGCTTTGTACTCTTCTTCAAAATAGCAACAAAGCACTATCATGCTATCGCTTAGTCTCCTTTTAGTTTACCCACTCCTTGATTGATAGAGAATTTCATGTGGAGGTGATAGCTGGAAATAATGGTCTTCAATGCATTTAAGCTTGGTTGGTTGAGGATGGTATGATAGACAATTGACACCTTTACAATCATAACATCTACCATTACAGTCTTATAGGTTGGTTCTTCACCCATAGTAAGCAGGCAAGCACTTTAGTAATGCTAGTAAGAGATGCATCGATAGGTCATAACTGATTAGCACTCATCCCCATATTCTAGAAGGCATCATTAAAGAGGATGTCAACCGAACTCCCATTGTCAACTAATATTCTCTTTATATGAAAGTTGACAATGGTGGTTGAAATAATGAGTGTGTCATCATGTAGAACCTACACTCCTTGCAGGTCTTCATTGGAGACCATAATGGTCGATTCCTCAGACCTCGGTCTTTTATATGAAGCTCCTCAACTTGGAACTACTTGGCATAAGCCTCTTGCCGAGGTCTTTTTGCTTATTGCTAGTTCTCCATGTATCATGTTGAACATTCCAGTGGTTGGTCGGTTATCTGGTGTTACTTCTTGTTAGAGCTCCTATCTATCATTCTCAAAGGGAAGTTAGTTCTGAACAAATTGATTGAAATAGCCTCTCTAGATGAAGTTTTCAATTCTTTAGCTATCTACAATCTTCTGTGTCATGGAAGTAGTAGTACTCACTTGAATCCCTCCTCTTTAGATTCTTCTTTTTTCTTGATCTTCGTACCAATAAATAAGATTTATTTTGTAAGAACCTAGTAGAGCACTCCTTCAACCTGAGGAACCACCACTTGCCCCTTTCCTTGTTAACTTATGCTCAAAGAAAGAAGCGTTAGAGGCCTCAGAGTTTTCTTTCGTCACTTAAGTTAGTGATGAGGACTTTAGTCAATGATAGGGACTTAGGAAATCAAGAAAATCCTTGGAGACTTTTTAAGAAGGCACCTAAGGCTTATGCAGGAAGAAGAAGAAGAATTAGAAAAATTACCTCAAATGGGATCTTGCTTTGTTTTTATAAATGTTTGGTGGTGGTTTATCATGAGTTGGATCCTTTGTAAGGATTGGCTCTTGATTGAGTCTTGATCTTGGAGGAGGTTTAACCCTAATTAGATTTAGCTAACTATTTTTTTGATAGGGTCTGATTAGTTAGAGAATTATCCTAATTAGACCAAAGTAGACCAATTGTAGCTCATATTATATTAGGTTCTTTTCCCATCATGCTAACATGCTGTGTCATCAGGCCAAGCCATCTAATTAGCCCACATCAATTGTCAGACTTAAATGTCTCAAGCCAAATCAAAACCTTGAGTTGCTATTATTGAAGACCATTAGATGAAGTGTTTTATTTAGGATAATCATCATTTATGTTTGTTTACTAATGGTAGTTTGCAAGGGTTATTCCATTTGTATGGTTTAAACTTGATGTATAGATTAGAGATCTTTGAATCACATGATTTTTGCTAGGTAGGCATGTTAGCTATAATAGATCATATTTATTGGCATGGATCTAAGAATCCAATCATCCATATCTTTATTTGGTCAGATTTGTCTGGTTCTATTATTTTGTTGCATTTTTAACTCAAAGTATTTGAGTGTTTTTTTTTTTTGGTTTGCCTTCTATCATACTAAAACCACAAAATTAGCATTTTTCATCATTACTTTATGATTATGACAAAAAAACTCATCCTACTCTTTTATTTATGACCAAGCCTACACTTTATCAATATTCAAAAAATTAACATCATTACCTAATATAACACCATTTTAAGCCCATTATATTTATTAATAACTGATGTCAAAACAGCAACTATCATGAGATCATTATATTGTCACTGTGATTGTTATATAATATAAATTAGTTTTAAAATCGCATTGTTCATTAAATAATATGATATTAGCGATTTGGATAAATAATTGGCTTAGGCTAAAATAGGCTGTTTATAATTGGACCGTATTCGCATTCGTATCAAATTTGACTGAATCGAATATCAGATTCTGAGTTCGATTGAATTTGGAATTTTGGATACATGTCCAAAGATATGCTCCCTGGACATGGATACGGATATGGATTTTCTTGATTTCTTTTGGATTCGGATCTGGATGTCCGAACAACAACAAGGCATCACCCATGATCCAGGCAAGCGATTGCCATAAGATGATCATCTTTGATCGTTCCTAATCTTCCTTCTGATTTGAGACTCTGTTCCTCTTCAAATTTGAAGCTAGGGTTTCACATTGCATTCGATTTCCTTGGCCTTGTTGGTTCTTTCCAAGTGATTGGTGGTTAGCAGTCATGACACAGGGCTGCATTCTCAAGCAACGGGGAGGTGTGCTCTTGATAGAATATTGAAGGTATGCATTAGGGCATTGATCAGCATTGTCTTCTCGAACGATCAGTGAGACCTTGTTCCCATCCCTTCTTCCTCATTGATTGCTGACAACGAGTGATGAGGCGTCACAAGGATCATGTCCCTCTTGAACGACCAGTGAGGTGTTTTTTATCGCTTGTTTCCAATTGGTGACAAGTGCCCATGAGCCATCAACAATCATCACCTCTATGTGATCGGCATCTGGAACCTATATCCAATTGATGGTGAACATCTATTGATGACTATTTTTTCTCTTTTTCCCCCCTTTTTTGGACTAAATTTATTATTTTTTTGAATTGTTTTTTCCAAATTCTTATACAAGTTTGCTTCGACAACAGTATTATCTTCAATCCCTTTGAAGCCTATGGCATTCAAATTGTCAATGCCGGCATTGAAAATTGATTGCGTAAAATTAGTTCCATTTATAAAGTAGTGCAATAATACTTAGTCATTTTGTCCATGCCTAATGTAGGAACATTTCCTACTTTCTAGTTATATGCAATAAGACTTTCCCAAAAGGAGTTGTTATAAACCCACATAGCTTAAAAAGTTATGCGAACATTTTAACCAAACCAACCTTGTAGCCACTAAGAAAAGGATAAGAAACAAATCTCAATAAAAGCATTTTAACACATATCACGCCTCAAAATCTTGAGCCTAGAAAATGGCATCCGCCCCCTTACCTATAAACATCATTTCACAAGCATGCAAGTCATTTTTCACAGTACCAAAGCAAATAAACTAAGCAATGGAATATAAGGAACTAAAATTTTAAACTTAATGATTAATATGTCAAACAATAAATCTTCAAATATCTGGTTCACAAAATTAATGTCAACTATTCTCCAACATTAAATAAAGGAAGACAAAATCAATTACCAGCTCTAATCTATGATGAATGTCTAGCTCTCACAACTAATTATACTTTTATCAATGCCTTGTCGGCATCTAATTCTTTGCATCTAAGAGGAGAGAAGAGAATAAGCTCAATAGCCTAATAAATAATGAATACCTTGACTAAATAATTCAAATTATAAATTTAAATATATTTTCTTAATAACATTACATAAGCAAGCAAGTTGATATATTGAAATAAGGCAAAGATAATAGTATCCACACTCTAAAATATTTAGTTCACATTTGTAAGAAATCTTAATAGTCAGTTTTACACCCCAAATCTTCAATTCAAAATTGATCGAATGCCAATATATAACTCCCATTAGCAACTAGGCATCAACCGATATATAACCCTTGTTAGTAATTAGGTTTTAACTAATGTATAACCTTAATTGGCAATTGGGCACTAACCAATGTATAAACCCCTTTAGTAATTGGGTATTGACCAATATATAATCCATATTAATTATTGGGTATCGATCGATGCATAACTTCCATTGGTAATTAGATATTGACTAATGTATAACTCTCACATGTAACTAGTCATCTAACATATTTAGCTTCAATTTCAAACTCAAAATTTGCCATATCTGTTCATAGTACACACACATATATCTAATTATAAACAAACAAGTACATTCAATATCAAATTTCAGAATATATAAGCATAATATCTTATAACTAAAATAATATATTGAATTGTAGCTCTACTTTTCTTTTAATTAAAAAAAACATGAGTTCATAAAAAATTGTAAAACACATGTTATTTAATTTGGTACCAATACTTATGAAAAATAAATATGCAAAAAATTTAGGAAAGACGATTTATCACTTACTCTGTCGAAATGATTCTTAAACAAATCTAAATAACTTTGAACATCATATGTGGAATACAAAATTAGAATCAATGTGAGATTCTTTTAGGAGTAATGGTGGTATTAAATCCTTTGAAGAAAAAATCGATGAAGATAAATAATACTTTTGTTCCATCAAAATAATCAATTTATTTATTTATTTATTTATTTTTCTTACAGTCTAATACTTATGTTCCATCTAGAGGTGGCAATGCTTACCTGTTTAACTTTTAGCTTAATTTAATTTATTATCGATTAAATCTGATTACCTATTTAATAAAATGGTTAAGTGTAGATTTAAGGTTTTAACCCACTAAATAAATAGATGGAGTTTAGGTTGATAAAATTTTGACCTAATATATATTTGATCTAACCCATATCTGGTTGGATCCGATCCATTTGCATGGTACATAAATTTGCGACGTTATCGACTAAAATGCCTTGATCATTTCTATGCTGTTATATGAATAGGTATATTCGAAAGGATCCTACCATATAGACGTTATATAGTCTAGTCCAATCATTATATCCTTGGTTGTTCCAAAATAATCTCTCATCGTTCCTATGCTGCTTTCAAGGAATTCATCGCAAAAATCTCACTTTTAATCTAGAAGATTCATCAATGATAGCTTGCACAAGCTTAGCACATTCCCCTCCTTCTGGAAATACCTCACATGGAGAGGAAACACAGAATTGATAGAAAAAGTTAGAAGCTTTCATCAAAAGTAGGCTTCTATAGCCTCTATAACCCAATTTGATGAAATTTATCATCGGATGGGCTTTTTGAGCTAGTCATGGAGGGACTAGGATTGCCTATAAGGGGGACAACATGTAGAACGACACGTTTTAGATGTTAATCAAACGCATCGACCCAAGATCTAAGCAGTGCTAACATAGAACAAGCAATAATAGTGGAAGAATAAAAAATATTGAAGAAAGAGAAAACCATATATTAAAAGTAATAACAAGTCAAGAACCTATCCTTAGCTCTCCTAACTCTCTCTCTCTCTCTCACACACACACACATCCTAGACCTACGTGCATCCAATGGAAGTAGAACACCTTTCCTTAACTTTTCATCCCTCTTTTCCTGCTCTCCATTAGAGTAGTATATGCTTATGTAAAGAAGGGATTTGAAGTATCTTGCACAGATTGGGATTCATGCTCTATACATATTAGGAAATATATCCATATTAAGCTTGTCATTCTATGTCCAATCAAATATGTAATAGACTCTTATTTATTTATCACAAAGTTTGTTAGGATTAAAAATGAATATTGAGCTTGTTGCATAAAGCTTCAAATCGCTCAATCCTTTAGTGAAAATATCTGCCAACAGATTCTTTGTAGAAACTACAAGTAAATCAACTTCTTCATCTGTAATTTTCTCTTCAATGAAGTGATGATGAATTTCGATATGCTTTATCCTTACATTAAATATTAGATTCATCACCAATCAAATAGCACTTTCATTATTATAATAAAGAGAAATAATGTAATTGGTGTCTTGACCTAAATCATGAGGCAATTTCATGAGCTAAGTCAACTTCTGTATAACAATTGCAACTTGTTGCGACAAAGAGCAAGCTTTGATGCCACTTGTGACAACAAAAGAGCTAATACCATTTGGCATGGTAAAGGCATGCATGGAACAAAATCAAAGAGGAAGACAAAAGGGTAAAATCAAAATAAGAAAGTAAGCACAGGAATTTACATAGTTCAGTTACTGACCTGCATTCACAAGTGAAGGAGAGCAGAGAATTTCACTATCAAAAAAATAAACTGAAGATTACAAGAACTATTCCTCAGCAGATTCTAAAATTACTAGGATCTCTTCCCCACTAAAGACTTTTCTCTTAAATCCTTAATCTGGTATACACCCAACAGGGTCATCTCTTGAACTTACACAATAACTCTCTAAGTTACTCCAAGACGTTCTAAGGCCCAAGCCCTTAGGGCCTGGGCCTAAGCCAGTGTCAAAGCCAAAACTAAAGCCACAGGACCGGAGCCACCTTGAAGCTAGGGTTATCTATGCTTATATAGAGGAGGGATATACAATATATTATAAGGACTAGGACTAGAGTCTCGCACATATATGAAAACATATCTTGCTTTATCTTCTGAATTCTAAGATTACACGAACTAGGATTGAAGTCCTACTTAGATATAGAAAAGCTTTCCTTCTTGAGGTTGTGAATTCCAAAATAAACTCTAACAAATCTTCATCTTGGTTTGAATTCATAAGTGATGCTAAAAAAATAGTTGAAATCTCTCTTCACCTTCTTCACATACTTCAAAGGATATAACACAAGTGCTGCAAGCATCAATCAAGCCAAGCAATGCATCTAATCCTTGGACAACAACTATCTCTTGATTGAGCTCACCAAAGAAGGCTCTTAATCAACTAAGCTTCACCAAATGAGTCTACTAACCAATTGAGCTCTTCAAATAAGGTTGACCTTCAACTAAGCTTGCCAAATGAATCTTTCAACCAACTGAGCTCATCGAATAAGCTTGTCCACCATCTGAGCTCACCAAATAGACTTCTCAACTGATTGAGTTTACCAAATAAACCTCTCAATCATCTAGTCTTAGTAAATAGGCTTATCAACCAACTCAGCTCGTTAAATTAGTTTATCAAGTGACCTCATCAAATTAGCTTTTGTCTGAGCCCACCAAATAAGCCTTTCAACTAATTAAACTTACTAAATATACCTCACAATTAATTGAGATTCACCAAATAGACTTTTCAATCAATTTGGCTCACCAAAATAGCCTCTCAATCAATTGGATTCACCAAAATAGCCTCTAACCAACTAGACTTTCTCCAAGATGCATGTTGCTCTAAACACAATGTATCCTTCAGATTTGTGCGGACCAGCAACACTGCTCCAAGATTGCTTCAAGATTGAAACCCTAAGCTTAAGAAACCCTAGGTTCTGAACAAGATCTGAACCTTGCCTTCTATGATTTCATCAGACTCTAATACCACTTGTTGCAATGAAGAGTAAGCTTTGATACTACTTATTATGATAGCGGAAGCTTTGATACCACTTGTTATGACAGCAGGCATGCAGGAGATGAAAGATCAATGAAAAAGACCAAAGAGATTAAAATCAATTAAGAGAGCACAGATAGGACTTTACGTGGTTTGGCCCACTAGCCTAGAGTAAAGAATTTCATTAACAAAAGAAGAATTGGAGATTATAAGGACCGCTCCTCACCAAACTTTGAAATTACTAGGATCTCTTCTCTACCACAGACTCTCTCCATTAATTCTTAGACTTGCATACATCCATCAAGACCCTCTCTTGGACTCTTACAATAATTCTTTGAGTTACCAAAGATGCCCCCAAGGCTTAAGCCTGAGCCAAAGCCACACGACCAGAGCCATCTTGAAAGCCAGGGTTATCTATGCTAATATAGAGGAGGATATACAGTATACTACAAAAACTAGGACTAGAGTTCTATATATATATATATATATATATGAAAATATATTCTGCTTTGTCTTCTAAATTTTGAGACTACATGGACTATGACTGAAGCCCTACTTAGATATGAAAAACCTTTCTTTCTTGAGCTTGTAAATTCCAAGACAAAATCTAACACAATTATATGATACTTTGCCTCTCGTTTGAGAACACCAATCTCATTCTCTAAAATTAAAATTAAACTTCATTAAATTTTGAGTGCATGTAGCTGCAAGAATATTCAAAGCTTTCTTCAACTCCTTTATATTTTAAATATGTTAATGATTATCTTCATCTACATTAATTTGGAGAATATATATAATATCCTGAACTTAAAAGTCTTGTAAATTTCATTTTAAGCATGCTTTTATTTTTGGTTTATCCTTCTAGTGTGAATGATTTAAGTGGAGATCTTAAAAAAAAAGTGAAAGCTGAAATTTTGAATGTTATCTTGAGTTTTCTCCCATGATCCTTTCAAAAATATAATAGAGTCACTTATTTAGGCCTATATTTGAAGTTTTTGTAATGATTTCAATGTTTACTAGTTGTTTTTGATCCTTGGGAGAAGTTGAAATAAAGATTTTGGTAGTTGGAATGAGTTAGAGTTTATTTTTAGAAAGGCTGTCATGCTGTTAGTAGGCATCCATGTTGACTAATGGGCTGTTAGCCGACTGCCATGCCAGCTAATAGCCATTAGTCGACTACCATGCCGACTAATGGGCAGCAGTTTTTTGTAAAATTGGTCTGAGACAGATCAATTTTACTCATAGTAGCGGACTACCATGCCGACTAATGGATGAAAAACTTCTGTTTTTCATCTGAAAACAGAATTTTGTCAAGGGCATGAGTGAAATTTGATCAAAAGTCATTTGAGAGTTTGATTAAAGGCAAGATAGGAAAGAGAATTGAAGGGCAAAAATGCTTGGTGGAGAAGGGAGCCATGTGGACTTTGAAAAGTGTAACTTAAGAGTGGAGAGGGGCAAGATAGGGATTTCCTAAAGGCATTTAAAACCCACTACTTTCTTAGCCCTTAAGTCATCGTGTGAAAAGAAAAAGGGGGAGAAAAAGGGGAGGAAAATAGGAAGAAAAGAAAGAAAAAGAGAGGGTTTCAGCAGTGGGAAAGAAGAAGAGAAGAAGAAAAAGAAAAGAAGAAGAGAAGAAGAAGAGAAAAGGAGGAAGAGAAGGAAGGGAAGAAGTCTTGATGGTTTAGCTATCTTTTCTAACGTAAGTCCAAACCTTCCTAAGCTAGAGAATGTGTTAAAATCTTATGATTAAGAGACAAATGAGGTGATATAGCATGTGTATATTGTGAATCTTTGAGTATATTAGGGATGGAAGAATATTATGCTAAGATATTAAGGCATAGAGCATGCATGCATAGTTTCATGAACCCTTAGTGCATGTGACCCTAATAATACATATATGATGACTTAGGCCAAGAGATTGGTCCCAGAGAGCTAGAACAAGAGAGATAGCAGTCATAGCAGCATACTAACAACTAAGGTGAGTGGGTTTCTCATCTAGCTTTGTGAATTATTTTATGGTAGCATATTGATATTTTGCTAGAAATTAGAGTATATTATGTTAAGTATAGTATCTCAAGTAGTTAAATATGGGAAATGAGAACCCAGTTATGATGTATTTTTAAAGCATGTTCTGAAGTAAAGCATGAGTTTAAGAACAAATATGGCTTTACGACATGTTTTCAAGCAAAGCATGAGTTTTAGAAAAAGTAAGAGTTTTTAGCAAAGTATGAGTTTAAAAAAACATGAGCCATAATATATTTTAAAGCAAAGTATAGAGTTTCATGAAAAGTATTGTTTGGATAAAAATATATGCCTAAGTAAAGCATGGAACTTGTCTTTCAGTATATATTTCAAAGTGAAGCACGGACATGCATGAGTAGCAATGTTTTAAAGAAAATATAGTTGATTTGTGTATTGGATTATAAACCTATATTTGAGTATTTATATAGCAAACAACATAAAGAGCATTAGACCGTCTATAAGGCTGATCACCTTGTGGACTGTGCCATAGCATGAGCTTTGCAGACACTATTTATAGCCAGTACCTCCTTGCGATTCGATCGTACTATGATTCCAAGGCCAAAGGGGGAGTACACACTAGATCAGCCCAATGGGATAGATCGCAAGCAGCCCAGTGGGACAAGAATCACAGCTCGGTAAAGAGCTATGTTACTACACAGCCCGAGGGGGCATAGAGATATTAGCCCATGGAGGGGGCAAGCAAGAGGCCCAGGGAAAAGAGGCAAGCTCACACCTGGGGTGAACCGCAAATGTGAGGGGTGCCATGTAGTGCGGGGATACTCGGTGCTCAGTACACTTACCCACTGAGAGTACACTTAAAGGAGGGCGACTGTAGGGATGTACCTTAGTGGTAGCACACCCAGCCCATCATCATGAGATTTTGTAAAAGTGGCATTACTTTATTTAAGTTATATTATTGAAAGCATAAGCTAACTTATAAATTTTCTTATCTCATTTAAAAAGATTTATATATCTATTGCGATGTGTTGTGTTGGTATGTTTATGGGTTTTGTAATGCGATTCTTAGTTTTTCCCATCATTAGATGGCTATCCAGTCACTAGGACTTATGTCTCACCCTTCTACTGTTGAAATTTTTGGATTTCAGATCAGAGATAGCTAGTTGGCAGGCTTGAGGGCCGATCACTGAGCCTTCAGCATATTAGTAAGTTAGCCCTTGGAAGTATGAAATTGATGTGGGTTGCTGGATGTTGGATAAATTGATTGATGTTATAGATTTATATTATTTGGATTGTATATGTATTTGAAATGGATATGGATGGATGTGAATAACTGTAACCCTATAATGTATTTTGGACTTAGAATGGTTATGAGAAATGACTTCCATTGTAGAATGAACTTGTGAATATGATCTTTATAACAGCATCGTGATGAAAGTTATATTGCCTAGAGTCGTGTGAAGAAAAGTATGGAAACTTTATTTTATCTGAGCAAGGCTAAATAAATTGTGATGTTATATTGTAAATAGTATGAATTAAATGAGCAGGTCAAAGTTTTTAACAGATTAAGTATTTTTGTGCATGTAACTTATGGCAATTGGATAGAGATCACTTGAGCTTTATGGTACTTAGCATAAAGACTAGCAGATTTCTACCCAATTTCATAAGAAATCATGCTGTCGGGAAGGGGGCCCGACAATATACATGGCCTTTCTGGATTTAATTTTTCACTTTCTCCCCACTTTTGTATCGTCAAGAGTTTCCAATGGTATTATCATATCTATTCTGTTTACAATCTCCCATAAACCTTGCTTAATCAAATATGACTTGATGCAATACTTTTAATAAGCATAATTAGTGTTGTTCAATTTTTTTTATCTTAATAAGAGAGATAGTAGTAGCATTAGCCATGATGATTCACTTATTAAATCATCAAAAAAAAAAAGAAAAAGAAAAAAATAAGAGTCCAAATGCTTATATTAGAGCACCATGAATTATTAAAAACTTTTCATTCATGCTAAACTACGAACATACAATCCATCAATCTCAAAATCTATGGCTTTGATACTATGTAGAATGACATGCTTTCAATATAGATCAAATTCACTAGCCCAAGATCCAAGCAGCACTAATATAAAACAAGTAATAATAGTGAAAGAATAAAAAATATTGGAGAGAGAAAAATATATATTAAAATAGGTCAAGAGTCTA
This sequence comes from Metroxylon sagu, assembly GCA_017589505.3. Classification (NCBI taxonomy): domain Eukaryota; kingdom Viridiplantae; phylum Streptophyta; class Magnoliopsida; order Arecales; family Arecaceae; genus Metroxylon; species Metroxylon sagu. The sequence continues at coordinate 1,045,473 of JACVBY030000537.1, read as the reverse complement.
GCCTAACTCTCATTTTTTTTCTCTCCCAACTCTCTCTCACACCCTAAATCCACATGCATCCAACAGAAGTAGAATACCTTTCCAAAACTCTTTATCTCTTTATTCTTACTTTCTAATATATTAGGGTTACATATATTTATATAGAGAAAGGACCTGAAGTGTCTTACATAAATTGGAATTTATGTTTTATACATATCAGGGAGCATATCCAAACTGAGCTTGTTATTCCATTGCTCATCAAATACCTAATAGATTCCTATTTACCAATCATAAAGTTTGCTAGCATTAAAAATTAATCATCTAACGCAACATCGAGAGGAGAGATACGGAAGGTTTGGGATTAGGGATTGACGAAGTTTGCCACATTCTTTTAAATCAAATTCCGTTGGGTGTTTAACAAAATGCTGCAGAGGAATCAGATGAGGGCGATGATAACTTTTTTGAACGTGCACAGGCATAGGCACAAAGGGGAAGAGGTTGGAGGCGCGGGCGATGGATGGCAGCGTGAAGGCGAGGTCATGACAAGCTTGGATATATCTTCACTCGAAGGTCGAAGGGGTCGGTGATGGATTCTACCATGAGGGAGCACGACATCGGACGTACAAATTTGATGGGCGCCTTTTGTCATAGACTGTGATGACAATAGGGACGACGAGGAAAGGAGAGAGGTGGAGGGCACTAGTTCAAAGCCTTCCACCATTCATTCTGAACATTTTAAACATTTATATAAAGCTATTAAAATTATCTATATTTAGTATAGAAACAAGAAATCTATCTCACAAGGTTTAATGAAGTATTTAAATCTCCATTCTAAAAAATTGAGGGCAATTTTTTTCCTCTGCTCTTAATAGAGTCCAACACCTTTTTTTTAAGGCATGGGATCTATATCTTGCCTTCATGTGTAATAGTAATAGTAAATTATTTTTAAATGAAAAATATTTTGAATTTATAAAATTTTTAATCAAACAAAAAAATAGAACAAAAGACCTACATGGAATTATAGCTTACAACAAGATTTATATGTATATATATTAAATTTATGTGTATATATTAAATTTTCTTCTCATCCTTGTCTAGTTGTCTCATCGGAGTAAACGTTCCTTCGATACCTTTTGGTGCTTAATTAGTTATTTATTTTTGATAAAAAAGTCAAAGAAATAATCACATCGAAAGTATATGAACTTATTTAAAATTTTTAATTATTATTATTATTTTTTCAATTGAGTATATCAATTTATGTAAGTTTTTTAATCAAGTATATCTTTAATATCCATTAGTGATGACTTAACGGTCCACATAATAACCATCAAATTAAGTATACTTTTTTTTGATTAAATATGTTAATTTTAAAACAATATATAATAAAATATATTAATACATAAAATTTTTTAATTAAATATATTTATTGTAGTTCAACTAGCATTTCTCATGAAATGTATGATAAACCAAATTTACTAATCGAATCCGCTAGCGCGCACGACCTCTCTCCCTCCCCTGTTGGAGCGTCCTTTAATGGAATTCTCCACGGTCATATGAACCAGGCAAAAAATTTAAATAGTCTCGGATGAAAAAGGTCATGTCGTAGGTGTTTGTAAGGCCACGTCGTCTGGTGTCTTCGCTAGGAATTAGTTGACGTAGACTATAAATCATAGCAACTCCATTCACATTAACTTATTAACAAATTAAAAAAAAAAAAAATCATGTTATAACAATGAGAGTGAGTAGTTGAAAGTTATGATGTTTATAATTCATTTCATACATACAGATTGACTGGACTTATGATAAATAAATGAATTTGGCCCTTGAAAAATAATTTACACAGCAAAACAGTATTTGCTAATAGAATTTAATCTCTTTGTTAAAAAAAATCATGCAGATATTAGATGGAAACTGAAACTGAGTAATTAAACAATATAAAGGTAAACTAATAGGTGCCAGTTATAGATTAAGTTGCTAATCATTGGTTGCATTTTCTCATTTTCAAATGATTAAAAACTGTAAAATTTGATTGGAGTGCAGGCAAAGGGTTATTATTATTATTATTATTATTATTATTATTGGGGGTGGGAATCAAACATCTCTCCTTCCTCAGGAACAAGATTATATCCGGTATGCTACGTAATAGCAAGGAACCATTCTACACTCACAATGCTTTAAATTAATCCAGAATGGAAGAACTTTCTCACTCAGAATGTTTCAGAGTGTTTTAAATTGCTATCTCTTCTTACAATGAACTTTCTTTTTCACTCAGTTGTCTCAATATTTATTTACACTTTTTATCAAATGATATTGATTGGTTGATATACTACAAATGATATACTCAAAATCAAAACAATGGGCCTTAACCCATGATGTGGTCAAATCCAAATTATATATGGATTAGGTTTTTTTTCTACATAACATTATATATGAAAAAGAAATTTGAAAAATATTGACAACAATTTAATCTTATATTAATGTTGGGTTCAATCTTAGATCTCACTACAAAATAAAAGTAGTGGAATTTTATTATTCAATCATTCTTTGAATGGAGAAAAGAGGCTGATGATGTTCATAGTGCTGTTAGAAAGCTTTAATATGAGTATACGTATAAAAAATTCCTCTTAAACACAATGGATAAATCTTTGATGAATTTGAGGGGATGGAAGAAAAATAGAATTTGTTCAGTTTATAAAAGAGAATGCATGACAACAACATGTTAAAACAGACTAATGATCCAAAGTATCCTATCTTTAGTATTTGTACAGTATCCTATCTTTAGTATTTTTACCTAGTTGAAGACTAATGATCCAAAGTATCCTTTTCTCTCTGAAATTGCAAGAGATATTTCGACTATTCCAGTACCTACAGTAGCATCAAAATCTTTATTTAATGCATATAGTAAAGCAATAGATGCATTCCAAAGTTTATTAGATTCGGAAGCTATTGAAGTTGCAATTTATCTTCAAGATTGGGTAAAATATAAGGAAAAAATAATTTTATTATATTTTTATTAAATTTATCTTATTTAAAGTATCTTATTAGTTGTTCATTTATTTTGTTTTAGGCCATTTTGCACTTATTGTTCTTGATCTTGATTCTACAACGGTATTGAATACCTGTTCATCTCCTTCAAAAACTCAAACAAATCAAAACCAATTCTATCATAATTAGGTAATGAATAGAACATGTAGTTTTAAAAATTAACTTCTTTGTTTTGTTTATATTTTTATACTAATATCATTATGTATATTGTAGGATGATTGGAACATTGAAGATATTGCATATATTTTTTAAATAAAATTGAACTATTTTATTGAATAGTTTAAAAATTTTCTGGAGATATAGGGATGTATTTGACGTTTATCTTTACATAAAATTAACTATAGTAGATGGTAGATATGTTCTTGAATATAATTCATACTTTCCAATCCTTGCTCTTTTATCATTTTAACTTAATTGAACAATGCAACTAATGAGATTTGCTAATGCTTGTGATTTAATTTAGGATGGTTAAAATTTAATAATTATAAAAAATATATTATTTTTATTTTCATATTCACCAAATAGTGTTTCTCATGGAAGTAAATTTGTTATTATGATAAAATCAAAATATAAGATCTCTAGTGAGGAAGTAAGTATATGCTTATTATATCTTTTAGAAACCATTGTTATTTAGGAATGTTCATATCATTTTAATTGACTTTCTCGTTTTATTATATACTAGAGGAGAGCATGGGTTAGGTTGGTTCTAAGTTCGAGTTGGATCAATTTTAGGTCAGAACTTAGAACGAATCTAATTAGAATCAATTCTAAGATTTTGGACCCAAAATCAAAGTGACCTTATTCTAAAACTGACTTAGAACCAGTCCAATTAGATTTGTTTGGTTCTAGATTGATTCTAGGGTAGAATCTTTTTTTTTTTTTTGGTTTGACAAATATTTGATATCCAATGGCTAAAATTTTTCTCTTAATTATTTTGTATTTTTCAAAAACAGTTTTGCTAAGAAAAATTTTATTAGGACCCATTTTTTTGGAAAAGGTTTTGCAGGAGAAAATAAATTTTACTATGTTCGGTTGATAGAAAATTTGTATAAAAAAATAGCTCTGAAAATATTTTTCTAGGTTCGATTGAGGCTAATTTTGCATAAAAAAATGCTAATTCGACTATAGTACCCTTATAATAAAGATTATATGGGAATTAAATAGATCAATTGAGGAATTTATTCTTTTGACTGTTTAGTTGATGAATATTATATGAAAGAAAATAATGTATTGATTTAGTAATCATATTATTACTTATTAGGATTATAAAATAAAAATAATTATAAATATTAAAAAAATATTATAAAGTAATAATAGTAATAAAAAATATTATGAAGTAATAATAGTTAAAAATAATAATTAAATGATAATAATAATTTATTACTTTTAGGATGGAGTCCACACGTACATAGGTTCTAGATGAGAGAAGGCTAATAGGTTATTAGGTGGATATTGAAGGAAAATAAAAAAAATTAAGAGGTAGCTTTGGATCTTTGTTGCCAAAATATTTTTCGATGGAAAGAGAAAAAAGCGTGGAAAAACAAATACCACCTCCCCTGTAGTGTTTATTTTTTGGTGAAAGAAAAGAAAGTATATGGCCTTTACACATAATTTTTCATCCCCCTTTGAACCAAATGTGGGAAAATAAGGGTGAAAAAACTATTTCCCTCCTAACCAAATGACCCTTCAGTTGTATTTAATAAAAAAAAAGGATGTACATGGTATTTATTAGCTAATCTTATATTTAAGATCTTTTAGTATAGATAGAAGATAACTTATGATTTGCATATGATCTCCTAGGTTTAATCCTTAGGAGTATTTTAATTCCTTTTAAATTTTACTAAAAAGATAAGAATGGTTAGTTTCTGGGTCAACCGATCCTTGGAACCAAGAATCAACCTAAAGAGAGTCAATTCTAAGGTTCTAAACCTAAAATTGATCGTATTGATAATCAGAACTGAACTAACCCGATCCTATTAGATTGGATTAGTATCGGTTTTCAAGTTACCCTATTGCTTACCCCTAATATACACTCAATTATTTCTATTAATAGTATGGATAAGCATATGTTCAAGTTAATTAAGAAGAGTGCCAGTGACTATTCAGATGTTAAATATAAAGTATTTATAATTTCCTTTACTAAATATATTTTAGCATTTATATTTTGATGCTCTATTTCTTGCTTTCAATAAAGTTTTTTTTATTATGATTATGACTTTCTTGCTTTGAATAAATACATGCTGAAATTATATTTTTTTCATTGATTATACCTTTATAATTATATTATCATTTTTCATTATTTAACTATACTCAAATCTGAAAGAGTATCCTCTCTCTCTCTCTCTCTCTCTCTCTTTCTATATATATATATATATATATATATATATATATATATATATATTACATTTTGATAGAAAAATATAGATATGTTTAATATCTGATTCATATCATAACTATTTAGAACAAATATGAATATATTTAATATCTAATTCATCTTTATATCCCTTTATAACAAATAAGGACACTGATTGTTTAATATCCGTCTCCATGTTGGTTAAAAAATATGAGTACATATATCAATATTAATATTCAATCTATATCCACTCATTTCACTTTATAATTTTATATTATTGGTCATTATATCTTGTCATAGTTGCAAATGATGGCTGCTATAATTATTATTATTTTTAATTTCAAGGAAAATATATATGGTATGATCCTTTCAAATATACTTATTTGTGTAACACTTTACTCTCCTCATTTTTAAATTTTTCAAAATAATCTATCAATTTATTTATTTATTTATTTTCTTATAGTCTAATATTACTATTCCATCTAGAGGTGGCAATGCTTACCTGTACAACCATTTTAACTTAATTCAATTTATTGTAGATCAAATTAGGTTAGCTATTTAAAAAGATGGTTAAGTTTAGATTTAGATGGAGTATAGGTTGATAAAATTTTGACCTAATATGTATCCAACCCAATTCATTTCCGATCAGATCTAATATGCTTGCATGTTACATGAATTTGCTGCGCTATTGACTGAAATGTCTTGACCGTTCCTATGTTGTTGCACAAATAAGTATATTTGCAAGGATCCTACCATATATATGTTACATACTCTAGTCCAAATCATTATTCCTTGGCCATTCCAAAATAATCTCCCGCCATTCCTACACTGCTCTCAAGGAATTCGCCACGATCCATCACAAAGCTCTCGGTTTTAATCTGGAAGAAGAATCAATGGTAGCTTGCATGAGCTTAGCTTGCATGAGCTTAGCTCATTCTCCTCCTCCCTGCAATACCTCACATCGAGAGAAAATATGGAATTGGTTGAAAAAGTAAGAACCTTTCATCAAAAGTAGGCTTCCATAGTCTTTGTAATCGAATTTGTCAAAATTTCTCATCAGATGGGCTTTTTGAACCAGTCATGGAGGGACTAGGACAGCCTGTAGGGGGGACAACATGTAAAATAACACATTTTAGATATAAATCAAATGCATAAACCCAAGATCCAAGTAACACCAACATAGAACAAGTAATAATAGTAAAAGAATAAAAAATATTGAAGAAAGAGAAAAATATATATCAAAAGTGTAACAAATTAAGAGCTTATCTTTGGCCCTCCCAACTCTCTCACACACATTCTAAAACTATGTACATCTAACGGAACTTGAACACCTCTCCAAAACTCTTCATTCCTCTCTTCTTACTCTCCAAGAGAGTGGGATTATATATGCTTATATAAAGAAGGGATCTGAAGTGTCCTACACAGATTGGGATTCAGGTTCTACACATTAAAAATATATCCATGTTGAGCTTGTTATTTTATTCATAATCAAATATGTAATAGACTCTTATTTAGTTATCACAAAGTTTGTTAAGATTAAAAATGAATCCTTGTCCAATCAACAAAGTTTGTTGGAATTGAAAGCTTAATTTTAAGAAAGTTCATAATGACTTTTAACACTTCTCTTCATTATGAATTCCATACTAACAATACCGAGCTTGTTGTGTAAAGCTTTCATCCGCTCGATTGCCAAACCTTTAGTAAAAATATCTACCAATTGATTCTTTATGGAAACTAGAAGCTAATCAACTTCTTCATTTATAATCTTCTTCTTTCTAATGAAGTGATGATGAATTTCAATATGCTCTGTCCTTGCATGAAATACCCAATTTATAGCCAATTGGATAGCAATTTTGTTGTTATAATAAAGAGAAATAATATAATTGGTATCCTAACTTAAATCACGAAGTAATTTTATAAGCTAAGGTGGCTCCTGTACTATCATCGTAGCTGCCCAATACTTTGCCTCTCGTTTGAGAGCACCAATCTCATTCTCCAAAAATTAAAACTAAACCTCATTAAATTTTGAGTGTATAGCTGCAAGAATATCTCAAGCTTTCTTTGACTCCTCTATATCTTGAATATGTTGATGATCATCTTCATCTATATTAATTTGAAAAATATGCATGGCCTTTCCAAATTTGATTTTTCACTTTCTCCTTATTTTTGCATTATTAGCAATCTCCAAGAGCATTCCCGTATTTATTCCATTCACGATCTTCCATAACCCAATCAAATATGACTTAATGCAAGGCTTCCAATAAGCCTTGTTCAATTTTTTTCGATATTGATAAGAGAGATGATAGTAGCATTAATCATGATGATTTACCTATTAAATTATAAAAAGAAAAAAGAAAAAATGATTTACCTATGCAATCATTAAGAAAAAGAAAAAAAAAAGAATCTACATGCTTGCATTGGAATACCAAGAATTATTAGAAATTTTTCAACCATGCTAAGCTATATATAAACCAACAATCTCAAAACCTATAGCCTTGATACCATGTTGAATGGCATGTTTTGGATATAAATAAAATGCATCAGCCCAAAATCTAAGCAGCATCAATATAAAATAAATAATAATAGTGAAAGAATAAAAAAATTTTAAAAAGGAAGAAAAATATATATTAAAAGTAATAATAAGTCAAAAGTCTATTCTTGTCTCATCCTCTTTCTCTTCTAACTCTCTCTTACATACTCTAAATCCACGTGCATCCAATAGAATTAAAATACCTCTCTAAAACTCTTGGTCTCTTTATTTTTTCTTCTCTCTAAAAGAGAGTAGGATTATATATATTATTTATATAGAGAAAAGATCTCAAATGTCCTGCATAAATTGAGATTCATATTTATATTTATTAGAAAACATATTCATATTGAGTTTATTATTTGATTCTTAATCAAATATCTAATAGACTTTTATTTATTTATCATAAAATTTGTTAGAATTAAAAATTAATTTTTTCTAACAAAATTTGTTTGAACCATTGGACTGCGAACACTACATCGAGAGGATAGGTGCGGAAGGTTTGAGATCAGGGATTGCCGAAGTTTGCCACATACTCTTAAATCAAATTCCATTGGGTGTTCAGGCACCGGCGATGGATGGCAGCATGAAGGTGAGGTTATGACAGGCTTGGATATAGCTTCATTCGAAGGTTCGGGCAAAGGGGTCGATGATCCCACGAGGGAGGACGAGGTTGGACCTACAAATTTGATGGGCATGACAGTAAGGATGAGAAGGAAAGGAGAAAGGTTAAGGGGCCATTTGTGATTTCATTTTTTTTAAAAAAAAGCCGAAGGGTAATTGTTTTGCTTTTAATAGAATCCAGCACTTTTTTCTAAGACATGATAAAAGTAAATTATTTTTAAATTAAAAATATTTTTGAATTTATAAAATTTTTAATCAAAAAGGAAATTAGAGCAAAAGTCCAATGCGGAAATATACCTCATATCGAGAGAACGTCTCATTGGAGAAAGTGTGAAATTCATGATTCTTCGAACGAATATAGCAGTCATTTCTCAAATTGAGTTTCCAATTAAAGGCGCAATAAGTATAAGGTTCATGTTCCGACCTTGGAAGGGAGGAGACCATGGTGACCTAACGAATGAGTATGCATTTGAGCTACAGCTTACTGTATAACTAACATTTTCAAATGATTAGTAACATATTTTATAACCAACAACTTTACTTATTGATTTACGCCACTGAAACTCAAATAATAACTTTTAAAGCATCCTTCAATAGAATTCTTGACGGTCATATAAAGCAGGCAAAAATTTAGAAAGTCTCGGATGAAAGGGTCATGTCGTGTGGATAATCTCAGGCTCGTCCGGTGTTTGTAAGATCCGCAGTAAAGGCGGAACCCAGCTCAAATGTGTGTTCACTAGAAATTAGTTGATGTAGACTATAAATCATAGTAAGTCCATTCGCGCTAACTTATTAACAAATTAAAAAAAAAAAATCATGTCACAACCATGACAATGAGTGGTTGAAAGTTATGCTGTTTAAAATTCATTTCATGCATGGAGCCTGACTGAGTTTATCGTAAATGAATGGATTTGCTGTTGAAAAATAATTTGCACAGCAAGATAGTATTTGTTAATAGAGTTTAATCTCTTTGTTAAAAAAAAAAAATCCTACAGATATTAGATGAAAACTGAATAATCAAACAACATATAAATAAACTAATAGGTGTTAGTTGTAAAATAAGTTACTAACTCTAATATTAATAAATTTTTGCATCTTCTCATTTTCAAATGATTGAAAACTATAAAATTAATGAGACGGTATGCACAGAGTTGGTGCATTGCTATTATAAGTATCTAATCTTAATACATTGGTTGCATCTTCTCATTTTATTTTCAAATGATTGAAAACTATAAATTAATGGGGCTACAAAGACAAACACAGGCTTTATGCGTAGAGAACTTAAAAATCAATTATATTATTAAGTACTAAGGATACCATCATATGTTGTAAGTCCAGATTAACAGGAATATGTTTCATTTTTATTGCACCAATTAATTATTTATGATGAGACATATTATTATTATTATTGTTATTATTATTATTATTATTATTATTATTAGTTTTGGAAATCAAATGCTTAGATGATAACATCTTGCTTTCTCTGGCAGGGAGCATGAACCAATACTTCGCTGGGAGTTTTAAATTGATTATATCTTCTTAGCAATAAACTTCCCTTTCCACTTAATTGTCTCAATATTTATTTACACTTTTTATCATTTTTTTGGATATATATCATCAAGTTTCATCTTATAAAAAATAATATATAGCTTTAAGTGATATTGATTGGGTGTTATGATGAAAAAACTTATAGATTACGTACTGTATTTCAAAATCTAGTACAGATATCTTAAATATGTCACTCAATTAACTTACTTGTAATATTTAATACATACATCACAATTCAAAAAAAAAAAAAAAACAATGGATACTAAAGAACTATATAGATATTTTTGTGAGTATAAATTAATCATCTCTTTATCCCTTGTACAAATCCATGACATCATCTTGGCTTCATATGAACAAAATAAATATATATGCTCAAGAGGCCACAAGAAATCATCTTGGCTTCATACGAAGAAACTAAATATATATGCTCAGGAGATCAGAAGAGATTATGAGGAAAGCGATACGCTCTAGCTTCCCTTCTTTCAAAGCAGTTGTAAATTTAGAAGTCTCTTTGTATATTGTTAATATTATTGGAACTCTCATGCAGTAAAAATATATCATATGCCTTGTATTGTTAACCTATATAACGATAATAGAGAAAGGCTTAAAGATATTAATTAGTTTTAATTTCTTTTTTTTTAATCTTTTCAATTTGTCGCCATTTTTTTTTTTTTACTTATAATTTTAAGGAGTGGGGTGGTCACAATTCCATTAACTTGCCCTGCTGTCTCTAAGGTACGAGTAGCGTCAGCACAGCCCTCACCAAAGGCATGAGGAAGCGGTGGACATGTCAAGAGATTATGGTTAAATTTCTTAGATGTTCTCTTAGATCTTTAGCTTTTAAACTCTAATGTATTTAAATTGCCATATTAAACTCTAATGTATTTAAATTGCTATATCTTAATACTTTTAATAAACTGCCTTCAAATTTAGCTATATTTTATTTTTTAAACTAAAAAATAAATATAGGAATCATATTTCTATTAAGAATAAGAATATGAGACATATTTTTATTCTTTTACTCTTATACACTCAACTCAACTGAAGAATAGAAATACAAGCTATATTTCTATTCTATTTTTCATATACTTTTTCTTCTTCACTACATAATAGAATAAGAATATGATTCATATTCTTATTCTTTTTAATTAAAAAATAAAAATATAAGCCGTACCATTATTCTTTCTCTTATACTTCTTTATTGAAGAATAGAAATATAAGTCATATCCTTATTTTTTTTTGAAGAAAATCATATTCTTATTTTATTACTTATGTATTTATTCACTAAAAAATAAAAATATAAGTTATATTCTTATTCTTTTAATTGAAGAATAAGGATATGAGTTACATTCCTATTTTTTTACAAAGATAATAGAATATGAATCATATCTTTATTCTTTTACTTCGATCTATCCGATGAGATCTAAATCAAATTCTTTAAAAATCTTATCAAACCTTCAAACAAGTATTTAAAATTTACTTGATCATTTTTTTTCCTACACCTATTTTCTAATTTCCACCAAGTGTCATACAGACAAAGCGAAAAAAAAAAAAAAAAAAAAACTTTTCTTTTCTTGCATGCTGAACTGAAAAAGAGATAAAGAGACAAAATAAGAAGAATAACCAAATGAAGAGTCAAACACAAGTGAATACTGAGTTGAGAAAGAGAAAAAGAGACAAAATAAGAAGAATAACCAAATGAAGAGTCAAACACAAGTGAATAAAATGTATAAAAGAAGATAGAAAGGAAAAGTATGCCTCGAAAATCTTCTTTACTCTTGATGCTATGTAAAAAAAAATATTTTTTTTTTATGATTATTCGAATGATTTTAATAAAATTAATATTACAATAGAGTATTTGTAATGCGCTAAGCCTACTTACTTGCCCAATTAACTTATATCGGACCGAAATCACGTGATTCAAAAACTCAAATGAAACTTAATGGGTAGTAAGTGAAGTTAAGTTATAAGAATCTAATACATATTTGTAACGTGCTAAGCTCACTTACTGGCCCAATTAACTTATATCGGATCAAAATCACGTGGCTTAAAAACATAAATGAAAATTAATGAATAGCAAGTGGACTTAAATTATAAGCATATAATACATTTCTTTTTTATTAAATATAGGATTAAATTTAGAATATCATAGTATTATAAAATATTTTTTTTGAATATTTATTATTTTAAAAATTATTCTTAATATAAATGACTGCCTTCCGATCAAAGGCCCTCCTTCCGCCGCTAGCGGTGCTGATGGGTGGTGGAGAGGCGGCACCGGCACCGGCACCGGCACCGAGCCCGTCGGGCGATGGCGCAAGATGTGGCGTTGTACTGCCGGCAGCACGGGGTGGACCGGGGCAGTGCAGCTCCGGAAGCGATGGAGCAACCTGGTGTGGCGTGGGAGAAGGGGCCGGAGGCGGGGGAGGGGGAGTCCATGAGGGATGACCGCCAGCAGGAATGGCGGCTACTGGGTTTTCCGACAAGCCGTGTATGGGATTCTCGACGGTGGTACCCTTCAAATTTAGGGATTACTTTCAGGTTGTGTTTAGGAATCCCATCTCAAATCTCGCCAGTGGTTTCCAAAGATAGGTTGTGTCCACTCCAATGTGAAACACACCCTCGTGTCAGCGCGGAGTCACACCCTGGCGGTTGAGAAGCACCACATGGTTACCATGCATGATGATAGCCATATAGGTGCAATGCCTACTCCACCTGCAGCTGCGAACAATTTCCAAGCGCATAACGACATCCAATCCTCCCAATGGCGCACTAATCATTTGGATGCCCTATAATAAATATATTAGCAGTTGTGAACTCTTATATGACTTTAGGTCTGTGAGCGATGCGCACCCAACACCATTCATGGCTATTCATGAAGAAAATAATCCATGGCTTATCAAACTGAGGGTATAGAAATTATATATAAAACTAAGAGCATATAACGATTCCAACGTATGACTGGCCGGAGATTTATGCAATAAACACCAGGAGTTACGATAGCAGTCAGTTCCACACACAGCAAAGGTCGCTACTTTCTGGCAGCCCCCTACGATTACTTGCCTTGTCTCTCTCTCTTTGCAGTAGCTAGAAAAATATATATCTACTGATACACAGACTTATTTAAATGATTTTTACAGCATGGCTGATGTACTTTTCTGTCAGGTAGATAGTTTGTGGCCTGTGATCCACTTTCTTTCACTGTTACCATGAAAGTGTATTAATGTGCACTAGACTCATGATATGCTGATTGAATACTTTGACATCAATGTTTTGATCATGAACTCTGTTGTCTATGTAGTCCTTCCAAGGAGTTTCAGCAAATTGGATGATGGGCTGCATGTCACCTATAACCTAACCCTTTACATGCAACATGCGTCTACTGAATCGGCAGTTAGTAAGTATATATGAATAAGATGTGCTAAAATTCTTTCTGCATTGATGAGATGTCATTCCCATCCTATGATCATGTTTTAGTGGTCGTTGTGAAGTTTATCGGTGAATTGATGTAAAGCCATTCACAGAATAATTAATTTCCTTCTCTTAATGCAATCTGGCATTCCTTTTTTATTTTCCTTTTGATTTAAAAGTATTTATATATATATATATATATATTTTAGTGCTGAGCATGTGCAAGGGTTCCAATTCACGCTCCTCCTTCACTGGTCTCCTAGCCAAGGCCGCGCTCCATCGGACCGAGTCGCTTTGAGTCACTGCCTCTGCTTCCATCTTGCCAGATTCACCCGAATTCTCTTCGACGAACAGCCAGAGGCGTAGCTGAGATCTTTTTCCTCAAGTCTCCCACAGTGCCGAGCTTCTTCTATCGCCCTTCATGTCTTCTCCTCTTTTGGCCTTCAGCAGGTCTCTCGTTCCACCATCCGCTGCACCGATTCACTGGAGACCATCCGGCTCCGAGGTGGATTTTCTTTTCCAACCGCCAGCATCTTCCACCAAGGGCCACCGCAATCTTTCTTAGAGCTGTAATTCCTCTTCCTGTACTCACGAGAATCCCAGGCAAAGATTTCACACGGATCGTGGGATGTTTCAAGATTCATGTGGAGATCTGATATCCCTCAGGTTTCATGCCACCTCTACTACATTGCACCTTTTCTTGTCAAGAATCAGCACCCTAATATATCCTCGAGAACCAGCATCTCTGGTACCAGAGGTGGGCAACAAACTATATACGAAAATTTTATTATTAAATTGAAACTCGCCAAATTACCTCTCAACAAGCCAAATACAAAACAGCTGCCCTCACGTACTCTCACACATAAAAATAATAATTCAGCCATATATATTTATAGCTAGAGAAAATAACAGAATAAAAATATAATAAAAAATCAATTCTTATGTCAACACTAATAAGGACTAAACAATCTATCAAAATAATTCTAATTAAATAAATATTGGAACTCCACGCTTAATTTACTTTCTAATAAATAATATATTTATGTAAAAAAATCTAAAAATGTACCATCCTCCTACTTTGTAGATGCTTCATCGAGAGATTGTTTTTTTCCCCCTTGAAAGACCATGTTCTCGTACCCAAACCCAAATTTACCCCGCAGCTACGCCCACCTTTGGCAACAAGCGCTGTACATTCTCAGTTCATATTGCTTTCTTTTTTATCAACAAGTTTCTGTCATAATTTATAAACTTAGCATCGATGGAAATGCCAATTCTTGTTGAATTTTCTGAGCCATATATTATAGGTGAATGAATTAGATTCCATTTATTTCAAAAGCAGTAGCTACGATTAGTAAGCAATCAAGGCATTAATTATATTGGCTATAAAAAAGCACTATCATCTAAGATCCATGAAAGTTTTAGCAAAGCAATCTGGGCATAATCATCTCAACTAGGTGCAATCATCCCCCTTATATCTTATCAGCGCTTTCTTTTACTTCTCCAACATCTAGACAGACTCAAAATTAGCAGACTGGAGAGGCCATTTCCTTGTGTTGAAAGGTAATGCCCCAAAAATCAATTTACCATACCAACTCACCTTGCATGCTGGAGTTTGCAATGGATCAGTTTAGGAAAATAGGCCACTAAGAGATGATACCAATATCAATGGTCAATATAATTAAAAAAAAAAGAAAAAAAGATAATGTCTTTTTTCCCTTTACAACAAAAATAATATATTTGTAAAAATAATATATGTGTACCTTTCACATTAAAAAATAAAATGAAAATTCATACAAAGTTTCAGACACTGTATGGCTTTTGTAGCACAAGATTTTCTTTTAATGCAAGGTAATGACTTCTAAAGCAGACAGGACCTAGAGATCTTAGGAGGCACGGAAGCATATCATTTTAAATAAGCCCAGGGTGCGTGGAGTTTTCTCTTTATTGAAGTGACGAAGGTTTCCTTCACGAGATCTCCTTCTCTTTTTACTGTTCACAACCCCCCGGACTGTAACTTCCTTCTTGCCCATGTCCACCATGTAATCCAGCAGTCCTGCTAAACAAATTAATGACAAAAAGTGAGATCAATGCATTCAAAAGAGCATTGGATCATGTTGGCAGGATTTTTCTAAGGACAACAAACAACCGATAAGACCAAGGAATGAGAACCGGCATGCCTACCAGTTTGGGACCACCCCTCGTAAAGTGAAGGGCGCTTGTTCCATTCCATGTAAAAGTTGGCTCCCAGGGAATCTTCAAGCATCTTTTTTTCGAACTACGTGTGGCAATAACATAGTTTGTGGTGTGATTATTATATAATTCTAAAGCCTAAGAGTTCTCGTTGAAGTTTATGGGTCATTCCGGGCTTGTGTGGGCTTTGGATGCTCATCCACACAAGTCAAGATGGTGTCATATTGAGCTATCTTTGTGCCAGAGGAGCATGGCTTAATAACCTTATCTCTAATCTTGTAGTATTTATGATAAGCTGTGATGTTAGGTGGACCAGTTAATTCTCACCATTCATCTTGGAGACAATCTTTGCGATCCTTTCTTGGCAGTGGTTGCAGCCCATATTGGCACTCATCACAACTACTTGCACCTGCATAAAAGTAACATTTGCACATATAATCATCAATTTAGCTGCCTCCTAAAGGGAATACGAGCATATTAGGAAAGAGTGACTCGGTGCAAGATAGACCTTGTCAATTATTTGTCCAACGTCAGATTTAGGTCCCACTATATTAATGTTTGTGTGTTGCCTAAACTTAAAAAACGGACCCAAGCTGGCAAGAACTATCTTTTTACATAAGGATAAAAAATTCAATTTTAAGTAAGAAATGATTAGGCTAGGCCCAACATGCTTCATTAAGATAAGTGACGAACGCTTCCCATCTACATCATTTATTTATGATGGACTTATACTTTTGATCCTCAAACTTTTATGCAGAATTTATTTTGTTCCTCAAACTTTCAATTGTTACAATTTAGTTTCTTATACTTTAAAAACGTTGAATTTCTAAGTAATGATGTGTCACTTAAAATTCATTTATTTATAATGTTTGAGGGCTAAAAATATATTTTAGCATTTATTATTGCTTATACATCTATTCTAAGTCAAGTTCTCAATTATGCACTCTGAATCTGATTCCACTGTCTAATCTTTGTGCCCTTTATGAGCTAGAGTCCAACAATCTTCACCTATATAATGATTTTTTATTTTATTTTATTTTATTTTTGTGTTTGTAGGCACAATCACTTGAATGCATGCATGCATGCTCGCAAATAAATAAAGAAGAAGAGAGTAATTTTGAAAACAAGAGATTATTTTTCCTCAGCAGGTTTTCTAAAATCTGCATAGTATGTGTTTATACACTGTATGTATTTTTAATTTTATCCAGCAAAGCTAAGAGAAGGATATTTTTATGATGTTATCACAATTATTTGTTGCAATTTAGATGTTTAATAACTATCAATAGATCTAGTTGGTGATGACCGATAGAACTGATAAATTCTATTGAAAACAGTACTCTATTATTTCAGAAAAGAGGCTGCATGAGTCTTACAAGCGAGTGGAGTGGGGTCCTAATATTTATTTTTCGGTGACTTAGTGAGGCGTGATATCACCCAAAGTATCTAGGCAACTGGCTTCCAGGTCTTACTTTTCATCCTCTTTTTGGAGCAAAGCACCTTTACAGAAAAAAACAGGCAAGACCACCAAAAGTACCCACTCTCTGATTTTAAACTGGATAACACTTCTACCCGTGAAGGCCGTCCAAACAAGCTTGTGATAGGTGGAGGTAAATATATCCTTAGAAATAGGCTCTATAATGTTGAGATTGCCGACCTGTACATAATTAATAGAATGGATCATCTATCAATGACAAGCACCTCAAATTATATCAATGATATCCATAATGTTTATACCATATGATCTTGATCAACTCCACCTTACCAATCGGCTTTCATGAAAGGTCTAATGATAAATAGCCTCTAGTCTATCAATCTTTTACCTTTACTTTTCTTTCCTCTGTCTAAGAGGGTGGAAGCTTGTTCTTATGTCGTATAAAAGGTGATTGTTAAAAAAATAAATTTGCTGTGGAATAGGCTTTCATTCAATTCTCTTACTACTGAAGTGGCAAACAAAGAATGAACAGAAACTAGAACCGGAGAAAACTTAGAACAAATGGACATGAGAGAGAGAGAGAGAGAGAGAGAGAGAGAGAGAGAGAGAGAGAGCGAGCTCATACCGAAGGGAGAGACAGATTCTCTGCAAACCTTAACGCTTGTTCAGTTGCTCCAGCCATGAAGGCACCTTAGGCTTCTGGTTTTCCTTTCATTACCAAAGATTTCTCCACCGTGGGGTTCTCGTGAAGCTCCTCCCTCCTTTATCCTGTGAGTCCAACTTCAGAATTCATTTACGAATAGGCTAATAGCCGCCTTTTGAAGTTTCAACGGGTCTTCTAAAAACAAAGGGTAGCTCAAAAGCAATGCTGGAATTCCCTCTTTACCCCCTACAGATCATTAGGTAGTTGGATGTGTCCTATGCGAGTGGTAGGTATGGAAGGATGTCCAAAGCTTTAATGACAGCACCTCGCACATGGTGTCAGACAACCCACTAAAATCCACTCAAACAAAAGAGTTGTATTGGTTTTGTATGCAGCGACCTCTAGCTTTATTATTGTACATGGTATTAAATTCATAGACATTTCACTAAATCCATTGATTAAAAAGGTGGTCTCGGCTTGGTTTATAGAAAGATCAATCATTGCTGGTACTGTTCTCTAGTCTAAGTTTCCCTACCAACCATGCTAAAAAAGTCCAACATGAAATCATGCTGACCAACTCTGATCAGAAAACAAGGTTGGAAAATGTTGATCACCATTATCAATCAACAGCAACGGCCATACTGTGATTTATGATTTAGTATATAGCTTTGTGGAGATACTAGCTACTCCAATTCCACATGCATGTAGATCCATTATAACAAACTAAACATAATTTATATTCCTCAAATCATTGTCGGTTGACAAAGACACTTGACACCAAGGTTACGTAATTTAGGCGTGACAGGTGCCACTCAACCCCCTCCCATCCACCACCCATATAAGCGATATTTTTAGATGCTGTGAGTGCTCGCAAGATCCACAAGTTTTATTTTAGATAGGCAACCCATGATTCAATTCATTCATCATTTAAAAGAGGTTGTGCTAACCTATTGCAATAGCAACACACTCTAATACCATTTGTTGTAACAGGAGAACATAGCAAGAAGAAGAAATCAACAAAGAAGTAACTAAAGAAAAAATACCAAAAAAAGAACTCACAGGGATATATGGTGGTTTGGTCAGATTGACTTACATCAATCCCGATAACGACAAGAAGAATTTCATAAACAATAAACTAGAGATTACAAGATCTCTCACGAAACCCTAGACCCTCTTACATCAAATAGAACCCTCTCCCTGGATCTCTCGATCACCTCTGGGGTTGCCCTGAAGTTTAAAGCCGCATATAGGATTCATCATAATTATAAAAAACAGCAAATGATGAAACATAATGCCTTCTATTTATAACCAAAATGTCATGTATATAATTTGAAAGAATAAAAGAGACCCTATCACAATACAGATTATGATTGGCTTTTAGGGCATAACTCTTTCATTCTCCCACTTACACTAAAGCCAATCGCTCTTATACTTTAATCCCATACAATTGAGGTGGCGATCAAATTGCTGCTAGGTAAAGCTTTAGTGAATGGGTCTGCTAGGTTGTTCTTTGTATCTACTTATTCAATCTTGATGTCTTTCCTTTCGATAATCTCATGAACGAGGTGGAAGTGTCTTAGAATGTGCTTGGATTTATGATGAGACCTTGGTTCCTTTGCTTGTGCAATAGCTCCAGTGTTATCACAATAAACTGGTACTAGTTCAGCAATCTTAGGAACCACACCCAACTCTATGATGAACTTTTTCATTCAAATAGCTTCCTTAGCCGCTTCACTTATAGCAATGTACTCTGGCTCGAATGGCGAGTCGGCCTACATCTGTTGCTTGAAACTCTTTCAGCTCACTACTCCATCATTCAGAGTAAAGACATATCCTGAAATAGACTTGCTATCATCTGGATCTGACTGAAAACTAGAATCCGAATAACTTTTTAGTTTTAATTCTGATCCTTCATATACTAGAAAAACATCTTTAGTCCTTTTCAAGTACTTAAGAATGCTTTTCACTGTTTTCCAATGATCCTCTCCTGGATCAGCCTGAAACCTACTTGTTATGCTCAAGGTATAAGCAACGTCAGGCCGATACATAGCATAGCATACATTATCGACCATACTATCGATGCATATGAATAGTACTCATTCTATTCCTCTCTTTAGGTGTCTTAGGAGACATCTTCTTAGAGAGATATATGCCATGACCTATGGGTAAGTAACCTCTTTTACTCCCATCCATGCTGAATCTTTTTAGCACTTTATCTATGTATCTTAATTGGGATAAGCCTAGTATCCTTTTAGATCTATCCCTATAGATCTTTATACCCAGTATATAGGATGCTTCACCCAAGTCTTTCATAGAAAACATTTTTGATAGCCAAGTCTTGACCGATTGCAACATTGGAACATTATTTTCAATGAGAAGTATGTCATCTACATATAATATTAAGAAGATAATAGCACTCGCACTTGTCTTCTTATACACACAAGGTTCATCCATATTTTTGATAAAGCCAAACTCTTTGACTATTATATCAAAATGGATATTCCAACTCTTCGATACTTGCTTTAATCCATAAATGAATTTCTTAAGCCTGCATACTTGATTTGTTCTCCCACTTGAGACAAATCCTTCTGACTGAGTCATATAAACCTCTTCCTCAAGATGACCATTAAAGAATACAGTTTTGACATCCATCTACCAAATTTCATAATCATAATATGCAGCTATTGTAAGCATAATCCGAATAGACTTGAGCATAGCTACTGGTGAAAAAGTTTCATCATAGTCAATTCCTTGTTTTTGTTTGAAACCTTTTGCCACTAGCCTGGCCTTATATGTATCTACTTGGCTATCAGCTCCAATCTTTTTCTTATATACCCATTTGCAACCTATAGGGCTTACACCCTCAGGTGCATCTACCAAAGTCCGCACTTGGTTGGTATACATAGAATATATTTCGAATTTTATGGCCTCCAGCCATTTATCAGAGTCCCTACTCATGACAACTTCCGAATAGGTCAGTAGATCATTGTTCTCAATGATGTGGGCTTCATCATTCTTTATGATAAACCCATATTTCTCAGGTGCTCTTCGCACTCTATCTAACCTTCGGAGAGGAGATGTGTGTTGTGGTTGTACCTTATTTATGGGTATATCTGGTTGAGGAATATCATTTGTCTCAATTTGTAGGTCATAAACTTCTTTAAGTTTAATTCTTCTATCCTTGCCCTTTTCAAGAAAAAACTCTTTCTATATGAAAATAGCATGCCTACCAACAAAAATCTTGTGTTCAGTAGGATTATAGAAGATATATCTTATACTGTTTTTAGGATAACCTACAAATATATATCTATCTGATCTAGTACTTAGCTTATATCCAAAATTTTTTTTGACATAAGCTTAACAGCCCCATATCTTAAGATATTTAAGATTTGGCTTCTTTCCTCTCCATATCTCATATGGAGTGCTAGGTACAGACTTAAAAGGTAACCTATTCAAAATATATGCAACAGTTTCTAGGGCAAATCTCTAGAAGGAAATATGAAGAGCTGTAAAGCACATCATGGACCGTACCATATCTAATAGAGTATGATTCCATCTTTAGATCAGCCTGAAGGGACTCTCCTCCAGCGCCGAACAGCTTGAAGTCACCTTTCTTCAAACTTCTAATTTTCTGTAGTCCATGCAATGACTTGCATATGTGGAAGCCACAGTTAGTATCCAATACCCAAGAATTAGAATTTTGAAGAATTGGCATGTAACACAAACATACCTTTTGATGCAACTCTTGTATCAGGCTTCACAGCTGTAAGTAAACTCTTGCAATTCCTTTTCCAGTGGCCTTCCTTGCCACAGTGGAAACAGGTACCGAGTCCAGAGATCTTCTTTCCTTTCTTTTTCTTGATGCTTCTTTTAAGATTCAGCCTCTTCTTAGAACCCTTACTGCTTGACTTTCTTTTAGAGCCCCCACCAACAAGAAGGATCGGACCCTTTCATTCTTGATGTGGGTTTGAGCTGTCTTCAACATATTTAACAGCTCAGGCAAGGAGGTATTCAGCTTGTTCATGTGATAATTCATAATAAACTGAGAGAATGACTCGGGAAGTGATTGTAGGATCAAATCCTGACTGAGTTCACTATCTATAGCAAAACCCAATTGACTCAATCGAGTAATCAAGTCTATAACCATAAGAACATGGTCTTGCACGGATGTCCCTTCATTCATTTTAGCATGGAATAATTGCTTAGATATCTTATATCTAGCGGTCCTACTTTGCTCTCTATATAATTCCTTCAAATTAAGAAGTATGGAGTAAGTGTTCATGCTTTCATGTTGCCTTTGTAACTCGTTACTCATAGAGGCTAGCATGATACACTTGACAGTCAAACTATCATTTTTCCACATCTATATGTGGCAACCTCCTCTTCAGTAGCATCATCCCCAGCTGACGCTAAGTCAGGGGTTTCAAGTATATAGGAAAGTTTCTCTTGTGTGAGAACAATCTTAAGATTCCTTAACCAATCCACATAGTTCGGGCCGGTCAACTTATTAGCATCTAAGATGCCTCTCAGTGATAGTGAAGAAGCCATTTAATACAGATTTAATTCTATATAATCAAAGAACAAAACTAACATAAGCAGACCAATCATGATGACATGTATACAATTAGACAAGGACTTTTATCTAATTGTTACTTCCACTATTTTATCGACTTATCATAGCCCCCTCCTATGATAAACAAGAAACACACTAATTTTTTTTAGTGGGATTGAGATCCTAATTCCTCATTAATGCCTTGTGTTACATAACAAATATTCATGAGTTCAAAGGTAGAAAATTTTTCTTTCCAATTGCAACCTATGCAACTCTCAACATAACAGCTGCCTCTAAGACACTTACAGCCTTGTGTTACACAACAAACTATAATGTCTTAGTTTAGTCATATCCTTCATTTCTATATAGTCACGTTTGAATAATGTTGCCCTTGTGTTACACAACAAAGCAACACCATCAATCATGCTATAAAGCATTAGATGCACCATGACAAATTTCATATCAAACCCTAGATTAGGCCTTGTGTTACACAACAAACCTACTATAGTTTTTGACTTGAATTTGGCTTAGCATGAAGGAAGGCATTTAGTGTTTCAATCATTTAGCATTTCCAATTCAAGGTCTAAATCTATCCAATTGGCCATGTAAGTGGGAGAGAGGTGGGAGGCCCCCCGTGCTTGCCTTAGACACCAAAAGTTTGGCCAGGTAAGCAACGGACCTAATTATAAACCACGTTCTCTTTACCTTCTCAGAGCCACTTTTCTAGACACCAATTGATCAATCAAACCCTAAATGGATTTGCATTATGATTTTATAACACTATGACTAAATATAATTTTATATGAGGGTTTTTTAGTCTCTTAGCACATTTCATATGCTTTGCATTTCTTATACAAAAAGCAAGCATATCAAGGAATACGAACATGCTTGATCATATCTTATATAAAATTCATATTAAGATATGTGAATATCTTATTGCTATGACATAACAAATTTCTATAGACATATATAGCATTTTAATAAACATGCTTCATATCTAATATTGCTATCATATAGCATTTTAATGAACATGCTTCATATCATGATATCTAATATTACTATCACATAGCATTTTAATGAATATGCTACATATCATGATATCTAATATTGCTATCACATAGTATCACATAGTATTTTAATGATTCTATAACATGCATGATCATTTGATTGCACCAGTTAAGGATGGCTCTGATACCACTGTTGGGTTTCTTGTGCATTCCTAAGAGTGCAGTGGAAGCGAATAGATTTCATAAATTTCTTAATGAGATCTATTTACATAAAACCCTTAATAGCCAAGATCTCATTAATGGTAACAATCAAATGAATGAATAGTAAATGTAGGATAAGAAGAGTACATGTAACGCTAAATCCAATATGTTAAAATATCCATAAGGTGCCCAAGTGTTCACCCTCCAATGTTGATCCACACAGGAACTGGGTTCAAGACTCTATCTCCTTCAAAACTTCGATCCTTGATGCTTAATCCTTCCAAAGGATTTGATTAACTTGCTTTCTTTCCCTTCTAATTTTCTTTCTCTTACAAAAACTCTTCAAAGCCTCTTGTCCTAAAGAAGGCTTCTTTGTCCTGGTTTAGGTATTGCCCTGAAAAAGATATCCTTATCTTAGTTTAGGATAAGATAACCTTTTGTCTTGAACAAGACCTCCTTATCTTAGTTTAGGACAAGACATATAAGAGAAATAAAATAAAAAAGAGAGAAAATTGATTTCTCTTTGATGGATTCATTTTTTTTTTTTTTGTGAATCCAAAATGCACTCCTATTTATAAGAGGCGGAGGGATGCATCACCAAGGGATGCATCGTATCCACACGGCTTATCATGATGAGGCGTGTCCCAAGGATAGCGCCTCATCATGATGAGGCCTTAAGGGGAGGGGTGCATCTAAGAGAGCGGAAAGACGTATCCACTCGCCTTATCCATGCATTATCAGCCTTCTCACGCTGATAACCTCACCCCACACTTATTTCATGATAATCCAATGGTCTAGATTAAGACACCATCCAATGGTCTGAAAGCAAGGCGCCATCACCCATGGTTCAGATTCAGGTACCAACTAATGGTCCAGATTCAGGCAACAACCAATGGTCCAAGTCCTTTATCTAGGGAGCCATCCAATGGTCCAGATCGAACCGCTGATCAATGGTCCAGATCCATTATTCAAAGAGCCATCCAATGGTTCAAATAAAGTCAATTGGGTTTCAACTCTTGGCCAACCCACATTAGGTTATGATCCAATCATATTAGATTAACCTAATACAAGAATCAGATTCGAATCTAATTCGAATCAGGAGCTAGGGTTTGCAACATGTGCTAGCATGTTTATCCTGCAAACATGATCTAATCCAATTAGACCCTTGATCAGTTCCTTTTGTGTGTGACCCATTGGGTTCCACATCTAGCCAGTAGTAGGTGTAGGTGCAAGTTGACCTATCATGATTAGAACATTTCTAATCCTTATAGGTCCAATCAGTGCGATCCCGAACTTGACAATTAGAATCCTTTCTAATTGTTGATCAAATTAAACTATTTAATTTAATCAAACCTACAAGACAAGATTGACGTCTAGCAACGTATCATGTCTACCCAGAAGATATGAAATTTGGTGGATATACCAAACATACCCTTCAGTGGCAAGTTACCGTGCAATTCAATCCTTCAATCATACTGCATCCTGAATAAGTATATGAGTATGGATTAATATCAAACTTAATTACTTATTCATGTCTCTCTTAATCTTTTAATGATAATTCAATTAATGAAACATTAGAAACTCTTTCTAATTTTTCATTCTGCTTTGATCAAAGACTTCCTGAATCATCATAAGATTAGAGCAAGTAGGATGTGGTCTTCTCTTACTAGAAGTGATTGATTCATTGTTGATCTACTCACAATCTTCATACACAATCCACCATATCCAGAATACCTCGTACACAACTTAATGTCGTGAATGAGTGTAAACCAAAACATGGATTCATGTGCATAAGATACTATGGTGATCTCAGGTCTAAGGATCACTTGCACAACTCCCACTTAGAGAATCATCTTTTGACAAATAAGTAAGTATCCATAAGATGTTCTCTTGGTAGGTCAATTCAGTGAACTCATTCTTCTAATGAGCACCCACATCTTTGTATTAGTGTCTCACACAAGTGATTGTGAGATCAATCACCCTTTGCATCGAGCATACATAAGATGTACCAGTCTTTCCGGTAACATTGATCCTCGACTTAATGTACCAACGACTAGGAATGTTTTAGATTAGGATTTTAGGGTTTTAAGTCTCACTGGCATGATCTCATCATAGCCCTAAAATCATTGCCCTAATCTATGGGGTTCATCATAATTATAAAAAGTAGCAAATGATGAAACATAATGCCTTCTATTTATAACTAAAATGTCATGTATATGATTTGGAAGAATAAAAGAGACCCTATTACAATACAGATTATGATTGGCTTTTAGGGCATAACTCTTTCAAATTTAACAACCACATCATCTTAATGCTTTAAGAAATATACTCAGACTTTCTGTGAGTAGCCATCAAATGTAAGAAAATACCAATGTCCACTCATCGATGTATAAGAGCTGGGTCTATAGAGATCTGAATGTATATAGTCTAACACCCTCCTGGAATAGTGAGTACTATTACTAAATTCCACCTTGCTCTATTTTCCATTTACACAATGCTCATAGAAGTTTAACTTACGAATCTTCACTCCATCAAATAGACCTCTCTTGGACAACTCTAACATCTCCCTCTTGCCCATATACCCAACTGCATATGTCATAACAAAGTGAACTTCAAATTTGATAACTCCATAGATAAAGAATTCACAGTAGTACTATCAGCATCGGTAATAGTACTTCCAATTATCTGATACAAGCCATCCATCATCCTTCCTTTGATCACTATAAGAGCAACCTTAGAAACTTTCAACACACTATTCTCAGCTTTATACTTGTAACCCTAAGAATCAAGTATGCCCAAGGAAATCAGGTTCTTCATTAGCTCCGAAATATGCCAAGCTTCCAAGAACCTCACAATGCCATCAAATATCTTGATATGAATTATTCCAATCCCGATAACATTTGCAGCCTTGTTGTCACCTAATAGAACCTTCTCCACCTTCGATTGATATGTAGAGAACTAACTTCTATTGGAAGTCATATGAAAGGAACAACCAAAGTCAAGAATCTACTATGTTCCAGAGTTACTAACACTGACTAAGAGTGCCTCACTTCCTACATCATAAGAGCTTTCTAAAGTGTTCTCTTTAGTTATGTTAGCCCTAACTTCAGAGTCATCTACTTTCTTTCCTTTCCTCTTCGGACAATTTCTCTTCATGTGTCCTTCGTAACAGTGAAGTTTCTGGTGTCTTGACTTGAATCTTGATTTTCCTCCACTACTTGAACCCTTCTCCTTGCTCCTACCTCTTACAAACAAGCCTTCTCCTTGGTTCTCCACATAGTTTCCAGATACCCTTCTCTTCGGTTCCTTAAATTACATGACATCTTTCATATCATTCACTGAGAGACTCTCTCTCATGCAATAATGTGTTTACAAAATTCTCATATGAGGATAGTAATGAGCACAAGAGAATCAGGGCTTGATCTTCATATTCAATCTTGATTCTAATATTCCTTAGATCAAGAATTTCCTTGTTGTACTCATTATATGGTCTTTTACTAGTCTACTTTCTTTTATTCTTAGGTGATAGAGTCTATATTTCAAATACAATCAGTTTGTGAGAGACTTCATCATGTATCTTTTCTCCAGTTTCAACTAAGTTTCAGTCGCTATCTTTTCCTCAATGATTTCTCTGATAACCTCACCTACCAAACACAATGATATTATATTGTGCGCCCTTGCCAGTAACTCATCTTTCTCTCTATCAGACATAATTGTTAGCAATCTATCTCTACTTTCTAGTGCTATCTTTTCCTCAATGATTTCTCTGATAACCTCACCTACCAAACACAATGATATTATATTGTGCGCCCTTGCCAGCAACTCATCTTTCTTTCTATCAGACATAATTGTTAGCAATCTATCTCTACTTTCTAGTGCCTTCCACATCCCTTATTGTACTAACAGGTCCTGCATCTTGATTTGCTAGATCCTGAAGTCATTGGCTCCATTGAACTTATCAATTTTGAACTTAGTTGATGACATTATGAATCTCTCCTCGAAATTAATCCTTTGGCATCCTTAGCGCTATCTACCCAATCCACTAGTTCAGCACAGGGCAAATCTATTCAAAACAGAGGAAGTCTTTGATAATCACCTAGAATAGGGCTCTAATAATAGAGTAGGACTTTAATAAACACGTAAAGTAGGGCTTCACTAATGGAGTAGAACTACAAAATACTTGGAATAGGGCTTCAATGAACACCTAGAGTAGGCCTCTAATAGTGAAGGAGGACTACAAAATATTTGAAGTAGAACTTCAATCAATACCTAGAGCAGAGCTTTAATAGTAGAGTAGAAATTCAAAATACCTAGAGGACTTCAATAATAAAGTATGACTCCAAAATTTCAGTTGCACTAAAATTCTTCATTTGAAATAGTTATTCTTGATTTATTTCAGGCTTATCCCAAATTGGAATAAGCCTCCAAAAAATTGTCTTTTTTTTTATTTTTCTCCTCCTTTTTCCTTTTTTTTTTTTTCCTTTTCCTTTTCCTTTTCTTTTTTTCTTTTCTTTTTTTTTCTTTTCCTCCTCCTTCCCTTCTTCTTCCTCCTCCTCTTCTCACGGTCAGCCCTTCACACTCTTCTGCCCGGCCACCAGCTGCTTACCGCCGGTGACCGCAAGAGGCTCACACCGACCTTCCTTTTTGCCGGAGTCACCCAC
Organism: Metroxylon sagu; assembly: GCA_017589505.3. Lineage (NCBI taxonomy): Eukaryota > Viridiplantae > Streptophyta > Magnoliopsida > Arecales > Arecaceae > Metroxylon > Metroxylon sagu. The sequence continues at coordinate 1,017,300 of JACVBY030000537.1, read as the reverse complement.
TTGCTGCCTTCACGCGACCGCATCTCCTCATCGGTGCCATTGCTCGCGCCACCACATGGCCGCACATGCCACCTAGGTCTTCCGGTCGTGCACGCTCATCTTCACTAGCGTACGGTCACTACTGCTCCCCCACACGGTTGCCCAGCCAAAACAGAGGACCCAGTTCCAAGGGCACTCCACCACCCTTCTTCTAGGTGGCCGGGGACCTTACCGGCCCCTTTCTTCCGCCTTGCCTTCAACCGTGATCAAATCGTGACCAAATCACCATCCGATGTCACCGTTCGGCCGCCTCAAATCACCGTCATCCGCTAGCGTCCGACGTCCTCACGGCCGGCCTCATCACATGATCCCTGTAGCGTGCGAGATCTAAACCCCGAGTCCTTGCTGACACCACTGCTGGCCGAGCCCTCGCCGGCCTGGTTCCACCACCGATCGGGAGGGCAAGATCTTGGAAGCCATCGCTCACAGAGAGGAGCAACCAAAAACCAAGGGATCGTGCTCCCCTATTCGCCACTCCAAGGTCTGCATGTCGGGACCTTTAAGAAAGACTTCCAAATCTGTGATCTGATGTGCTCTGAGACCTGTGTTGCAGATCGTAGGTTTCCTTACCTTAAAAAATCTTGCTATGATATCACTTATTATAATAGGAGTATAATCTGATACTACTTGTGATAATAGGAGTACATAATCGAAAGAAAAAATTGATAAAAGAAAAATAATTAAAAAAAATATTAAAAATATAACTTAAAGAGATATACGATGGTTTAATCAGATTGATCTATATCCATCTTGATATGAATAAGAAGAATTTTATAAATAATAAACTAAAAATTATAAGACTCTCTCATAAATTTCTCGACCCTCTTATATCCGATCAGAGTTATATATATTTATTAGACAAAGGATGTATAATATTTTATATTGACTGAGAATTGTATTCTTTATATCTATAAAAATATATCAGGCTATATTCATATTAGGATCGATGTCGAATCGCGACAAATTTATTTAAAATTATATACATATCTGATTTGTGAATCACAAGTGAAATTCTAACCCAATCAATGCAATTGATACAGTCAAGTATAAAATGATGATGCCGACAGACATATCTTAAATCTTAAATCAGCCAATATATTAGCACAGCAGTTGTTGTAAGTAAATAATGAGTGGCTGCTAGAATTTACAAAGAAGTCTTCTACAATTTAAACGGTGCATTGGTAGCAAGCTTTTCATGTACAGCTTCATGCACTGTTGGTAAGCTTGCATTTTATGTGAGGGCATTTTGGTCAAGTGGTGAAGGATGATACCTTCTTTTATCTCCAAGTCACCTCCAAGGTTTCCTTTTCTTTTGAAATTAGTGGGTGTTCCTTTCACCACCTACCCAGTCCTTCTTCACACGGCACTGACCAAACCATTCTCCGGACTCTACCCAACCCTGAAAACTATAATATATAGATCTTTGGTGGAGTGTTTGGAAGCCTAATATGACCATTAGTCACCAAGAAACTGATTGTGGTACTCCTAAAAGGAATATGAGACAATGGAATCCTATGTTTCGATGTATTCTAATGAATGGAACCATGTGGAGGCCCCTCGCCAAATGCTAGCTTCATCTCAAAATACTCTCTCTTCTATTCTGCTGCTTCTACTGTGTACCCCACACCAAGGCTCGCCGGGTCTAGAGGCTACCTTTGTCTTGCAACATTGGATCATCATATGTACCTTGCTCACCCTTCTTGTCATCATGTACTAGACGCGTGATCTGTCGATAGACAAGACAGGCCAAATAATTAGATCATGCATGTGGTTTTGATGGCTATGTCTGCATGCAATTATTTTGTGAATGGAAATGAAAGGGGCAGAGCTAGTGATTGCAAAACATACTAGCGTAAGACCAGTAATTCTCTGAATCATTGAAAAATTCTCTGGCTTCTTCTCAACTCTTTTCTTGTTAGGAAAAAGTTAGTATCTTGTTGCCAGTTTTCCTGTTTATTTATTGCTCTCGCTTCTCTCATACTCATTCTCACGTGAATGGACGCGTAAATTTTTTAGTAATGTTACATTCCTGCTACTTACTGATAAGCAGATCCGTGGAAAGTTTCTTAGTCCTCGAGAGAAATGACGTGTAAAGAAACTTGATGTCCCTTTCGCACTATACTTGGTGGTTGAAGTTGCTTATTGCTGTTGTACCTTATGATGGCATGAGGTGTTGGAGTGATGCTACATAGAGGAAGGTAAGATCTAGACGCATATCCTTGACTTCGAATGAGGGTTTGGAAGGTGAAAGCCCATAAATTTCTTGTGGAAATTAAGCCGAGGCCTCTAATCATGCACCACTCCAATGTCCTATATTGTAAGTACTTAATATTTACTTAATGCACAATTAATATGCAGCAGTCCATGTACCAGCTTATGCTCTTATATACTCTCTTCTTTAAATCCTAATATTCTTGCCAAACTAAAAATTCAAATCCAAGTAAATCCTATCATAAATATCATATTTGGTTTATGGCCAGTCTTAAAAAAACCTGACTCTAGCATCTAACTTGAGATTCTATCTAAAAAATTTAGTTGAAAGATATTATTTGGATTCTTTAGCTGACCAAGATTTATTTGATATATAATCAATGTGAGACTAAAATTTAATACCTGCTTTTAGTACTAGCTATTTAGCTATTCTCTTGTAATGATCATGGTTCCATGGAATCAACAAATTTTTGGATCCTCTTTGGATCTAGCAAATGAGTTTTTAATAGCCAATATTCTTTCTTCACTTTGGTGGTGATTGTTTTCAAGTGAGGTGATTAAAGCCCGGGCTTCTCTGATTAATGTTGCCAGGAAACATTTTCTATAAATAATGTTGAAGATGCCACATTGGATGTCAACGTGGCATCCCCAGTTTTTTTTTTTTAAACACATCATGGGACAAAATCATATGTTGAACAAATGATTTTTGAAATCATCTGTTCAACAGATGATTTACTACTCCACTATAAATGAAGTCATTAATTTCAGTAGAAATCATCAATTCAATAGACAATTTTACAGAAACTCCTCGCTGCCTCTATTTTTTCAATTAAAAATTTTTATATCATTCTATAACTTAACATAAATTGTTTTTTTAATGTAGTACGTAGATGGGATAGCACAAACATAAGTTTCAATATTTCCTAGCTTATAACTATATGGTAGAATAAGAATACATGTATAACTATACAAATACGAGCCATACCACCCAGGTATAAAGGATGGCATACCAGGACAAAACAATTAAACTATGGTTGAGAAGTTGAACGCAAGCCAATGGTCTCTTAGTATGATTACTTCCTAGATTGCAAGATGAATATTAGAGTGAGAGATATTCAGATTGTAGAGCGTATTATGCTGGCTGGCTATGTGAATAAGCATATTGCTTAGAAGAGGCTAAAAGGCTCATTGAAGAACTATGTATGCTTGGAGTTACTATTATGCATTGTTGGTTGATTACAATGGATAGGTGCAACATAATAGATTATGAAATGGTTGCTAGAAAGATATGGAAAAAGAACAACCACATATTGGTGCATCGATGTTGATATTACATATTGAAGCTCGCACGTGAATAGACCAAAGTTATGGAAAGAAAGTTGGTGCAAAACTAAATAGACTAATTATATGACTTTGCTCTTGATCATGTAATTAAGATTGTACTCATGTTTGGAATCATTGTTTGTATGACTATAAGGTATTTCTTTTTTTGTTTTCCCAAACCTAAGGAGGAAAATGAATTAGATTAATGAATAAAATCATGCTTGAAATCATTGTTTGTTTTCTGAAATGAGATAATAAAATTGCATTACAAATAAAAGACTCACAGTCAGATGAAAATTTGTCTACTCCAAGCATCATCATCTTCGTCCAACATTTTTACATTAGAAAAGTAATCCTTCTCCCTACTTAAATGAGTCAACATGCATGCTTCTTCAATGTTCCTATCACGAGCAAGCTGGTGTATGCAATGTATAAAATAATACCTATGAAGATGAATTTTAATGTGGTTATTCTCCTCTCTGAAAAAATAAAAGGTCTTACGAAACAAATCGGCATCATCTTGTAACATGCTAATCGGTAATGCTTAGAGAATAAGAATGTTTTATGCTTTTGCTTCCGTGCTAAGATTCAAAGCTTATCTTACATAAAAAAAATCATTCATCCATCATTATGCTCATCACTACCGAGGTGTTTTACATATTAGGATCTATTGGATAGCAGAAGTCATCCTCTAATATCTAGTGATGACTAATAGCTCAAAATATATCGCTTGGCATATGCATCAAACTCATCTTCAATTAATGTAAACTTACTATTTGATCTAAGATGGCATCCTAATGACAGGCATGTTCATTTAAATAAGACTGAATCAGCCCTTGTCATTGTATGTGACCGATGGCTAAGGGAGTAGTCAAATGAATGTGACTTGATGTGTTAATGCCTATGCTCTGATGATATTTTTTTACTGTACCTTCTGTCATCAGATGTGATCAATCGAAATTGATTGAAGGATAATAGTGACTTCACGTGATCATGCATGTAACCTAGCGATTTTTAATCTTCATCATACCTCCTATCATCGGATGACTAGCTGAAATTACATTGAATGTGACTAGTTGAAATGAATGGACCGAACGATAGTGGCTCCACGTTGGACAGTGGAAATGAATAACCAGACAATGGTAACTTCACGTGATTCTACACGTGATCTGACAATTTTTTATCATTGTTGTACCTCCTGCCTTCAATTGTAACTGATCAAAGTTAAGAAGCCTAAAGATAGTAATTTCACATGGTTATGCACTTAATCTGATGATTTTTGATCTTAACTATACCTCTTCATGTGACTAGGCAAGATAAGAGGTGCTACAATGTAAGTACTGTAGAGACAAAAGAATCAATCAGAATAAGAAATAAAATTGCTGAACTATTGAACATGTAAAAAGAACTGTACAACATACATCATACATTCAATTTATAAACTAGCAAAATTTATGCTTTCCAAAATGTGATGTGCAAATGTATATAACATGCATCGTATACCAAAAAAAAAGATGACTACAATCACAGTCACATATAGAGGTGGCCATCAACCACTAATGAATACTATATCCAGGAGCCTTCTTCTTATGTTGCAGTTGCACGCGTCGAGATACCTGCTCTAGCACTACTTGATCTCTACTCTGTGATGCAGCAGGTGCATCCTCCTAGCATGGTGGTGACTGAAGTGGCGTCTATATCTCCATCATCATTGGTGGCTGAGATGGCATGTAAACATCCAGCAAATGCTGTGAGGTGCCAACTACGTCAGATGCAGCCTCTGATACCAACAACACTGTTGGCAGTGGAGTAGATCGCTCATCCTACACCCACGAGATCGTAGGCTTATCCTGCACCTGTAACATCGTAGGCTCATCCCAAATGTAGGCAGTTATAGATTGGGCTGTGATACGCCTATGACCTCGAACAGGTCCCTCCACTAGGCATCAGGACCTGCGTGTTGAGGATTGGAAGGGTAGGCTCATCCTGTCGCTGCTGCATCCAATGGAGCCCAACAAAACATCGATGCTTGTCGATGACTCACAGTAGCATCTCACATCGAGCTCGAACATTAGGTCTCACTAGCTGATATATATCATCTAGTCCATTAGCCTACATTACATAGAGTATAGTTAGGTAATCATAGTGTAAGACATTCTATAAGGTCATATAAAGTAATGTCAATACAAAATAGAAATAGTAATGAGTTACACTTACCACTACCTCAAGCTGCTCTATTGGGAGTAATCCATTGTTAGGTCATGCAGCGGTGCTACTGCATATACTCAACTCTGTACCTCAGATAACCCTAAGCAGGCTCTCCCATGAGGACGCGAACCATCCACTCATGCTAGAGAGCAATGTAATCAGCATGCTCATCTGTCCCACAGGTATTCGACCATACCCTCAAATCAAAGTTATATAGTGCATCTTCTTTAAAGGAAGCGGCCAGTAAGCTATTGTAGTCTAAGCTATCGCATCACCTTATATAGCTACTACCATTCCATAATATAGAAACATATTAATGGAACGAGAACATGCCAGATTATGCAGTACCCCAGTACAAAAGCAACCACATCCTCCAAGTATGGTTGTCAGATGACCTACAATATGGGAACACAATTGCATGCATCCATAATCAGCAATCTTTTTCTGCTAACCATTAGTTATTAAAATAGATGATACTTGCTAGGGAGTTCATTGATCAAACATACTAGATGAGGACATGCATGGCGACCTTAGTGATGATTTTTCACATCCCTCAACCTAAAAATAAGAGATACAAATCAATTAATTATGATACACAAATCAATTAATTATGATACAAATAATGCTATAAGTATGAATGAAATGTATGCAAAGTAGCACGTGTCGCCGTTTGAAGAGCCTACATAACTCCTGTCCATCATCCTCCTCATGCAACAACTCTCTTCTTTATTGTGCAATGTGGGGAAATCTGTCCCACACCCACAATTGCATGAGGATGAGGGCACCATCGATGTCATATACGTTTGAGTTAGCGGCACGGCATAGCTTCCTATGGAGCTATGATAAGCATGTACCGCTCTAACTATAACACTTGGTAGTACTAAAATCCTTAAGGAGAAACATGAGGTGTACCCTTAAGGATGACTTATACAGGAATAGAACCCCACTGATAAGCCGTAGAATGTAATCCTATGCATGACGCTGCATGATCACCTTATCTACATTGGCCAACAGCTATTAAAAGTGCTTATGTAGCGAGGTAAGACTCAAACGAGAGCCTACAATTGCATGGGTCGAAGGACTAAGATCTAGCAGCAAAATACACTCATCAGGCCAGTTGTATCGAAGGCTACCCGTCACCGCATGGGCATTCATTGGTAGACCTAATTGGATGGCCACATCCTCAAGGGTGATGGTGCACTCTTCTTGCACCATGTGAAAAGTGTCTCTGATTGCCACCACTCCACCAAGGCGATAATCAAGTGCTAATCCAGCTGCATAAAGCCCAGCTTGGCGACACTGTAAATACCATTCTGGAGGAGATGGGGGACCGGTCCCAGATCGAGAGGACCATGGATGGACCCACCATGTTGGCAGTGAAGGACTCACGTGACCTGGAATATAGAAGACTTAAAAGTAAGTATATAATATACAAAACACAAATAAAAGAAAGGATAATTATAAATATTTGATACCTCCCTATGCCCTACAACCTTTGAGTGATGGTATAGCTAAAGTGTGAGGAGTGAAGGGTCACTCGAGCCTAGATTCATCTATACAAAGATCAAAATAATACTATAAGGAACGATAGATATTTCATAGTATAAATTGTAATAGACAAACAAACATAATTATCAAAGAAGATGGAATAGATAATTAAACATATGATAGACTTGTTGTATAATTCCATTCAAATGCTATATCCAAATGAAAAGGAAGATTGAGTGACTTACATTAACGCTACAACATTTACATTATATCCTACATCCTTTTTAAGAAGTAATTAGTTGCAACCACATTAAAGTGTTAGAGAAAATCATTAACAGTTTCACTCTTTGATATTTCATTGTGGGCACTTTTTTTAGTTGTGCCCTTCTTACTTGCATAGCCTGCATTTTTCCTTCGAGCCGAATTCCTTCCAATCTATCTCTTGGATGTGGCTTACTTTAGGTCTCAAAAGGCTTTGATCAAAAAATAATGATAGGCAAGTTGGATCCTCCCAATAATCTGAATGGCTAACAAGGTAGAAGATGGCCTTGCAACATCCAAGAGTCACCTTGATACTGTAGCAGTCATCCATGTATCTATAACAATCGAGGGGGACTTTTACGCATGCTACCAGAGTATGTGAGCAAGAAAACCTCAAAAGCCGCAAACCCATGTGTGCAGGTATGCTCTCATAATTTGACAACATGCGTGTTGCCTCGCCAACGAGTCTGATCGTCATACATCATGATGACTTGGACAATCAATGACTGTTGATCGAACAATGTGACCCAACATGAACTGGCCTTCTATCTTTGCCTGTCCATCTGACTTTGAAGATACATCATATATCTACTCTTATTCTACATAAGGGCCAGGCATTACTTCGACATCTTTCAAAGTAGGACACAAGACGATGGTACATATGGTGCACTAGAGTAGCGACCGAAAGACATCAAACACCTTTCAAAACACCATTCATGCACTCAAATAAGTTGATGGACATGTGCCCATATCTACACCCATCATCGAAGGACTGGGTCCTCTACTCCTTAGGAATATTATCGCACTACCAAGCAACCCTTCCCTATCTATTTCATATGCTCAATCCGTTATATGTTGAAACTTCTTGACTTGAAAGTAAACAATAATGTGGAGTAAATGTTTCATAGACTCCTATCAAATTGTTTAGTGCATACCTGAATGTTATACCATTGCCTTCAGTCATGAGTTCTTGAATTTATAGTTGAAGTTATGACATGAAGTAGACAAAAGCAATGGTGTGCACTGAGTGGTTGCCATCCTTGGACATTTCTGGCAGCATCAATGATTCCTGCATGATGATCAGATACGAGACACATATTCAACTTTCCTGCAACATGCACTCTGATACAAGATAGGAACCATAACCAGTTACTTCTATTCTTACCTCAATGATGGCAAATGTGATTAGATATATACAATTATTACCATCAATCGATGTAGCAATACAATGTACCCTGATATTTGCCACAAAGGAACATGCCATCGATCTAGATTATGGGCCTACAGTAGTTGAAGCCATAATGCATGGTTTTGAATGCCCAAAAAACACATCGAAATATCTCAAATTGCTAGTCATTGATGCCCATCTCTACGATATCCTATATAACCTCAGTTTAGGTGTAATATTCTGAACTTGGAAGTCTTGTAATTTCATTTTAAGCATATTTTTATTATTAATTTAGCCTTTTAATGTGAATGGTTTGAGTGGAAATCTTAAAAGAATATGAAAGCTAAAATTTTGGATGTTTCCTTAAGTTTTCTTTTATGATTCTTTCAAAAGTTTAATAAAGTTAATTATTGGACTTGTAATTGAAGTTTTTGTGATGATTTCAATGTCTACTAATTATTTTTGATCCTTGGGAGAGGTTGGAATGAAGATTTTGGAAATTGAAATGCATTAAAATGGCTTTTGGAAGAAAATTTATGAAGTTAGCTCACTCTAGAGAGTCAGCTAACTTGTGAAAAATGGCTTTTGGAAGCAAATATATGAAGTTAGCTGACTTTAGAGTTAGCTAACTCGTGAAAATTTGGCTTTTGAAAGGGATTTAAAAAGTTAGCTGACTCTAAAGTCGGTTAACTTGTGAAAATGGCTGGCTTTTGGAAAGGAATTTTTGAAGTTAGCTGATTCTAGAGTCAGCTAACTTGTGAAAATTGCTGGCTTTTGTGAAAGTAGTCGACTACTTTGTAAGTAGTTGAGTAATTAGTCGACTAACTGACAGATTCTCTCTGTAAAGTGGTATAGGACCAATTTTGCCCATAGTAGTCAACTACCTAGTCGACTACTGTGTGAAATTTCTCTGTAGAATTGGTCTGAGTTCAATTTCACTCTCATTAGTCGGCTAAAATGCCGGCTAATGAGTGAAATGAGGACTTCCCAGGGGGTCACCCATTGCTCTCACCCAAGCACGCTTAACTATGAGTTTTGGTGGATAAAAATCTTCCGTGGAATTAGTCTGAGACCCATATCACTCTCATTAGCTAGTGTCCATACCGATTAATAGATGGATAATTCCTGTTGTTCATTTGATAACAGAAATTAGCCAGGGGCATAAGTAGAATTTGGTAAAAAGTCATTTGAGTGTTTGATTAAGGGCAAGATGGAAAAAAGAATTGAAGGGCAAAAATACTTGGTAAAGAAAAAGCTACATGAATTTTAAAAAGCGTGACTTAAGAGTGAAGAGAAGCAAAATAAAAATTTTTAAAGGCATTTAAAACCCACTCCCTTTCCTTAGCCCTTAAGTCATCGTATGAAAAGAGAAAGAAAAGAGGAAAAAAAGGGAAAAAAGAGGAGAGGGTTTAGCCGTGGGAAAGAAGAAAGAAAAAGAAAAGAAGAAGAGAAGAAAAATAAAAGAAGAAGAGAAGAAGAAGAGAAAAACAAAGGAAGAGAAGGAAATAAAGAAAGCTTGACGGTTTAGCCATCTTTACTAAGGTAAGTCCAAACCTTCTTAAGCTAGAGAATGATATTAAAATCTCATGATTTAGAGGCAAATGAAGTGATAGCATGTGTATATTATGAATCTTTGAATATGTTAAGGATTGAAGAATATTATGCTGAGATGTTAAGGCATAGAGCATGCATGCATGGTTTCATGAAACCCTTAGTATATGTGACCCTAATAATGCATGCATAATGACTTAGGCTAAGAGATTGGTTTCAGGGAGCCAGAACAGGAGAAATAGCAGCTATAGCGGTGTGCTAGCAGCTGAGGTGAGTGGGTTCCTCATCTAGCTTTGTGAACTATTTTATAATAGTATAGTGATATTTTGCTAACAATTCAGAGTATGTTATGCTAAGTATAGTATCTCAAGTAGTTAAATATGGGAAATGAGAACCCAGTTATGATGTATTTTATTTAAAGCATATTCTAAAGCAAAGCATGAGTTTCAAAAAAAAGGGGCATGAGTTAAAGCAAAGCATGAATTTCAAAAAAAAAAAACAAGAGTTTTTCAGCAAAGCATGAATTTAAGAAAAGAAAAAGGAAACACGAGACTTAGCAGGTTTCAAAGCAAAATGTAGAGTTTCATAAAAAGTATTGTTTAGATAAAAACATATGTTTCAGTAAAGTATGAAATTTATCTTTCAGAGTTATGTTTCAAAGTAATGCATAGGCATGCATGAGTAGAAATATTTCAAAGAAAGTATAGCTGATTGTATATTGGATTATAAACTTATATTTGAGTATTTCTACAGCATACAACATAAAGAGCATTTGGTCATTTATGGGGCTGATCACCCTGTAAACTGTGCCATAGCATGAGCATTGCACACACTATTATAGCCGGCACCTCCTTGCGATTCGATCGTACTATGATCCCTAGGCCAGGGGAGTACAAGCTAGATCAGCCCAGTGGGACAGATTGCAAGTAGCCTAGTGGGGCAAAAATCACAGCTCAGTAAAGAGCTAGATTACTATATAGCCCACGGGGGCTCAGAGATATTGGCCCATGGAGGGGGCAAGCAGGAGGCCCAGGGAAAAGAGGCAAGCTCACACCTGGGGTGAATCGCACATGTGAGGGGTGCCATGTGGTGCGGGGATCCTCGGCGCTCAGTACACTCACCCACTGAGAGTACACCTGCAGAAGGACGACTGTAGGGATATACCTTAGTGGTAGCACATCCAGCCCATCATCATGATATTTGTAAATGTGGTATTTCTTCATTTAAGTTATATTATTGGAAGTATAAGCTAACTTATAAGTTATCTTATCTCATTTATAAAGATTTCTGTATCTATTGCGATATGTTGTGTTAGTATGATTATGAGTTTTATAATGCGGTTCTCAACCTTTCCCATTGTTAGATGGTTATCCATTCACTGGGACTTAGGTCTCACCCCTCTACTGTTGAAATTTTTGGATTTCAGATCAGAGGTAGCAGGTTGACTCTTGGATGCATGATTTTGATGTGGGTGGCTAGATGTGGATAAATTGGTTGATGACATGATTTATGTGACTTGGATTGTATATGTATTTGAAATTGATATGGATGGATGTGTATAACTGTAACCCTATGATGTATTTTGGACTTGGAGTGGTTATGAGAAATGACTTTTGTTGTAAAATGAATTTGTGTATATGGTCTTTATAACGGCATAGTGATGAAAGTTATATTGCCTAAAATCAGGTGATGAAAAGTGTGGAAATTATATTTTATCTGAGCAGGATGAAATAAATTTGAGATGTTATTTTATAAACAGTATGAATGCGATGAGCAGGTCAAAGTTTTTAACAAGTTCAGTATTTTTGTGCATGTAACTTATGACAATTAGATAAGGATCGCCGGGGCTTTATGGTACGTAGCATAAAAACTAGCAGATCTTTACTTAATTTTCATAAGAAATTATGCCGTCGGGAAGGGAGCCCGACAGATTTTTAGTATCAAAGCCTAGGTATTAGATTTTAGGGGCATAAGCATGAGTCTAGCACAGAGAGTATAGTTTTGAATGATGAATCTGATCAAATGAATTGTGTTTTGTAGAATGGTTAACACAAGGACAAGGAAGGAGAGCAATCCTCAGGGAGAGGCAGGGGTCAGGGTAGACCCAGATGGGTGAGTAAGGGAGCCCAGCCCAGTAGAGTATCTTCTAGTGATCCATCATCTGATGGTGCAGGGATGGATATACCTCAGAAGCATCTGCATGGGTCTCCTTCACTATCCACTACCCTAGTGCCAGTGGAACCATCTTCGGCACAGACCCCAGGGCAGAGTATGCTAGACTTAATGGAGATGATTACCCAGGCAGTCATGGCAGCAGTGGCCTCTAATTCCAGTTTACAGTCTAGAAATCTTAAGGCAGAAAGAAATGTAGAGAGAGCTAGAAAGTTGGGAGCTCTAGAGTTTCAGGGGACCATTGACCCTATTCAGGCTGATGTTTGGTTTCAAAAAACAGAAGGAGTCTTTGAAGTGATGAAGTGCTTTGAGAAGCAAAAGCTGAATATAGCAACCTTCCTATTGGAAGGAAGAGCACAAAATTGGTAGAGATCTGTTAGTAGTAGGCAGCCACAAGGGATGGAAGTAACCTGAGAGAATTTTAAGGAGTTCTATCAGCAATATTATTCAGAGGTGTATAGAGATCAGAAAATGAGAGAATTTCTTAATTTAATCCAGGGAAAGATGTCTATAGCTGAGTATGAGGCTACCTTTATTGAGTTGTCCCGATTTGCTGAAGCCCTAGTAGTGGACGAGAGGAAGAAATATAGGCTATTTCAGGATGGATTAAACCTCCCAATCAAGGTTAAGACCAGCATGTAGTGTTACAGTAGTTATTCTGAGCTGGTGCAAGGAGTCCTCAGGGAAGAAGAGATAGAGAAGGAGTTCCTTAGTAGAAGGCAGGAGAGAACAAAAAGGAGTGCACCTACTTTCCCTTTAGGTGCAGGAGGAACTTAGGAGAAATAACATACCTTGTTTGAACTTATGACTTGGATACCAATTCGCAGGCCATATAATCTTCGAGAACTATAATGCATCAATAACAACCCATTTCAACTAACCATAATGTATAAAGTATGGCATGTATATCTATTCAATGCGAGGAAGCTCAAATGTCATAACAGACGACACTGGAGCATAAGAGGACCCACTATCATCAAAGTTTAACCGAAGCACATCATCATCATCGAAGCCATCTATTGGTACCTTTCCTTGTCCTTCGTTCCTAAGCTTAAGACATATGCATTGTTACTTTGATCCTTTATTATTGCCAAACAAACCAAGCGATGAGCTAACTCCCCCATTGCACTCACTCAAATTCAAGTAGGCATGGGGAGCAGAATTGTCCAATAGATTCATTTCTCAATCCGCAACTCTATGCTCAAAATGGGATATATAACCCTCTTGTACTATGAAGTCTCAGATGATGTGGAAACTAGTGATTGGTGCCCGCTCACTCAAATTCAAGTAGGCATGGGGAGCAGAATTATCCAATAGATTCATTTCTCAATCCGCAACTCTATGCTCAAAATGGGATATATAACCCTCTTGTACTATAGAAGTCTCAGATGATGTGGAAACTAGTGATTAGTGCCCACTCAAAAGAAGAAATGTCGATGGCCCACTATCCATCAGTAATTGGGTATACAAGTCGGGCTTGCTATGCTGTGTATCAAACTGTATATACAAACTGGGCATTCTTTCTTCAGGTAGATATTCCCACAATAATGGCACCTCCGTGGTACTTTATGCTTTCATATTCATCTTCATCTCAGATAATGCTGATTGGGGCAAGTGAGTATCTAACATCATCTCTACATCATCATCATTTCTAATTTCAAAGAGTACTTATGCCATCTAGCCCACTTGAACAACTATGGAAAATCTATAGACTAGCTTGCTCACTTTCTAATTAGGGCCCAACTCTAGCATGCGATGAAGTTTGACCACTAGATCACAATAAGACATACCACGCCTCATCCGAAGACTCTTCGAATTTGGCCCATCGAATGTGATGCCATTCAGGCCATGTATGGTTGTCCTATTCAAATGTGCAAGATAAATGAGTAGTCTATTCATATTGATAGCAATTCCTTAAAAAAAAGTAATATACCATTGGCCACATGAAAGCCCAAGGGCTTATAAAATTAAATGGCACATGTTCAATTCATCGCATGCTATGTTTCTCTAACTGTTCAAACCATTCAAGACTATTATAGATTCTCTGACTATTCAAACCATTCAAAATTATTCTAGTCCCGAGGGCTTATCTAGATTCTAACTATCCAACATTTCGTCTTGACATGTAGCCCACCAACACTTGCTGGGGAACTTAGAATGGTTGATGGTCTTCAATGCATCTTAGTGTAGAATGCCATCTTTAAAATAAATTCATCTCTACAAGGGCCTCCAAATTTCATACTCTAAGGAAACACTTCAATAAATTCACATTCATCGGCCCAAGGATATCTAAAAGGGTTGTGATTAATTTGGAGAGTTGTGTAACACGGTGGACCTGTCTCTTAGAATAGTGTCTCTTGGAAAGAGCTGCATCTCTTCACAAAGTGATGCTCATGTTTTTTTTAGCATAGGAGAATGAAAAAGGCAGGCAAGCCAATGTTGAATGCATAGCTGATCAAAGTTGTACCCAATGTCCTAGTGATGGTGGTGATTGATCCGTGGAAGTTAATGGCACAACAACTTGCTCCTGTGAGATAAATTTACATTCCTGCTTTCCATATCACAGGAATCATCTAAAACCAATCTTCTAATGATTCCTTCCTGACTATGGCATACCTCAACGTAACAAAAAAAATCTTATTAGCCCTAAAAGACGCTGTTTATCTAATTATTATCCTATTTCTCACTTGCATCAGGATGTGCCATCCAGTGCCATAATATACCATGCAGTGCCATAATGTGCTAAAAAAATTTTAAAAAAATCCAGCAATATTTGTAATGTTAATATGAATATTTCCTAAACAAAATTAAAAAAAAAAAAAAATCCTCACCGCACGACGTCACCCGATCGTCGATGGGGCTGGGGGTGGCCGCCGGCGCCGAGACCTCCCTCACCCCCGATCGGGGCTGTGTAGAAGTGATGAGGGAGGGGGGGCGGTGTTGCGGGGAGCCGACGATGGGGCAGGAGGTGGCAGACGGGCTAGGTGACACGCACAACGAAGGCCTCGGGACCACTCGGTCCTCAAAAGGGTAAGTCTTTTTTTTTAAAAAAAGATAACCCTTGAAATCGTCTCTTGATGATTCCAGCTTGAGCCACCTGCCCCATTTTTAACGAGTGTAGGCCCAAGTGCAACAATAAATCATATCCAATATATGACTATTCTTTGTGACACGGCACAATATATATATATATATATATATATATATAATCCGCTAAGGCATCTCCATTATTTTTTTTAAAAAATTAATTAATATTAGTTTGAAAAATTATTTTAAAAAAAGCATTATTATTAGCAAGAGTGATAAGCGACACATACCTGCCTTGCTTGCAGAACTTATGGGACCTAACAGCTCACCTACAGGTTTTTAAATGTTCGCATGTTTGCCATGAAGCAAATTATCTTGCAGATTATGAATCATTTGCATGGCTAGTGGTTAACATTCTGCCATCGGTGGGCCATTTGATCTCTGCTGCTGCTGTCGGTTTGTTGTTCACGAGACTGTAATTTGAGAACTTTAATGTTCTCTATCCTTAGAAAGAAAAAGGCATTATTTATTTTTATAATTATTTGCCATTCTTTTTTATCCACGTTCTTTCCAAGTTTTCATGTGAATTGGGGCCCCTTTCATCAATTGTAGCCAATATGTTCCAGAAACTGAACTACTGACATTAACTATAAGCAACAAGCAAAAAATATTCATCTAGCTCTCTATGTTGAACAGTGTTTCTAAGTTGAATGCCCAAATGTTAGCCCACATATGAAAAACAAATTTTGAAATTCAAATTTGCAGTCATGACCCATTACTAGTTTCGGACATTGAGTAGCATCCTAATTTGATTTAAAGATTAAACAGTCAAGCGAATCAGCCTCACAAATCAAAACCGGTCTACCTGGAATACCTCCGAATCAACCCACTTTAGCACCAATTATATTTTACTAATGCACCATCACCTGCGCTAATTCTGCTTTGCCACATCTGCTGCACAGAATGATAGACTCCAAAGCAAGCAAACTGAGAACACAAACTGAGGAATGATTCAGCTTCCAGTCTGCAACCCATGGAAAGGTTCAAGTTAAGGAAACTGCTGCACTCAATTGGAAAAGATTCAAAAAAAAAAAAAAAAATTCAAAATTCCTTAGGAGACTAGCCATACAAGAACACTTAAGGTGGGTTTGATGAACTAAATCAGAAGTGGGATAAGATTTTTTTATTCCTTTTACATTTGTTTTCCACAACAATAAGATAAAATTATGTCCAGCAAAATAGCCAATTCCGTTGAAGGGGAATAACTTATTCCATCAAAATAAGTATTTTTATTTTTATCTTGTTCGGCTACTACTTTATAACTATCCTATCTCATCCTGTCTTTTATCAAACATAACATAAGATAATTTTTATGATATCCTATTCTTTCTCTTATCTCATTCTTCCTTTTATTCTATCTTATTTTATATACTAAATGCAGCCTTAGTAAGCCAATATTTATAGTATCACAATCTCAAACCTTGCAGCTTAAGGAGCCCCTTATCTGGATCAAAACTCCAAAGCCACCTAAGAGCAACCTTTGACATTTCTAATCACAAATCCAATAACAAGCAAGATCAAGAATTTTCCAACTCATGCCTCAATGAACAAGTTATGACATAAGTTTGAGAGCTCAAAAAGGTGATATGCTTGTTAGAATTTTTTTTCTTCCCTGAATAATAAATTAAAGTAAATACACTAATTTTATCAATGAAAATTGCACTAACCTGATTTTATACATGCATGGCTTCCAAAAATTAAATTTTGGAGTGAGTAACAACCTCTGAGCTGCATAACTTGAATCATGAGTAGATGCAACCTGCTGTCCCTTTCTAGCTGTGTTGAGCTTCAGTAGCGTGAAGCTCACAGATTTTTCCATATCACAGAAAAAGGGCTTTGTGTCCACAGTGGATAACTAGCAATGAACAATAAACTGTACTTTGAAGAGGAAGATATAGAAATCAAGATTTTTTCTCATAGAAAGAAAAGAATGAATATGCTTTTTGATTTAGCGTCAAGGGCAAGGGGACCACCCCATCCATGTTGGAGCAGACGTCAATCCTATGTCTGATTCTTCTTCTCCAATATATTCTACCTGACAGAATTACTACATTAATAGAAAATGCATGCATTAAATGACCAGACATGATGTTTGTGCCATGCTATTGTTGGATAAGCTATATATATGGGCTTATAATGGTAGAAGCTAGACTTCTTATATGCAGGCTTCTTGTTCTACATCTGCTTTACAATTGACTCAATTTGTCCAATTTCACCACAAAAAAATAAAAATAAAAATAAAAATAACCAGTCATTCAATAAATGATCCAATTACATCTAGCCTACTCTAAAATTTACAACTCACCATCAATCCTGCTAACATAGTATTTTGGTAGTATGATAAGATATAATCCACATTGTTCTAGTGTTGGTTTAGAATCTGGTGGTAAGTGGAAATTGAGAATAACCAGAGTATTCAATCTTAAGCATAACTCATGTGAACTTAGTGCAAAATAAATGTATTGATTGCTAGCATGTAAATCAAGATGAGGTTTAGTTTTGATCATTATAGCAGTGGGTGCAGTGAAAGTCCAAAACCATACCAAATATAATGTTAGCAAAAAAATAGAGATAGCATAAGGTAATAAAAAACAAATCATATGCAGCAAGATCTTTTACTGCCAGAAGAATCATCACTGTGCAAGCTTTTCAAGAAAAGCACATGAAATGAACAATAAATACAAAGTCTACTAATCAACTTTTAAAGACGGGCTTTGTGAAGTTAAAATACTGCTGATGGTTGTGAGAGTTGAAAGCAAAACATCAAAGACATAGGCAGCATTTGGGATAAGAATAAGAGGGAGTCAAAGTCATTTTACCCAATTATTCCACTCTTTTTCAGCCAAACATGCATTGAAGCACCTCAGTTAAACCACTTTTTCAGAAGGGCAAAACAAGTATTTCTGAAAAGTTGGTACACCTTTTCACCTTCCAAACCTATTTACGCCACTTAACTCTCTGCAATAGGATTAAGTTAGCCCATTTATTCCAACTTAACTTATTCCATTTCCAAACACAGCCAAAGTGTTCAGGTCTTAAAGAAGCATAGCTGTACATGCTATTAACAAAATGTAATAACCAACCCAACTCCTGGGCACAGCCATTCGTTGAGGGCCTTTTCAGTTGAAAAACTTTGAAGGTAGTGCATCTGGTTCAAGATACCATGACCCTTTAACGATGTCTTGGTATCTGAATGCAACCAGAGCGAAAGCAGGGATTCTATATGAAGAGCTGAGCATTTCCAGTCCTGAAAGCTCCCTAGTCAACCAGAACCCCTCATACAGCTGCCTCTGGAAAAAGGTTGAGCACCTGTTCACCTCAACCAAGCTGTATATGTTAATTCCAGCCTCCTCTGAGAAGTCCAAGAAGATCTGTACCACTTGACACTGCCACCTAACAAAGATCAGAATTTTTCCCATTGCTGTTCCATTTTTTTTTACATAGGCCAGATATCACCTTTCCAAGGGTAAATTCCACGGAACGGCTTCTTTGTGCTCTTGTCACACTTAACAAGGTGAGAGAACCAAGACATCACTAGGTTAGCTGTTGCCCAACCAGCATGAAATATCCCACAGGCCATAGGCAGACTTTCTTTCACCCATCATATTTCTTCATCTCACATCGGGTGAGTTTTAAGTATGTCACACCACTGTATTTAGGGAAATTACATCAGTTATTCTAACGTATGGTTGAGGCATGCCATCTGGACTATCATATATGGCCATACCTCTTTTGTGACAACATCTTTAGGTGACAATCTGGATTCATGGTTTTGGAAGCACCAGAGTCTACAGTTGTAATGCCACAAGCCCACCTGCTCCAATTAACCTGTCAGTGGGCCGAAACTATGTGGTCCTAAAAACTCGAGTGAAAGTTAATTGATAGCAGGTAAACTTGAGTTATAAGCACTTCAAACTTTTCTTTTCCATTTGATGTAAGACTATTTTTGAGGTATTACAATTATCTCCCTCCCTTTTCATTTGATGTAAGACTATCCTCCTTATAATGCGACGTCCCGGATCATTGGTGCTGCAACAGTGGCTCCATATCATAGCGAAACTCTGCTACTGTCTTATGGGTAGTCCTTTCCCCATACCTACCGCACACTCGGATACTTGGGTTGGCACTGATACCATTTGTAATACCTCAAGCCCACCTGATGATCCAATTAACCTGTTAGTGGACCGAAATTACGTGGTCCTAAAAACTCGAGTAAAAATTAATTGATAGCAGGTGAATTTAAGTTATAAGCACTTTAAACTTTTCTTTTATATCCAATGTGGAGCTATTTTTGAGGTATTACAATGGAAGTATTTGAAAGTTGACTGAAACTAGCTTCATTGTTGCATGAGGATGATTTGAGGGGTGCATTTGCAAAATCAACAATGGCACATGAAAAATCTTGGCGCAGATAATCTAGCACAGCATATGGGTCTAGCTCCAACTGTCCAACAGACAATTTGCCATTCCATCAATTTCTCCACCCACAAAGCTAAATGCAGACACATTTTGAGAGAACATGAACAGCTTGTTGACAGGAATATGGAAAGATAACCCATTTCCTCTCTTAGAGTAACTCTGGAAAACAACTTTGTATCCATGAACCCTCACCAAGTAAGCAACCTTGACACCTGCATCCTTTAAATAATCAGCAAGAATTTCTATCATTTCAAAGCCACACTTTTCCCTGATCCCCAGGTTTGAGCACCATTCCATATCCCAATCTCAAATACATAGCCCAAATCTCACCCTTCTTGGGGGCGAACTTCTATTGATTGCTTTGCTATGCCATCTGATCGCAGATCATGAGAAAATCATAGGCCCACTATGCATGATTTTGCTCGACTCCAGAGCAAATCATCCACAAGCAACAGGCAAACCATCATCACACTACCTTTTCTCCTGAAAGGACTGCAGACAAGGTTTGAACCTTGTGACATACAGCTTAAACTTGTTCGGAATAACCTTATACATCCAAGCATACCTGCAAGGCATATTCTCTTGATGATAGGCCACCAAACCTGACCCATGGAGAAAAGCTCAGCCTTCCTGTCGTTCTACCTCTTCCTTGACACCAAATGCTGAGAAGAAGAGTGGCTTCCTTCTTCCAACTTTGAGTAGAGATCACTTCCTTCCTTGGACCTCTACCTTAGCAAAATCCAACTTACCTCCTCAGTACCTCTGTTTTTCATCAGCTCTTTTTCTGTTTTTCATCAGCATAATCTTCTGCCAGTAGGACCGCCCTGCCTACTCGAACAAAAGCATCATAAGCTGTCCTCTTAGTCCTACAAGAACCTAGTTTATCTGAACAACATCTTGCAACATCTCTTTTGATGGCTGCTTCATTTCCTGACTTCAGACCACCACTGCACCAAACCTTAAAATCCAGATCATAAAAGTTATTCCCTACCATTTCTCTTTTAATCAAAGGCTGCCCATTTCATGGGATCCAAGAGCACATTGAAGGCATCCTCGGCAAAATTAAGGGCCAACCTGGTGCCTGGGAAGTCATCCTTGTGGGCTGTAAGAGGGAAACAAGTTTTTGATATTATGCTGCTATGGCAGTAGCCTCAGCCAAAGGGGAGATCCACAGGACCTCGTACCAGTCAATTCCACAACTTGGGAGCTCAAACTCCGTTGAGCACAGAATTTCACATGCAATAAGCATTCCTGAAGCATGATCAAGCAAGGATGAAAACCTCTGATTTCCTAGAAGGGTTCTCACGCCAGTATAATCTCAGCTCCAAAATTTCTTTGAAATAGCTTCTTTTGCAAGAGATAGCTTCTCGCCCATCTTGCTTTCTCTAAAAACATTGCAAAAATTGGAGTAGAGAGACAAGTGTCTGTGAAAACCCATTGATTCAGCAAATAAAAATCTAAAAATGCATGCAAATGTCGTCGAAGGAAGAAAAATGGGAAAAAATGCAGACCAAAAACACCTAATAGCTCGTGATTTACAAAGTACTGAATATATTTGCTCCTGGAAACAAAATTATTCAGATTACAATAAGAACAGAAAGGTACAGAAAAAAGCTACCTGAGCCAAAATAAACGATTAAGCACGCTAAATGCTCTCAGGAAATTATGATTTTAATACAATTAAATGTATTTTTGCGACTACTCAATTATAATTAGCAAATAAACATCCAAAAGTGAATATTTGAAGAGGCAAGATATAATGCCAAAAATGCATATTTGAAGAGGCAAGATATGATGTTGACAAAGAAGCGAGCATTAAAATTCTAATTGAGGGTTTTAAAAAAATGAACCAATCAGCTACTGGGGAAAAAAATGCAGGCTTAAAAAAAGGATACAAATCAAAGGAAATTTTGAGCTAAAGTAAGAAACAAATGCCCAAAAACGGTCCCAAGAACTCCTTTTTCTTTGCATTTCCTTCCGATTTTCTTACAATTTCGAATAGGGGGTCTGAAAAAAATATTGAACCCATCAGCTACTGGAAACACAATGTAGGTCCAAACAAGGCTTCGAAACAAAAGAAATTTTGAGCTAAAGCAAAGAAACAAATGCGCTAAATTGGTTTCCAGAATTGCTGATTCTTTGCATTCAATTCCCTTTCCTTGCAATTTAGAAACAGAAAACTTAATGCGGGATACATGCGAGCTAAAATTTATGTGGGAAAAATTAAAAAACCATCAAACTCTCTCCAAATCCATGAAGAAACGAGAACAAGCAATAAACCATAATTATTATAGGACCAGAGGTGGGAAAAAATCACAGGAAGCTCACAATTAATGAGACGAGAACGCCTGGCTGTAGGTGTCCTGCGGAAACCCTAACGATGGCGAGAGAAGGAGAAAGAGAACTTGGCGAGGATGAAAACTTAAGCGAAAGCAATAAACCAAATGAGGGGGAGAAGGGAGAGAGTGAGAAGGCTTTTATTTTTCA
Source organism: Metroxylon sagu (assembly GCA_017589505.3). NCBI lineage: Eukaryota > Viridiplantae > Streptophyta > Magnoliopsida > Arecales > Arecaceae > Metroxylon > Metroxylon sagu. Next base: position 994,886 of record JACVBY030000537.1, on the reverse strand, counting down.
AATTAGATTTACTTATTTATTTATTTTCAGGGGAATTAGCATTCAGTGGTAAATGCTAGCTAGTGGGATTCATGGCCAACACACGTGTTAATTTTTTCTTACTAAATGTTACATTTTCGAGTTGGAAAAAGTTCCACCGTTTTTAGGTTAAACTGTACCGTCCTTATCTAAAACAGCATTTGCTTTATCAGCCAATACTTCTCATCTACCTACCTTTGAATCCAATATATAAGTTAAATTTTCGCTATAAGTCTTACATTTTCAAGGTTGCAAAAACATTCTACCCCCTATAATTTTGAAATGTTACATGAAACTTAATATTATAATTTAAAGCATTATATCAAACTGAACTTTTTATTAAAAATTTATTTATTTTCATAAATAATATTAATTACATATAAAATATAAATTAAAATATATATTTTTAATTTTTAAACTTCGAAGATGTTTTATTTTTATTTTTATACTATCAAAAAATTTTAAAATATTTATTTATTTTAATTTTTATTTCAGTTTAGTTTTTATTATTAAAAAAACTTAATGTCATAAAGAATCTGTCAACATGCACACTTATATGAGTGAGAGATTTTAACTGGATGAAAACTTATGTGACGAGAACTTCTTTTCTTGAAAAGCCCTTTCTTTTGAAAAAAACCCTTTCTATACCCTCAAATATACATCCTCTCTCCGGCCAGGCAGCGCTCAACTGGTGCCTTCCTCTCTAACCAGCAGCCAGCCCGAGCAACAAGATGGCCACTTCAAAACCAATCGGCTCTAGCACCTCTCCATCTTCTTCTCCGGCCAACTCTACATCCAGCACTCTAGCACCGCTATCTCTGTCCAGCAGGCCAACCGCCTCTTCGTCCAACACCCTAGCACTACCGTCTTCTTCTCCGGCCACCTCTCTTTCCACCGCCTTAACACCGCCATCTTCTTCTTCGGCCACTTCAAAACCAATCGACCCATGCACTCTCTCCAGCGAGCACTCAACCCCTCTTTCTCTTTGGCCAAACAGCGCTCAGCCACTGCCTTCCTCTCTAGCTGGTGGTCAACCCGAGCACTAGGCCAACCACTGTCTCCGGCCTTGCCATCTTCCTCTTCATCTCCAAAGACATCTGGGTTTATCCCATTGTTTATTTCATTTTTCAGTTCACAGTCAACATAGTCCTCAAACGCTATAAATTGTTTATCCAATTTTTCTGCATATGTTATGCTTTGACTCAAATGGTGCCTTCCGCCGTCACCAATTGGATTGAAATCCCCAAGTACACAGCCGTAACAAAAGAAGTAGTGATTAAATTAAGCAATCACAAGATGAAACCCTAATATATAATCACTAAATATTCATTATTACTGATAATAATTTACTGCCTTTGCATAGATCCTCTCTATGACTTCGTATATAGGATCACCTTCCTCATCCTCATAAATAAAAGGTATAAGAACATAATGCTGCTATGTTCAATATGAGCAAAAAATTTTTTAGCTGCAGACGATATAGAGCAAGTAGAGCTTATGGGAGCAAGTGGAGCTTATGAATTTTTTAATTGGTACAATTCTCCTCTTATGCCTGCGAAGATGAATTTAATATCAAAATTTTTCAAAAAATACTCAAAGCTCGAGAATGAATTAGCCATGCATGTGTTATACTCATTTCATGGCTAGTTATAACTATGATAGTAGTAGGTATGTACTTAGAAAAGAGTGAAAAAGGAGGAACCTGTATCTCCCCTGCTATATTAGATGCAGTGTCTAGGATCTGTCATGTACATATTTGTTTTATGTTAATAAAGTTACATTGTCAATGCAAGCTGAAATCATGCTAGTAGTATAGTTTTGTTTCTCACTGTTATGATGTTAGTGGATTCAATATATATAAAACTATTTCAAATCTATTTGAATGAATGACGAAGAAGACAACCCTAATTTCTAGTTCATTAATAGTTTACTGATGGTGGCACAATGGATGAGTTTTGCCGTAAGACTAGGACATGGTTCGAAAGCATAATTAGGTGTGAGCATGGCATGGTTAGGCATAGATTAAGCCTATCGTTGGGTACAATTTGTGGCATTGTCAGAATCTATGAATACTCATTTATGGTAGCTTTCTGAATGAGGGACTGAGAACCAGGTATGCTCTTTCATTAACTAAATTGCCATGCGAGAGAAAAAGAAAAAAGAAAAGAAAAGAAAAGAAAAGAAAAGAAAAGGAGCTGTTGTGAAAGGATCTAGAATATGCTAGAATTTACAATGGATCTAGGATATAGACTTGAAAGTGAGCCCTGTGAAAGAAGTGACTACAGGTAACCAATCAGATTCAACAGTTTTTTAGTAACTGGGTGATATGAAATGGCAAGCTCAATATCTGCAGAAAACCTGATAATTTGTAGTAAACTTTGTGAAACTTGGCAATTTAAAGTAAACTGTGGGAAACCTAGCAATTTGAAGTAACCTGGCAAGTTTTATATCTGCACAAACTACAATTAATGTGCAGAAGTAACAACATAGTACCAATCCAAACTTCAATTAGAACTCCATTTCACGCAAGTAAATGGACCTGATACCATTATGTGCGAGATGTAACAAAAAAGAAAAGAAACTCCAAATACATTATAACATTTTGAAACTCTGAAGGCATTATAACAGTTTAAAACGCCAAAGACAATGTAACAGTTTAAAACTCCAAATACATTACAATAGTCCCGTCATTACAACCATCATAAATTATTCAAATACATTATAACTTCTTAAAACTCCAAATACATTATAACTGTTAGATAAATATAGTCCAAACCATTACATACAAGACCTAGTCCAAGCTAAGACAACCAAATGCATACCAGGACAACAATCTAAATCACATAAATTGTCAATGCTAGGACTATTACAACCAAGTTCAAACCATTACAATTCGTACCAAAACATTAAAAGCCGGTCCAAACCATTACAACCAAATCACAAAAACTAAGTCCAAACCATTACAGCCAATATAAACAACCACCATGACCATAGTAAATCGAAACAATCCACCAAACAACAAACAAGAACAATCCAAACCATGGCAAACAAGAAGTCTAACTACCACCTCCATAGTATTAATCCAAACAACCATCAAACAGGAACCATTAGAACTCCTTTAGTACTTCCAAGATAGTCTTGTCACATTAGATTGAGTGTTACCTTCTTTGATGGTAACACCAAAAGAAGCTGCAGTCCTCCGATTTGATGCATAGGATTTCCTTCCAAATTTTTCTCTTCTATTATTGTTATACAAAAACATATAACTAGTCTTACATTTTAATTACTAACAAATAACTTAAAAGCTTGTCAAAAGATTCGTCAATGCATACCTTGTATACAAGTCCCATCCCAATATGTGTCTCCATATGGGTGCATGATCCTTATTATTTGGTGCCATCTTCACCTAACTTGATGCCCATACAACTTTGATGCCTCTTGGTTTGTATTAGAAATGATAAAAGGTAAGAGCTAAAGAGCTAGGTGAGCAATGTGTAAAAGCTAAGTGAGTAATATTTTTACCCCTAGCTTCACAACTGGTTGTTTACCTTTTCTCGATCTAGTAGAAGCTTTCCCTCTTTTAGGTCCCTTGCTTGTGCTAACATTATAACTATATTGTTGACATCTAGAGCATTTCATCTTACTATGCATCTTACTTATTTTATGAGATTGAGTAGGCTCATTTGGGTCCCTTCTCTTACTTTTCTTCAATCTTTCAGATGGTCTTCTAATCTTAGAAAAAAAGACTACATTCATATTGGTATATTGCTACAACCTAGACCCATTGATGCGGCTGATAATAAGGCTATAAATCATCCTAAAATAAGTCTCTTTGTAGTAAGATAGATGCATATACTCCTCAGTATTGCAATTCAGATACTAAATGGCAAAAACAACATATATACAAAGGATCTCAGTAAGGTCCCACTTATTGCAGCTATAAGTATGCTTTTTAAGATCTACCACAAACTAGTCATTCCCACAAGCCGTCTCAAAGAGTATAGCACTAGCTCATGTTGATGTACAACTCCTAAACCCAATCTTATTTTTCTCCAACTTCTTCTGAATCCTAAGACATATAGTCCCATTAAAATTCATTTCCTTTGTCCTATTATTTATGAACCTTCATCAAATACTTCCTAAGATTATCTATCATTGTTAGGATTGGTTTGTTTCTTATCCTTATTATCTCTCCATTGAAAGTCTCGCACATATTATTCAGCACATGATTATATTTCAACTAGGTGCTGAATATATGCCTACTCCAAAACTTTGGTGGAACTCCATCAACCAATTATAGGCATCTACATCTAGAGTCTTTATTGTCTTCATGTTGACCTCAAATTCAGGATAAGTAACTACTCGTGCAGCATTCCATACAAGTTTCTTCAAGGTGAGCCCTTTGAACTAAACCTTAAAGTTTCTACACAAATACCTAATGTAAAATCTATGATCCACATCAAGCACCACACACTTATCTCAAGAGTTACTTTATAAAAATGAATTAAAGTCCAAAAAAGAGCCTTAAATTACAAACACTAGTCACTAATAAATATCAAATCATACACTCTCACCAGCCCAATGTCCTGCACAAGCAACTCCAAAAACCATCTTCAAGAGTCCCTTATCTCAACTTCTACCACAGCATATGCTATAGGAAATATATCGTTATTTGCATCAATACCAATAGCTATAAGTAGTTGTCTCTAACATGGACCCTTCAAGTGGTATGCATCCAAACCAGTAAGTGACCTATATCCAGCATACAACCCTTATCTACAGGCTTCGATGCATACAAATAGCCTCCGAAAAATTGGCGCCATGTCAATTTGAGGTCTATCCACATTAATCTTTATAGTACTGCCAACATTACTCATCCTGATCTCCTCATAATAATCATGTAGCCTGGCTACTGCTCTACTTTAGTACCCTTCATCATAGTTTTGGCCTTCTTTTTGGCCTTATATATCTAACTCCTAGATATTTTGACAACAAAGTCCTTCACTTGTTCTACAATAGAAGATAACTTTCAATGAGGTTGTGCTTTAAATGTTTCCAAATAATGTTTGGATATCCACTTGGAATTCTCATGCCTATTCCATCTAAGTTGGTGCTTCTATGTTCATCAATTAAAATTTTGATTTGTATGATGCTCTCTCTCTCTACTTTTTAGAAGCATAAAACCGCCACTTACAATTCTCCTAGTAGACTATAGTCATCCTTTATCAACTTATTTTTCATTAACTTCAGATTATATCTTTCCTTCATAGCATAGTTCTTGATGGCATCCTTTAGTGTATGTGCATCAAGAAAAATCATGCTAACTTTGAACTTTACATTACCCATATTGGTTTTGACCAAGAACTCTAGAAACCTTCTCTTAATGGGTTTGTTTACATCATCATCAAACTTAATAAAGGTAAGAAATACCTCATCATTACAATCTGAATTTATTTTAAATTTATCATCACTCTTAGCTTCCTCCAAATCAATGTTAGCATCAATATTGTCTTCAAATAATGCATCATCCTCACTCTCAACATCATCCTCCATCCCAAAATCATTGACTCCTAACTTATCATCACTGACTCTAAACTCATCATCCTCACTCTCCTCAAAGACATTGTCCTTACTATATCTAACTTTGAAGTCCTCCACGCTAATGCCTTTCTTGGCACCCTTTTCACCACCCTTTCAAGTACCCTCCTTAGTTCCCTCTCTACTACCACTTCAGGACATTCATCAGCACTCCAATGGAGTAATGGCATTGAATCCAACAACTTTGGCTCATCAATTATAGCACATAAATCATACTCCACATATACATAAATGATCCTACCATCTAGAATGTATGCAATCATATCCAAAATATTTCTATCACTTGTTAAATTTCTAAGTCCATTCTCCAACAACTGATCAAGCACACAATAGAACAATTCAATAAAACTAGGGACCCTCGAATCTAACAATATACTATGAATCTCAGAAATGGACATCTTATTAGGATCGCAGTTGTTAAAAACATTGTACCTTCCTCCCACATGCCTTCTTTCTCCTCTATATAAGAAGTAGCCATCATAGTATAAAACTAAGAAAAAACCTCTAACACTCATATTGCAATAAAAGAAAGTACAATGAAAAAGTTAGATAAACATGTATAATTCTAGTCATTTAAAGGGAATATAATTTATAAAATATAACAATAGAATCTACTTTAGATACATTAATCTATGTCAATTTATAAATCTATATAGACTGGTATGCATGCATTCATATAGACTACTAAATATTGGTATCACATGGAGAATTATAGATTGTAAATTTATCCAAGGAAGTCACTATAGAATGATGTCAAACAATAAAACTATGTTTTTGAAAAACATCTATGGGCATCTATGGCTGGTTTTTATGCACAAATGCAACACCAAAATTCTATATGCACAAATGTACATTCATAAATGAGACATGCATACAAATTAAGGAGTCAGACATTGATTGAACTACAAAAATTAAATTGTATTAGAAATGTAAGATATGTTAAGTCAAACAATTAATTGAGATGCATGTAAGGCTTCTATTGGATACCTGGAGCCAAATTTAATTTCTAGCAAGATTGACTAATAAAGAAGATTAGCAATTTGATCACTTGAGCAAAGACCTTAATGGCATATGTAATTATTCTATTATGTTATTACTACTATTATTTATGAGTAATTTTTATGTTAATGTCTTGTCTAACATACCTATCATGTTGTAGTAACACTCTTTCTGGTTAGGTTTAATACCTTTCTTTGCAAAATTATTAACAATGCATTCCACCTTATAGAGAGCTCCTTAAATATTGCATGATTTATATGTAAGAACAATGCATTCCGCCACTTCAATTCTTCATGTGTCCTTAATTAAGTTCAAATATCTAAACTAAATAAATTTTGAGTTCTTTTTGAAATAAACATGTAACCCTTCAATGCCAAAGAGATTGTTCAGTAACTAGGGACGCACGTGTTTATCTTAAGATGAATAATCATGCACTAAGGTGAGTAAAGAGAAATCATCTCAACCAATTTTTAATCATTAGCCAAGGAGAGCATATATCGTATATGATCAAAAGTTGTTGGGACTTGACTTCTTCAATCTAAGGCTCCTCACCAATTGAATTTTAGGTCACCGAGTGGTGTAGGGCAACTGATGAGCCAACTGAAGATAGTGGCCAAGTGGTGTGGGGCAGCGAATGGTTAAGCACCGATGAGATAGGGTTAGGGTTTATAGGAGGAAGAAGATTATGGTATGATTGAGTGGTGCGAGGCAGTGGTTAGCTAGCTAGAGACTATGGTCGAGCGGTGCAAGGTAGCAGGTGGTCGGGTCGCAATGAGATAGAAAAGGGATTAGGGTGTGATCGAGTGGTACGGGGCAGTGGTTGGCTAGCCGAAGGCTATAGCCAAGTATCATAAAGCAGTGAGTGGTCGGGCAGCAGTGAGATAGGGTTAGGGTTTACAAGAAGAAGGAATTAGGTGGTACTGAGTGATGTGGGGCAGTGGATGGTTGGCCGGAGATAGTGGCTAAGCAACACAAGGAATAAGTGACCGAGTGGCAATGAGAGAGGGTTATGGTCTACAGGAGGAAGGGATTAGAGCTTGCTTTGTTCGATGACCTTTTCTATAATTATAGAAAAGGAAAAGCTTCAAGCTTAAATCGAATAGCAATCCAGTACTTTAAGTGGGTTAAGGATTATTGATGATATTTATTGTAAATCTTTTATAGATGTCTTTTAATTTTAAAATCAATCAATTCTTATTTGGAATCTCTATCGTAGGTGTCATTCATGCTTTTTATTATAGCATCTTATGTTACTTCATTTTTTTGGTTTTATCATCTTTAATATTTTCGATGTGTATTCTTTGAAGTTTAAGTTGCTTATAACTTGACTTTGTCCTAAAGTGTATCATTATTTTGTTGGCATAGATTATTGCTATCATAGAATAATTGATATTTCATCAAACATGTCCCATCTTTTAATATGCATTTTTTGGAAGAAGAAAAGTGAGACTAATCATTTTTTATGCCAAGCTCCTATTTGAGAATCCATAGCAAGCATGATCTAGCACAAAATCTCATTAGGCTAAATTTATTTAGGTTTGAATTAATTTTAGAGATTATACTTTGTTTACAACCTTTTCTAGAATGGCTTCAAATTTAACCCACCAATTTTAGTAAAATCATATTTGCTAAAAGGTTTATATAAATCATGAAATTTACAAACCATAGACTCTTAAAGTCATTAGTGGATATAGAATATATTCATCCAAGTATCTTAATAATCTTAATAATTGTGGGACCTAGTCCTATGATTCTCTACTACCATATCTTTAGTGGAGTTTACATTTAGTAAAGGACTTTAATCGCTGAAAGTATAAATCCTCTTTATTGAGAGCTGAGGAGATATTTATTATATCCTCAATAATTATAATAAATAAACACATTATGATTGAATGAAGATAGCTCTATAAATTGCTTGACCTTTATCATGTAATTTAGAGATAAAATAGCTCCATCTAGATAGGTATTTTACAAAATATTTTATTAAAATATTGAATTAGGAGTCATCTCTTTCATTGAATGATACGTTAGTTTAATTGTACTATATTAATAGTGCAATTATAGCTTAAAATATGGAATCGAGATCTTATCATATATTTAAACATGTAGAACAAAGATATTACATAATTAGAGATATCTCTAAGAGAAAAGAGATGCTAATTTTACCTATTGCTTCAGCTAAAAGCTTGACAAAGCTATTAACTAAATTCTTGCAAGCATCGTTTTTAATTTTTCTTTAGGTTTTAGTCTAAGACACATGTATATATATACATATATACATATTCATATACACACATTTATTGTTAGTTTCATAGTATCTACGATATGAGAGAATCTTGGGAAATTATACTTATTTTGTTTATTTGGTTAATAGATGATATATATTGTTTTGGAGTTTGTTCAGTGAGCTATTCTTGATCCTTTTTCTTAATCTTAATTAATGATAGATACTTATAGCATACATCAAACTTTATGTTATTGTTACTAATCTTTGCAATATATAACTAATTGCCCACATTTTAGAAATTTGCAACTCCATATTCTTTTTAATGATTTGTGGCTCAGAGCAATGAATCTCAATGTGCAGAGGTTGCTAAATTGCAAGTTTTGAAAATTAGTTTAATAAAATATTGCATCTTAAGCTAAACTATCTGTTTATTGAATTGCTCAACTTTCTGAATCTAATCCTAATACTGAAAAGAAAGAATGCAATATTTTTTCAATTAAAAAAACAAACAATCTTAAATTGACCATTTTTATTTGGAAGACATTAGGCATTCTTAATTAGTAGTGATGGCTTGTTCAAATTCAAATTAATCATTTTCATTCCCATAAAATGAATCTAACTTGAGTTCAAATGCATATCTGTGATTTAAGTCTAAATCTTAATGCACCATATAGACCATTTGAAATACTAGAAGATAAGAATCTTTGCCCATATATAATTTCTATGAGGGCCTTCATACAAAATATAGCAGATAAGTAGGCGATTGATATAACATGCAAAAATAGTGAAAAATTAGGAGCATGTGATAGAATAGATTTAGTGACCACTAACTTCATTGATGAGGAGGCAAAATGCCTTTTGTGATCACTTGTAGTGCCTCATAACTCACATAGATGAAATGGATTTGAGATATATTTCTGAATAATTTTAAGTGCAAGCAAAAGATTATTAGAATATTTGCATGTAAATTAAAACATTAATTGAATTAATACGTAGATTTTTCTTTTTCATGATTACATAAAAAATAGGATATATAAATCAATCATCGAGTCAAAAAAGAGCCCACAAGTACTCCCTGAGAATTCTCTAAAGAGCTAAAATATTTTTGTATAAAAAATTGGATATTCCTGAGTACTCCAAATTTGCTTACTACATGTAAAATTATATATTGCACTTATAAGGTTGCTAAGATGAATAATAATTTCCTGAGTTCTTCCTCATCATAATGAAATCTTTTACTGAACATTCAGGTGTATCATTATACTGAATAATCCATACCGGCAATCCATCTTATAAAATACTATTAGGAATAGAGGTATGAATTAAGTATACGAGATTGTAAATGGTCCTTTGACCTCAAGAAAATGACTCCTTATTATATTATGAAGATCAATAAATTTATAATTGAACTTATATATTGATAACGATATCCTTGATTATATCATTCATAAGTAATACAACGATTTATTAGATCCATATGCAAGTAAGGATTGAGTTATCAAATATGAAAATAATTATAATAATATAACATCCACAGTGGAATCATGAAATAATTAGATATTTAAGACACAAAGCCGAGAGAGTAACTTAAAAGATTTTGAAAAATAATTATTTCACAAAATTATTATAATCAATAATTAATTATTTTCAAAAAAGTTGTGTATAATAGTTTTTTAGAAAAGATACCTAACATGATATAAAATTAATTCTAATAAGCTATGATATTATATGACTAAGGGTTTGACATAGCTATGCTCAATATTCATACAAGTATACTAAACTAATCAAAAATTAGATTATAAGACAAAACTTGTTTAGGAATAAGAAGACTAACTAGGTTCATCCTTTTTCACTAGAAAGATTGATAATGCATTATGGGCTTTATATCTCCATACTAGATTGCATCACTAAAATATGACTTAGGCAAACTTAAAGAGTTAAGACTCTGGTAAATGGAAACTTGAGTTAACCTATCCCAATATGCTAGCATTGTTGTCTATGTTCAATTCAGTTGGAATATGGTTTTAGAAATGATTCCCACAAAAGGTAGATTAAGAAATTTAGATTTGATTGTAGAGGAGATTATACTAGATAATTAGTCTATATACAAAGATTGATTTAGATTAGGTCAGAAGAGACTTTAACCGACATAGAGCCACTTAGATGGAACCTAAGTAGAGGTGGTGCCCTACCCTTTTACCTTTAGTTGTAATTGCTGCAAACCTTAGATATCCATTCTAAGTGTCAGAAAGGTCTTAATATATCTACAAAGGGTCTTCATGCACCCTTCATTCCCAACTTCCTATGAAACTAGGGTTAATGAGATGAAAAGCTACCTCCTCATAAATAATAAAAATCCTTTGCATCTAGATTGGGGACACTTCCTATGCATGTAGAATGGGAGAATTCTTTGCATCTAGATAAGGAATGGCTGACAATGCAATCAACCAACCTAGAACATCTCTAATTCTACTATGGTGGAACATAGTTTACATGACTACTCGTTGTCAGTTGAATGGACTAAAATCCATGTCTTCAAATATTGCTCCATAAATATGTATATTTTTTCCGTAATTTGAGACACTGAAGTTTGTTCCATGCAACAAGGATTAGTGAATGAAATTACCTTCCATGGTTTCAACTAAATACTCCTTCATACAATCAAGAGAGAAATATAGGTTAAAATGAGTAAGGCAAAATGCTTCTAAAGAAAAATATTATTATTTGATCAAAGGCCTTTTTTTTTTGGGGACACCTGAAAGTCTCTAGCATGGCACTGCAAGTGCCGAGCTCCCCATGTGTGTGATGGTGCTTTGTTTGTCTCTTTGTGCCAAGTCTTGGCATCTCTGGCCCTTCTGGACCCATGCATTCTACCAACAATGTAGGTTATCGCAGTAACATTAAGATTCCAGGGCTTATTACTTCACAATAAGCAATCTTGAACCAGATTTATAGGAGCGAATCCTTACACTATTTGTCTCTTTCCTCGCTCCTGGATCTTGTCATTTAGGGCTTTACCAATTTGTTCCCATGCTTAGTCTCAACCTCTTGTTATATTTCTTCCTAGATCTTGAGAAAACAAAGGTTTGTTTGGAAGCTATTGTCTTGTATGTTGAGATTTTTTCTTGACAAAGACCTACAGTGGCTATTTGAAACTACGGGGTATCCTGTCAAGAATCACAGATAAACCCTCATAAAGTTCCATTTTATTATTAAAATCCTTTCTCAACATTTTAATCAGCCACCATTTTTTTTTTTTTTTTTTAAGATCCCAAACATACCATGCAACAGAAAATATTAATTGTTAGAACAACAGCTATTACCTATTGAAATGAAGAATAACAGATAACGAGCAAAACCTATTTACCTATATAATTATTTTTAAATAAAATATCAAATTTGAAACAAAATATTGCTTGCCATCTTAATTAAATAAGAGGAGAAAATTTTAGCCAATAGCTATTATTCCTGTCATATTAACTTTAAGGGTAAAATATAATTTTTTTTTTTTTTTTAAAGTATCCTTCAAACATTCACTTAAAGTATATTTTGTTTTTAAATTTTTAATTATTACTCGACGATAGATTGCATATGAATTAATTAAATCGATAAAATAATTAATATATCAAAATGATAGATCATGCCAATTTAATTTATCAATATAAAGAAAAGGATAAATTACAGTAATTAAAAAATTAAAGATCAAAATAAATTTTAATTGAAAGTTTGACTACGGATAGTATATTTTCTTTTAACTTTTATTACATTGAGGCATATGTTCTTACAAAAATTAAACTTAAGTCACCTATAACGTTATAATCTCCATTATTTGAAGCATGACTCTGAATTGGCTGCCACAAACCTATGAAGGCGCTACGTGCAATTATGGAGTCAGTCAAGGGCTTAGCAGCAATGAGATGGTACGGTCTAGCGTACATCTAAACGTCATCAAACCTCACCTCCTTCCATGATTTCCAGCGTTCAGGACCACTCGATCAACGTGCCACCAAGGGAATTTTTGGCCGGTGGGGTAAAGCTGAAGGAGGGACGATGCTGTCACATGGGAGGGCTACAAAATATACAGTGATAAACTTAATTTATCTTCTCGGGGTCCACCTATTGGACGGCCCAGATCTTTTGATTCGGAATCAGAGACCACTCCGCGGCGGTGGGTCCCGCCGTACTAAAAGAGGAGGGAAGCCCGAAAGCCATAAAACAAAACAAAACCGGGAGGGGGGAATGATTTCGTGTCTCGGTGGCGGGTGGACGGAGTTCTCGGGCACCCAGCCCGGCACCCTAGCTGGCACTGCGGCGTGGGACCAGGGTATCTGTGGGCGGTGCGACGGTGGGTGTTTCAAGACTGGTGTGTCGGGCCCGGCGACGGTATCCTGTAAAGGCGCGGGGCGGGGGGGGGGGGGGGGCATCTTTTTCTTTGACAACTACTCGCTTCACTCCGGCTTCCAAACTGTCAGGCCGGGGCTCGGTGCAGTGCGTCTTTCAAAAAATAAATACAAATTATTATACCTTCAGATCATAATTGCAGTGTGGATCCGCTCACCGTTGCTGGTAAACGTACGCACTTCTTCTCGTAGTTGTTTATTAATTTATTCATAATTAATATTAATATATCTTAGACTAAAATATTTCAAACTTCTACTCAAAACACATTTTTCCCACCAAACTTTCGATTGGTGTCGTTTAATCCATCCGTACCATAAGAATATTATATTTTTAACAATCTATTGCATAATCTGTTAAAATTAATAAAATATCTAATATATTATTTTAATATAAATATATAAATTAATTGAATATATTAACTACTTCTTTAACTTTAATTAGAGTATGATGAATTAAAATTAATAAAATAATTAATATATCATCTTAGTATGAATATATAATTTGATTGACCGAATAGTATATTAGCTGCTTCGTTAGTTTTAATTAGGATAAAATATAGGTACAATACTTTTTGATATGGACTCTCTATTTCTTTCTTTACCTTTTGGTAAGTATTTGAGGTCATATCCAAAGCATGACATTAAGTTCTATTGTTTTAACTAACCTTATACAATGAAACGTTTAGAATGTATTATTTTTAAAACATACGAAGCTAGCTTTCAACAATTAAACATCTAAGCACATAAATGAATTTCGAGTGGTAGTATGTGGATCAAAGATACATTTGTCTACGTTTTAAAAAATTTAAAAGAAGAAATGCCTAATTAAAAAATGATGCATGATACTACATTCAAAATGAATTTTTTTCTCGAGAATGACATTACTTTTAGATGAGTTTTAAATCACTAATTTAGATATCATATAATTAAAATTTTATATAATCTAAAATATATTTGAAGTTCGCTCAAAGAACCTGGGAGTTATTAGGAGTTTTGCTTGTGAAATTATTTGTATTCTTTACTCATTCATTTTAAAAAATTTCTATTTATAGAAATTTTAAGAGGCTTTGAGCTTCTATGGCTTGCTAGTGTTTAAATGATGTGCATGAGTTGTTAGGCATATGAAATATATACTAAAGAAATCATAAAATGCTTAAATTTAGAAATTAAGTTTATTGTTTGTAATATTGTAAAAGTAGTTCTATATTGAAGTAATGCAACTGCCTATCAATATTTGTAAGAGTTTATTTATGAAGGGTGAAAAAGCTTACAAATATAAGAAGACTTTTGAGACAAAAAGATTTAATTGTTTGATTTGATAAATTGATGTTACAATAATAGAAATAACTAATCGATACATATTTTGGATGTTAAAATTGTTTCATCTCTTTTTTCATCTTCAAAATTTATGATTTGTATAGATAAAAAATAAAAAAAATAATTAAATTTAAGTTTGATTACATGTGAATATAATCAAATGTAATCAAATCTAGTTTTTAAAATATTATCATATAAATATGTTAAGGATTTTATATATTTTTATTTATAAATTTTAATTATTATTTTATTTCAATAGTTATCTTTATTATAGCACTAACTAATTTTAAGTATAATAGAACGGGGTGTCCGCAACTTAGGGGGAGACAATGTGCGAAAGATATTTTAGAGATAAAAAAAAAACCTCCAATGTTTTTACCGAGGGTCAAGAAGAAAAGAAACCTCCAGTGTTCTATCTTTAGAGGGCAATCACAGTAACTATGCCAAATTCCAAACAGGCTGCTAGCGATTTAAAAATAAAAATAATAAAAAAAAAAAACCCGATAAGCTGTCTACTGTTCGGTGAACTCACTCACCGGATGGTGACCACCCCCACCTCCACAAATAATTACCGTCTAAAAATGACGGTCAGGGCACCCCCAAAGCCCGACGTTTAAGAGCTAAACTGCCCTCTAAATCCGGTCAATAAAAATAAATTCTTCCCTCCAAAAAAAAAAAAAAGCTCCCCTTTTTTCCTTTTCTCTCTCCTCCTTTATCGACCTCTCCTGCTCTCTCTCTCTCTCTCTCTCTCTCTCTCTCTCTCTCTGGGGTTTCTCCCCAAAATTCTTCCCAAATCTCCTCGATCAGACCTACTTTTCCTCCTTAATCCCCTCATTTCGTCGCGTTTTTCCACTATTTTTCTCCCATTCTTTGAATTTCTTGGGGTCCGGAACCTGGGAGCTGAAGAGCTTGCGTTCTGGAGGTAGAGATATCTAAAATCGGAGGGAATGCTGCTGGGATTCGCTGGAAGAAGCTTCTCGTGATGATCAGGGCTGAGAAATTGGAGTGGATTTCGACCCACGTCGGGTCTGGATCCGGGGAAGCGGGATTGATGCGGTGGGAGTTCGGTTTTCCTGGGTTCTGTGCTCTCTGAGGGATCGGATGTGTCGTTGATCCTCTGGGGGGTGGATTGGAGGTCGGATTGGGTGAGCTGGGGATCGGAGCGTGGGCGTTGATGAGGATTTGGTGCGGGAAGGAAAAAAAATTTGCGGCTTCACCATGTATTTCACCAAGCTCGATGATTCTCCCATGTTTCGGAAGCAGGTGAGGGGTGGTGAGGGGCTCTGAGATGAGAATGGCTCAAATTTTTTTTTTTTTTTTCTTACCCCCGAGGCCTTTAGATGCATGAATGTTTTTTTTTTTTTTTGGTTAACGTAGATTTCCAGAAGGCCATTCCTTTGGTTTTGATATCTTAATAATTACCATCATGGTTTTTATTGGAACAAACTGCCAATTTATCGCCATCTCAACTTGAATGATATGCTCTTTGTAATGGGTCTGGTTTTTGGAACATGAATCACCAGTGTTTTCAAATTTTGGTTGGTAATTAGATGATTGTTCTCTTAAGTCATTCATAGGCATGAGTACCATGGGAGCTGTTGCAAGCTCTTAGACGATCATAGTCTGCTGATTGTAGAGTAATGCAAGGAATTCCTTTCACTAGATACTAGTGAGGGAAGCTAGCACCCCTTTCAGAACGTGTACTACAGGTTACCTTTATTCTCGCAGCCAATTTCATTCAGTGGCAATCTGCAAATGCTACAACCCGGCCATAGGATTTTTCTTAGCAGACTATGACTTAGTGTTATAAAAAGGCAGTATTTTGAAATCCAACGTGTTCATGCGTGTATTGATCAAAGGGTAGTTTGCTAGTTTAATTGATTGCAAGGTTTCCATGATATTGTGAAACATAAGTATTCATGTACACATGACTGCCAATCATTGCATTATGCACTTAGAAAAGGAAATTGCTTAGGATCATAGCCAATTGTTGAAACACATTAATTTTTGCACAAATATACTTTTTGAAGAACCTTGGTGGTGTCAGATTGGAGCTTCTCTAGCAATAGTGTCTTTAGGCATATCTTTCCACATGTTCATCCTGTCTTCTTCTGAGGAGGAGAACATGAAATCCAAGTTTGATGGATCCCTTTTCTTTTCTTTCTTTCTTTTTTTAATGAATGATGGTGGGGTTTTAGGACTATTTACATAAATAGAGGCAATATGGCAATTTCTTTGCCATCAGTGATCGATCTTTTGGAGAGAATATTCACCAAATACATTCCATGTCACATGAGTATGTAGAATAATGTGCAAGATTTTTTTTTTTTTTTAAATAGTAGCTTCTAAATTTTGTCCAAAACCCTGTTCTTAAGCAAATCTGTTCTAGACAAATATGTGCCTTGATATTCTAATGAGAGTCTGTACTAACATATGTTTGGTCTCACATTTGCTATACACTGGGTAAATTTTGGATATTTATATAATGTGAAGAAACCCAATAACCACCTTTCGGCTAATTTTTTTTGAGTGAGATTTTAAGTTGTTGCAAATGATATTAGAGTCAATCCAACCTATGGTCTATGTAAAGTAGAAGATACTATAGATGAGCTCATGGTGCTTATGATTGAATTTGATTGGACTTGTTTGTGATTGAATTCAAAACTATACCTTCAACCTAGTGAGGATGCTAGGCCTTAAATGGAGGAAGTATATGAGAGCCTGTAT
Organism: Metroxylon sagu; assembly: GCA_017589505.3. NCBI lineage: Eukaryota > Viridiplantae > Streptophyta > Magnoliopsida > Arecales > Arecaceae > Metroxylon > Metroxylon sagu. The sequence goes on along the minus strand of JACVBY030000537.1, from coordinate 977,600 downwards.
TGATGTGCGATTAGTTTTACATTGATTATTCATCAGTAGATCTTGGATACTTATATAGGGTCAACGGATCCAAATATCACCTTTCAATTTGCTTTTTTGAGTAAGGTCCTGGATTGTCAGAATCTTGATAATTGTAAAACGCAGAAAATGCAGTAAACTTATGTCTGGGGCTAGTGTAAGTGTTAAACTAGGAGCTCAAGGAGATCCTGCTGGTGGTAGTATGCCACAACTTTAGCGTGAGAGAGTTTTTGCCAAGGGAGATAAGTGTAACACAGTTATTCCACCTGTTAGAAGGAACCAAGTAATTGGTGGAGCTAACGATATCAAAGCCCTGGTAGGTGGGGTTGGTGTTTTGATGTTTCAACTTTCAAGAAGATCCAATACATTTTTGTGATACAACAATCATAATGCACTTGGCTTCTAAAGATTTTTGATATAGCGATATTTGAATAAATTCTAACCTTTTTTCCTAAAAAACTAAACTCCAATTATAAAAAGATTCAAAATTAGTTAATTCTTTATTTTTGGAAAAATAGTTATTAATTTCTGAACTAATAAAGCTGAAGAGTTTTTAGGATTAGGATTTGGGTAGGGTGGAGAGAGAGATTGATGCTGATAAGAAGATCATCAAGGTCTCCTAGTGAGAACAGGCATAGGATTAGGAAGAGTATTCTTATTTTAAGTAGGGACACTAAAGGAGAAATCTAATTGAGGTTATCATGGGAATGAGAAGAGGGGAAATTTACCTGCTTTTAGATAATGATTTTATAATAGCTGCTTCATTACACCCCTTTTTAAACTCATTGATACCCATGAATGAAATAATTCTTGTGCAAACATTTTTACCATACATATGAAGTGCACTAACTATAATGGAGAGGATGGAGCTTCCATTTTGCACGGTTCTTCAATTTCAATCCTTTTTTTATTCAAAATTATGAGCCGCCACTATGCTTGAGAATCCTACCCTGCAAAAGTTTTAATAAAAACTATAAGCAGAAGTTCTATTTTTTACTCTTTTCTTTTAACATGATTAGAGGCAAAGCTAGCCAACATCAACAATGGGTGGTGTGTTCTGTAAGCAAACCATTGAAAACTTGATAACTCAACCTATTTTAATAATCTAAATAATTAGGACCATTAGCCTACTAAATAGAGTTTCTCATCATGCTATGTGCCAACCAATCTGGGTTAACTTTTTAAACCCTTCGTTACAATATCTATTTCTTGTTGAGAGGTATATCACAAGCTTTTGCATATACTTTTCTTACTTCTATATTTTTTGGCTTAGGTCTTCATTCCCTCTTTCCTAGACCTTCCTTTACAATTTGAAGCACCTCTTCCTATAGGAGCTTTCTCAAATCTTCATTGCACATGCCCTTGCCATCTTAGTTAATTTGGAATTTATTTTTTGATCTGTTTTGATATAACTTTATGAAAAACTTGAGGGATGGAGTAATTGGTTGGTTAGAACATACAAAGCTTTTGCTGATAGAAAGCACATAGCAGAGCATTTAAACATAAAAATGAGAAAAATGAGATGAGAAGTAAAGTGAACAAGAAATCATGTAAAGATGGAAAGGAAAATGATAAAGACTAATGGGACTAATCCACTACAAACATACAAAGCTTTTGCTGATAGAAAACACATGACAGAGCATTTAGACATAAAAATGGGAAAAATGACATGAGAAATAAATAGAACGAGAAATTATGTAAAGATAGAAAGGAAAATAATAAAGGTTAATGTGACTAGTGCACTACAAAACTGTACTTTATGGGCCTCTATGTTGTATATAATCTGTATCATATTATAGTTTACTCTGATAATTTGAAACTCGTGACAGGCACTGGAATTATTTGCATTTGGAAACAATTTGTTTGAAGCATATTTGTTGACAGTTGCTGTTTGATGCATTGTGGTCTCACCTAATAGTTGTGTTGTTTTGTTGCCTTTTACATGTGAAAGGAACCTCTTTGATTTGAATCTAAACTTGTCTCATTCCCTATGTCTTTCGTAGAACTGTTCCTTGCTTTTGGAGTATTTGTGGTTTCAACCAACAAAATTGGAAGTTATGATGCTTTATTCATGTTGGAATTCTTATACATATATGTATATGTATGTATACACATATATATACGTGTGTGTATATAGATATATATATATATAGAGAGAGAGAGAGAGAGAGAGAGACTTGGCTACATTCGCATGTAGCCAAGCTCAAATCTGGTTGCTTCTCCCACTATTAGATTCTCATGGATTTTGAAACCAATAATCCATCCGTTAACCACCATTTTCTTTTTTCTTTTTTAAAAAGAAGAGAGGCATTTATGACTCATATCCTATTTATCTTTGTGGAGTATAAGAGTAAAAGAATAGGGACATAGCTTATATCTCTATTATTCAGTTAAAATAATAAGGATATGGTTCATATCATTGTTTTTTAATGAAGAAGTACATCACTAACTAAATAGGGATATGGTTCACATTCTTGTTCTTTAGTTAAAAGAATAGAAATATGGCTCATATTTTTGTTCAGCGAAAAAGTATATAAGTAACAAAATAGGGATATGTCTCATATCCCTGTTTTTTAGTAAAGAAGTATATGAATAATAGATAGGGATATGGTTCATATTCCTATTCTTCAGTTAAAAAAAAGGGATATAACTTATATTCCTGTTCTTTAGCATAACATAAACTATTTCATATGTAGTGCATTATGAAAAATGAGGTGCATTTATAGAGACGGGACAGATGCGACAAATGGTGGTTAACGAATGGCTTTTTTGCTTCGAGATTTTTGTGGATCTAAGGATGAGAAAGGTAATCGAATTTGGGCTTGTCTATATGCAAGTATAGCCAAGTCCATCTATCTCTCTCTCTCTCTCTCTCTCTCTCTCTCTCTCTCTCTCTCGCTATATATATATCCTCACCAACATACAGTTCCCTTTTGGGAATATACTGCTATGGTACCTAGACCTCTTGGGAATATCACCTCCTATGACATAAGTATGAGATTCATTCCCAGCAATTATATGCTTGACTTAGGAGATGATATGGTTCTGGGAATATATCAAAGTGACCAGAATGCCAGAAATTCAACCTGGCCACAATTCTGATCAAGTTGCTTTTGGGATGATTAGAGGTACGAGAGAGAGAGAGAGAGAGAGAGAGAGAGAGAGAGAGAGAGAGAGAGAGAGAGAGAGAGAGAGGTGCTATTGAGATCTCAGGCTAGCATGTTGTTCAAAGGCTTAGATTCCAATGTTTTATTCTTGAAAGAACACTGGCAATGAGTCCTCTTGGAATCAAACCATTCTGACAACATCAACATGAGCATTAGCAATCCGATGTTGTAGAAATAGAGAGTTACAGAATGTGGTGAGGCAGTGAGACTAAATGGAGAGACTGAAATGGGGAGAGATGTGAGAAGGCTGTCTCAAACAAGATGTAAGATGATGATTACAAGTGAAGACCTTTTTCCTTCGGCGTAAATCTGCTGGAGATGAGATTTAATATATCTGTATCTGTGCATATAATTCAAGCAGTTACATGTACCCCTAAGAGATCAATAAATTTTTGGTTCATGTTTTAGTTGTGTTAGATAGCCTTATTCCTCAACTTGAACTTAGATAAATGGCTTTGGTGCAGTTTTACAATTTTAACTCAATCATCCACGTACATGTTTGCCCAGCACTGCAATAACGTCTGGATTTCTTGGGGCAGTTCAGCTTATCCAGAACATGTAGATTTCCTGATATCTATCATATAGGGAATCGAGTATGGATAGCTTGCTATGATTCGAGATGACATGATCTACTTGATTCTCTTGTTTTTTGGTCTGCTGCTACTTTTCTTGCTCCTCTCCAAACACATTCTTACGGTCATATTTCTTATTCATGGGTCTAGTTTAGATTGTTTCTGCTGCACTGTTGCAGTGAGAAGTTCACATTTTATATGTGAAACTGTGAAAGAATACTGAAATGGCAAGTGCAATTTAGCATGATGCTGCAATATTGTGTTCCATGTTATAAATCAGTAAGTAGCTTTTGAGGAAAATTCAACATTTTTGCCTGTAGCAGTTCTTGTTCTTTGATTTTATTTTGAAGAACCTGGAAATAACTCATGACAATAAAACAGATAGATGGGAAGAATGGGACATTTATTTGCAATTACATGCTTCTTGTGGTGGTTGGCTGCTAAGGCACATGCATGGCTGAAAACATTAAATGGTTATGGAGAACAATAGAATAGAATGAAAAATTATTTCACTTTTGTATCATTGTTTTTGTGTATGCCATGCATTATTGGGTTTTATTCTTTCTGCATCATATTGACAACTGGCTTGTATTTCATGATAAACAGGTTCAATCACTGGAAGAGAGTGCTGAATCGTTGAGGGAGAGGTGTCTAAAGTTTTATAAAGGCTGTCGCAAGTATACGTATGTGCAGAAGTTCGATTCTTTTAAACTACTTTGATTATTTTAAACTACCTTTTGAACTCAATCCTGTTTCTTGGATTCCATTTTCATGAGAAAGTAGGTATATAAACTGTGAGAATAATACAGTCGTTATGGTTTTGACCATTAAGACATGAACTTCCATGAGCCACACAATCATTATGCTTCCTGTGAAATTCTGCAAAATTTGTGTCCTTGGATGAGTACTCAAGAAATATTTGTCATCAGAATAGAGATCTTTTCTAGTTCATAATTGGTCTCTTTAATTAGAATCCGAGAATAATTTTAATATTTTACCAGCTCTTGACGCATTATGCCATAATTTTCTACTTGTGATTAGGTATGCAACATGCAAACGAAATGCTTGTCACCACACATTGTATTCTGCAAGTGTAAATAATTCTTTCCACCTTAAGAGAAATATATGCTTAAAAAAAAACAAAAATCTTAGAGCTGATGCATCAGTTATATAATTGTTATGAAAGGAATTTATATCCCTAATTTCTTTTAAACACCTAGTCTCAATTGGATTATGGATGTAGCGTGCTGCCTTGAAGAAGGGTTATCATTTTTGATAACTAGTACTGGATATACAGGTTAAAAGAAGGGGTGGGGATAGGGACGTTGGTCTCATGATGGTCCTAGATGTCATCTCTCTCTACCATCTGTAGCAAGAGTTTTTGTTTATGCAATAGCACGATGTTTGACATGGTCTCTGCAATCATAGCCATAAGCAACAAGATTTAATTCAATGATTTATGGTAAATGCATGAAGTTCTTTTACCTCCCATTCTATCTGAGGGCTACATTTGCTGTCATTGCTAACTTTGCCAAATATTTGTCTTTTCTCTCAATCCCATATGTTTTACACATGTGAAACCTGCTTTCTTAATAGAGGCCTCCTCAGATCTTTCATGTCATGCCTACCATCGTGGTTGGTATTCCACATGGCATATACTCTAAATCGATGCTTCCTTTAACTTGGTTGTAATCCTATTTAGCTGGCTTGAACTAACATGCACGTGAACATTTTCATTTTTGCTGTCCATCTTTAATGCTTTTTGATCATCTCCATTGCATATTAGGAACCATACAACATTGCAAGTCGCAGAATTAGGCTGTAAGTTTCAAAAGCATTTAATAGCCGTGAAATGTTTAGTTGTTCCTTTGTGGAATATATTTAAGATTATGAAAATGATCGTACAATTGATCTTGGCCATCAACTTTCCAAGTGGCTTTATTTTCCATTCTATTTTAACCTAGACTGTGTTCCACACACTACTATGCATTTTTTTTTCCTTTTTGTGAAAATGCTTATGCACTTGGTTTTCTGCCAATATTCCATCTTTGATATCCTTTTTCCAATCCCATCAGAATTATTATATTTCTGAATTGCATACAGTGAAAAATCTGCATTGAATGTTGGTACAGTGAAAAATCCCATCTATTACAAGCAAAGTTAACAATGTCAGTATTCCAACCTGTACTAGTATCATGTTGGTACAGTATTGGTTTGCCTGGTATGGTGGTTGGTGCAGGGTACTGACACTCAGTTCACCCCCCATACTTAGTATTGATTTAGTTATGGTACAGCATGGTACATCCGGTATGGGGTGTTACACAATAGTACAGCAAATCTTGATTATAAGTATAAAAGAATATGGACTTAAGGCTAACTATTGGAGTAGCCTGCATCTTGAAATTTATCTGTTGTAATTGATCCATATTATGTCCAGATAATTTTACTATGACCATAAGACTGACCTTATTTTCACCTCCAAATTGCATACTATCATGGTCATTTGGATGCCTTTTGTTTTATGGGTTGATAGATTGAGCAATCTCATTGAGTTTGTATTGTCATCATGGGTCAATGAGGTTCCCATGATCAAATTATAAGATGTTTATCTTAGTTCCTTTTTATCGTGCTTAAAGTTGATAAATAGTCAAGTATTAAGCGACCAATGGGTTTAAATTGAATTTGTGATATGAAAACTATATACACTCAAATGCAGACATAATTATGAAAAAGAAAAAGCTAGCTGTAGCATTGCAAGGAAGTCATAGGATCAATAAAGTGACAATAATATCTTGTGTCAGCTTGCGAGCAATGCACATCCTCAACCATGGAAAGTTTCCAATGGATTGAACAACAAAGATATGTTGAGGAGTAGAGGGGAGAAATCACCACCGGGACATGTGGGATGAGATGCCAAGAGGCCTGCTGATTGGCTAGCCAAAAAGAAAAAGTTTGATGCAATGCAAATGAGAAGACGAGAAGGACAGGGCATAGGATGCCTATGGCTCTAATTAACCTCTTATGGAAGCATACGCTTTTATGAGCCTTCATGATGAAGTTGGCTGCATTTCTTTTTTAACCTCTAAAAAAAAAGTACATAAAAAAATCATGATTGATAATCCTTTATTGCTGTTCGCTTCTGTACAAGTGCAAAAATAAATCACGTCTGTTAAGGATGTCATCATCAAGAATGCTTTACAGGCGCCATCTATTTTCATATGTTCAAATGTATGGATAACTATAAGAATGAGATAATTCATGGTGATGTTCCTCCTCATTCTGCAATAGTAATCTTATGGAATGGGGCTATCCTATTTTTCTATGTAATGGGATGTGCCGCCATCTCACCCTATCCCGACACTTGGGACGAGGGTTGGATGCACTATTTGAGATGCTAGAACGATGGCAGGATGGTCACATTCTGACAGTTGGAACAGTAATCTGTTTTAGCATCCCTTGAGACGTCCTGTCAGGATTTGAAATCAAGGATAAAATATTAAGACAAGCCATACAATCATACACATCCTATGGAAAATATGACCACTTGAACTACTTTTTTTTTTTTCCCCCTAAAAGTATTGGTGTCATTGACGTGACAACCCCACAATAATTATTAATTACCATTACCTCCATGCTATTGTAACTGATATATCCCATCTGTGTATCTCCTAATCATTGCAATTAAATATAAGCACAGACAACAGTTTCTTTCTCATCAACTCTAACATCATTCCCTTTATCACATGATCTCTGACATTGCTATTGTCATCAATGGTTATATCATGGTTGTTTGTCGACCTTAATTGTCTCTTATTTGTCCATTCAAACTGCTTGTAGCCAGGGTGCAACTTGGTATGTGTAGCATGTATCTCGTCATTGTATAACAGCTTAGTTGTAGTAGTGGAAATGGAACTGGATATACCTTTGCTTTTGTAGATGCTTATCCGTATTTTTAATCAGATGCATATTTAATGAAGTGTTCAAATAGAACCCATATACAGCTATGGATGCATAGAGATGAGAATACAAATCCATTTATTATATCCCTTATTCAGATATATCCTAATCTGAATCCCAATATCTGATAAAACCCACATAGATACGTATCCATACATGCATTAAATTATTTTGAAGCCCATTTCAGCAAGGACCCTAAAGCACTTCAAGATCCTAAATATAATCTTCCTATGCCACTTGGTTATTCTCTGTGCTGCATCCACCAGTCTGCTTCCAAGAATCAAAAATGCGCTTCCAATGTAACCGAGTTCATAAATCTAACCAGGTCTCAGAATTCTAGTTAGCCTTATTTTTTTATTTCCTGAAGGAAAGAAATTAATTTCCATACATCCTGATCATTTTGAATGGCATTAATATTCTAGCTTTCAAAATCTATTCTGGAGCGGGGATGCTTCAAACTTTGCTAGTTCTGCCAAAATCAAGATGATAATTACATCCTAGAGCATCCAAAACAAACAGCTGAAAAGAAATCTATGGCCACTCTATGAATGGGGTTCTTGCATCTCATTTCAAATGCAGCAATTAGATGATATTGTGATACACTGCCTCAATCATGAGGCTGGATTTTCATGTCCTATTCCTCTTGTTTTACATCTCAGTCAGGGTGCATGCTGCACCATGTTCCAGACTTTCCTAATCCCAGAATCCAATTAGGTTCTAAACAATTGACCATGATTCACATTAAAATTTACTGGGATATAGAAATTACCTAGGAAAGGGTTTTGATTCCAATCCACAAGTGACGAGTTTAGTTTTTTAACACTTTCTGATGACAATCAACTTTGGTCCCTCCCCATAAACATTGCAGACCATGCACACACTACATGCAAAATCATTTCAATTCTGTGTTGCTGGATAAAATTTGTCTAGAATCTCTATATGGCATGGTTGATTCAAATTTTGTCTGTTTACTGCTCTTGTAGTTGAATGAAAATTTGTAGTTTCAGGCTTGTGATTGTTTCTAAACTTTTTTACGCATTTTTTCCTGGTTCTATCATTGTAATTATTTTCTCATGTAAATTAATTATTTAGATTTAATTTGGAGCTTGAGATAATCTTTATGAGTTTGCCCTTCCCCCACTTTGATCATATTGTTTATTTTGAATTGTCTGTACTGTGGAAAAAGCTATTACATTTGGTGGAGTGAGGTATTGTCACTGGCATTTGTGATCAGCTACTTGTCTCTTTTGTGGTAAAATATTCTATATTCATTTGATTTTTAAATGCCTGGTCATTTTTATACCAATTTTTTTAAAGTAATGCTTGATGAGTAGGCAATGTCTAGCCTCTGTGTGTGCACGTGTGCATTTTTTTCTTCCACCCTATGGCTGTGACACTTATGATTGACATATGATTACATATTCGATTTCTTTTCATGCTTCTGTCCTTCTAGTTCTTTACTTATTTAATGATGTTTTCGCTTGACTTCCAGAGAAGGACTTGGTGAAGCATATGATGGGGATATAGCTTTTGCAAGCTCTCTTGAAACATTTGGAGGAGGGCACAATGACCCCATTAGTGTTGCTTTTGGAGGTGAGTCGTGTGTTGATATTTTTCATGCAATACTAAGTTCGTTTTTTTTTTTTTTTTTTTTTTTTTTTTTTTTTTTTTGCCTATTCCAACTTTTCTGTTTGGTTCTTTCCTTTGCAATATTTGATGATATTGTATCATTTTGGTCCGTTATCATTAACAAAAGCAATGATTATGTTACTCTTTTTCATGGTCTTGTTTGAGAAAAACGTGGTTACAGTATTCATATGGTAGAATTCAATCTGTAGATGGAATAGATGTGAAAGAGCAACTGAAAATATATGTTCCTTTTCAATTCTGTTTGTGTTGCACATTCCAGTAGCGAACATATATAGCTTGTGTTCTTTCTGCTATCTGTCTTTTCTTATGCCTTTTTACCTGCTATTCATTTCTGGCTCTAGAAAATTGTTACAGTAATTACTGATATAGTTATGAAAATGAAAGTGAATTTGGTGACTGTCACATTCTGCATTCTTATGGTTTGATAACATAACTTCCTACATCATGATGCAATCATCACTTCTTCCTGTTGTGGCATGGCCTCTTTTCTCTTTTTGGGCTCTCATTCCATGCATCCTGCAAATGTTTTTCTTCTTGTAAGACTTTGTTGTCATCAAATTTTCTTTGCTTCACGCTGATGCTTAGAAAGTTTAAGGTGATCTGATTTACTTAATTTACTTGCTTACTGGTCATCTGTTTCTTATGCAGGACCTGTCATGACCAAATTTACCATTGCCTTGAGGGAAATAGGAACATACAAAGAAGTACTACGTTCCCAGGTAAAATGCCCAGGTTATATGCTTCAAGATGTGCATGTATAGAAATAACTTCACCTTTTTAGTTTCTTCTTGCTTTAAACTGTCCATATTGGTAGAGTTTTAATCTATCTTCATACAGGTCTTCAAGAGATGGAGCTTTTGTTTCATGCTTTTGTTTTGCTCCATAATGCCTTAAATGTAACATTTATTAGTAATATTAGAGTTTAACCTACAATTATTGAAGTATGGATCGTGTTTTTTTTAAGCGGTTATATATGTTAGAGATTGTATCTACTAGAAATGTGAGATTAGTTCAAAGAAGTCAAGTTCCTGAAAAGCACAAGGGAAAGAGTTTTACCTGAATCTGTTTTAGAGAGGGGGTGGATATATTAAAGAGAAACAAGTTTATAATGCTTGCAGTAACTAGCTAATAGTATTTGCTTTGAGGTTTAAAATTAGTTGATTTGCATTATGGCAATTTATATTACGTCCTACTGTTCCCAGTTCAACTCGCTAATTTAGTTTACCTGTAAGTAATGATGAAGGATTTGAAGAAGTTTGGTTTCATGCTGGATATAACTTCAGAACTGAATGATGAAGTAAGTTCTAGAAGGCTATTAATAGAGAGATTTGTAATGTTTGTCAACTACTAAGCTGCTTCCTCCTCTGTTTAATTTCCCCCCTGGCCAGCCAATTTGTCATCCGGTGCCAACTCGAGCCAATATGATATTTTCATCTTTGCCAAGTCCCATCTCATGTTTCAATGATATAATCTAACTATATTTTATATTATGTTCTTCTCCGCTTCTTCTAGTGCTATTTTTTATTTTTTTTGATATTTTTGAATGCAGGTTGAGCACATGTTAAATGACAGATTGCTGCAATTTGTAGATGTTGACCTGCATGATGTCAAGGTATGCTTGTTATTTATTTCGTCCTAGAGGCTTTGGCATTGTTATTACTGTGAGCAATTGTAACGAAGCATCATCAACTTGTGGCAGGATGCTCGGAAGCGTTTTGACAAGGCTAGCCTTCTTTATGACCAGGTCAGTTTGTTGGTTTGTTATTTTATATTCCAATCACATCTTTGATAAGTTATGCTTTTTCTTGCACTTGATGGCTATGTAACTTTGCTGTAAAAGTGTGTAAAGAAAATAAGTTAGTCTATTATGGTATGTACATATATCTAGCAACAATGTCTGATATTTTATGCTCACTACATGGTGTTGTATTTCTTTCACGTACCTATTTCCTTATATTTTGTATTGAATTAGTCATTGTTGCTAAATGAACTGGAGATTTGACCCAGGAAACTTTGCCTGATTGATGGTGATTTATGTTGTCATTGTTCTTTAAGTGGAGATAATGGGTGGATGTATGGAGATATTTCATCTTAATAAATTGTCTTCAGGAACCAGTTTACTTTTGTTTTAATTATTGGATTCTATTCTTAGTCCATCGGTCTGAACAAGAAATGCAAGTCTGGCTGACTTGTGGAAGGCATAACTTTGGGCTACCATATCATCTTTTTGGTTATAATTTAACTATTTTAATAAGTTGACAGCTTGACCACCTTAACAGATAGAAGTGTTAAGGAACTAAGATGTTAATTAGACATATTTTTAATAAATTTTTTAAAAATAAGAGTCTATTGAATCCCTTCAAGCGAAATTCGATCCCTTCAAGGTTGGATTAAAATGAAGAAGGCATGAAGGATAAATCTAACCAGTTTTTTTTTTCAAAATTAAATAATTCATGGCACCTTGTCAAGATTACATATTTCTGGGATTCTTAATTGTTTACAACAACAACAATAACAACAACGACGACAATAGAGCTTTAATTCCAAACTAATTGAGGTTGGCTATATGGATCTATTTTCTCCATTTAGCTCAGTTTTGAGTTATAGTTTTTGTAAGATGCAATCCTTTGAATTGTTCTAATAGGAATTCCTAATTGTTCACAAAAGCCAAAATTTCTTTTAATCAGTTTTAAGTTATGCAATCCTTGTGGGATACAAAATACAAACCTGGATCTCTTTCAAGCAAAACATCAAATTGGCTTAGCCTGTAGTGGTGACTGATTGTAGGTTTGTAACAATTCTCCATTTCAATACTCTTGCTGGAATGAATAGAAAATACTGATTATTTTTCTGGTGGATCTATTTGAGATTGCTCAGCCATTCTGAGTCACCTTGTTGGTACTGTAATTGACTTTCAAAGAAATTCGACTATAGGTTTTTCATCTTTTGAAAACCACTTGATTTTGATGGTTTCGTTGATTCTAGAATGCTGATTATGTTTTATTGCGAATCTGATATCAACTGTTTCTGGTGTTTACTTTGTGTGATAGGCTCGTGAGAAGTATCTATCACTGAAGAAGGGCACAAAAACAGACGTAGCTACTGTCCTAGAGGATGTAACTACCATATACTATTCTGTCTTAAATTGATTTTTTTTTTTCATATAATGAGGAGTAATTTATTGCAAGTTCTGCATCTTTTTTCCTTGTGAGTGTCATCTTATTAAGGAAGCATTTTTAATTATAAACATAATCCAGGAGCTTCATAGTGCGAGATCGTCATTCGAACAAGCCCGTTTTAGTCTGGTATTTACATTTCCCTATCTAACTAATTCTCATATTCTCAATGTGTGGCATGTCTCCACATGTATATATGGTATTTAATTTTTTGCTATATTAAGATGGACTTCTTATGAATGTCCAGGTTACTGCTCTTTCAAACATTGAGGCAAAGAAGAGATTTGAATTTTTAGAGGCTGTTAGTGGAATAATGGATGCTCATCTTCGTTATTTTAAACAAGTAATTGTTGTGGTTGTATTTATCAGGTTTTTGTTTCTTCTCTGTGCTATGGTGATTTATACGTTTTTGTGGTCATTTATGCAGGGGTATGAGCTACTGCATCAGATGGAACCATACATCCACCAGGTTCATTGTTAGCATATGCCTTCTAATTCTGTGCTACTTAAGTATTCTTAATGTTGGAAAATTTGGCTATATTTATAATCATGCAATGTTGGTCTGATGCTGATAATGGTTCATACCTTTTGTCTGAGAAACCTTCCAAAATGCACGTACACAATCCCCATGATAAGCATTTCTTGTAAGTTTCCCAAAAATACAATTGCCAGTGTTAGTTATCTTATCCAACTTTTCTCTGGTACTGATTTATACCTCATGGATGGAGAGTGAGGTCTGAGATCCATGCTGTATGTATTATGTAGGATGAAATTGAAATGCCCACACTCCATGTATGAAATAAATTTGGTTGTGATGCATCTGCTGCATTTTGTTTTGTTGAATGGCATAACACCATTCTTGTGTTTATGCTCAGTTGCAATCACTGCCAGAATTGCTTGCTTGATAGATGGTTCTATGCGCTTGCTTTCCTTAAAATTTTTACCAGCTTTCTTGCTAAAACATTGGGAAAAAAAGAGAGGCACTTTGTTGCTTATATTGACGAGACTGATCTTTAGATTTCTTTGATTTGTCCTTGTATATTTATAAATCTTCTCATCATGCAAAAAGATAGAGCAAGGTCCACCGCATCAGGTACTGAGACCGTGCTGGTACTTGGCCGCTGTGGTTCAGTATGGTGCATACCATACTGAATCAATGGTGTATCATTTAGGTGGACTGGAAGGCTCCCTTCCACTTTTGTCACTGTACTTGGTTGAATTAGATGGTTCGGTTTGGTATGATGATAGGAGGGTAGCATGGGTGGTTCGGGATGATTTGCTCCCTGTACCAAATTAGAAAGCCCAACGGTTCAGCTGGTTCAGCCTGAACTGCCCGTTTCAAGATGGTTCGGCTAATCCCGAGATAGAGAGCTTTGTTAAAACCTAGCAGCCTAGTGCAAGAGCATGAAAGGTGCTTTGAGAAGGTGAAACGGAGGAAGAACATATACTTGTATTGAATAACGTTAAATTCATAAAGTTTTTTATCCAACACTACTGTTTCTAATCAAGTTTTGCCATGCAGACCTGTATTGACTTTGCCATACTGGTGATGTTCTAGTACGACACTAGGATTCTATTGGGTGTGAATAGAACTGATCTGAACCAAGCTGAAATGCCCTGTACTACTCAGTACCAATGTGTACTGACTTGTAACATCTGATTTTCAATGGTACTATGGTTGAGAAAAAGAATTGGTCCCTTGTCTTGGTACAAGGCATGTACTGTACTATATCGAATCAGTAATATAGCAATGCAGTTCTCAATATTGGTTTTGCTGACCTTTCTAATATATATAACTGGTTTTATAATTTTGAGGAAGTATGCCTGACTTGGATTCTCCAGAGGCTTGGGGCTTTGGGCAACTTAAATAGAGGATTCTAGCTTCCACTGATCCGACTTTTGAACTGGACTCAAGACACCTTGTACCATAGTTGTATTGCAAATATCTAGAAATTGTTGATGGTTTCTTTTATCCTCTTGGTTGCATGAATAGTTTATGGATCTTAGAACACCAGAAATCAAATCTGAAATAAAATTTTATAAAGAACTTGATAACTCTGGAAGGAAAATAAACAACTAACACCATTTTAATACAGCATACATGTTAGTGCTAAGGGAATGGGTAAGCTTTTATAAATATTCTGTTGAATATATGTAGAAGGCCAGGTTTTAAATCTTGATCCATGACCTGCTGTCATTTAGCAACCGGGTCGGGATGAATTGGCGAAGAAAAGAGGCTCATCTCTCTCTCTCTCTCTCTCTCTCTCTCTCTCTCTCTCTCTCTCCCCTTTTTTTTTCATGTGCCCCAGCTAGTACTGGTGTGTATTGGCTAGTCCTGGTAACGTAGTCTGTCCCAGCTGGTACCAACTGGGACAACCTGGTTTTATTTTATCTTCTGGGGTCCTGGACCTGTCCCAAGACCTGGACTCTCAAAGGCCCAATCTGGGACAGCTGCGCTGGACCAGGTCTTTAAACATTAAGGTCCTTGTAAAATTCAGGTATAATTATTTTGGTGTTAGAGTCATCAAATCATAGTTCCTAGCTGTCAAAAATCTCCAAAACTTCAGATTACAGGCACAATCTAACATCAAGGAAAAGCTTAGTGTACTGTTGTGAGTCCTGATAAGTAATTAATAATAATGTGCTTGCGCATGTAACATGAGATTCCTGACTGTGATTCACTATATTAAGATTTGTCCAGCATTTTATCTTTACTGAACTTCTATGATTCTTGAGCCACATATGATGGACTTCCCTTTTTCTACCCATTCTTGACATCCCTGGCTAGACTTTGGTCTGTTATAAGTCCTCATGCTTTAGCAATGCATCTTGTCCGATTGGTTTCTTACTTTTTTTCAGCCACCAAAGCTAATATTTAACAAGAAGATGCACACACATATATTATGTACTCTAAAATGTGGAGTGCTAAAATCTTTGTGCGCATATTTTCTGAACTGTGAAGGTCCTGGCTTATGCACAACAGTCAAGAGAACGATCTAACTATGAGCAGGCAGCTCTTGTAGAGAGAATGCAAGAATTTAAAAGACAGATTGACCGAGAAAGTCGATGGTCTTCAAATGGGTCGCATGATTGTCCTAATGGAGATGGCATACAAGCTATTGGCAGAAGTTCTCATAAAATGATAGAGGCTGTGATGCAGTCAGCTGCGAAAGGAAAGGTGACCTATTATGATTAAATTCCAATTTTAATAGCTCACAGTACATGTTTAGGCTGAAAACTTGAACTGATTACTAAACTATATTTGAATGTCATTATTTTGAAACTTTTGATGCTGCTTATTCTTTGGGAAACTAAATATCTTTGAATTTCTCTTGCTTACACTGACATCCATTCTGTTTGGCTAAACAGTTGTATGATGTAAATTAATAGCGTTACCACTCTGGATACAATGTTGCAGGTACAAACCATTCGGCAAGGTTATCTTTCAAAACGATCATCGAACCTGAGAGGTGATTGGAAGAGAAGGTTTTTTGTCCTTGATAGTCGAGGAATGCTGTACTACTATCGCAAGCAGTGGAGCAGACCATCTGTAGGTCTTTACTGTATTTAATGAGATTACTGAAAATAATTTTTTAATCATTTTCTTGAGCTGACCAAATTTGCTCCAACTCTTCTTAACATGCCCCTTGTAACTTTAGGGAGGTCATTCTAGTCAGAGAGGTCACAATTCATCTGAACATGGTTCTGGGTTGCTGAGCCGGTGGTTCTCTTCTCACTATCATGGTGGCGTGCATGATGAGAAATCTGTTGCACGTCATACTGTAAACCTGCTCACTTCAACAATAAAAGTCGATGCAGACCAGTCAGACTTACGTTTCTGCTTCAGGATCATTTCACCGGCGAAGAACTATACTTTGCAGGTAGAGTGTTTGGTCATCATAAACACAGTTATGGTTCTATATCTCATATTGCTTAAAATGAATTTATATTGTAGATTGTGTCTGTAACCACCAAACATCAAAGTTTTTCTTGAATTCATCAAAGTGGAATCTATATTTCGTTTCCTAGCTGATTATGTATGTTGATGCAGGCTGAGAGTGCAATGGACCAGATGGATTGGATTGAAAAAATAACTGGAGTCATTGCTTCTCTGCTGAGCTCCCAGTCACCCGAACAGGTTAGTAAAGAGAACATTTATGTCACTGCATGACCACATACTTATGGCTTTATCTTAACTGGCTGTCCCAAATTAATTTCAGCGCCTCCTCACCAGCCCTACAGGCAGTGGCCATCATCGTGCTGCCAGTGAAAGCAGTTCACTTGGTAGCTCATCAGATTTTGATCACTTAAATGAAGAATCCTCATTGGACAAGAACTTTTCGAGTGGGCATTTTGAGCGTTCTGGTAGAAGCTCGCAACAGCATAGGTTCAATGCGAAGCACGAGAAACCAATTGATGTGCTAAGAAAAGTATGTGGAAATGACACTTGTGCCGACTGTGGTGCTCCTGAGCCTGACTGGGCTTCTTTAAACCTTGGTGTTCTGGTATGCATCGAGTGTTCTGGGGTTCATCGGAACCTTGGTGTGCATATATCTAAGGTAAGCAAAAGATTGGCTCCATATATGCATGTTTCAAAATTGTCATTCTGGAGTGCACCCACTTGTATTTGTGTGGTTACAGATGCATTTGCATCCAGACACTCATCCTTCTGTGCAGGCTTTACCTCATCACTGTACAACTGAAATTTTTGCCGGGTGGCTTAAACTCTTCCACGTTTTGTGCACATCCTTATGAAGATTGTCAGGGTACCTAGGCAGTTCCCCAGTAGAAAAGCTTAATGGTACGATTGACTTTAAAACTGGTAAAAGATGCAGATCTTTTAAAACTAAATGCTGTGTCTAAGTCTGGATATGGAAACCGAAGACTTCCAAGAATCTGCTTGCCAGAATGGAAATCTAGCTCTCCTAAAGGATGAAACAGGGTGCAAGATTTTTCCTCCCCTCTTTATTTCTTTCTTTCCTTTTTTAATTTTTTTGGTTTTGGGTGGTGCCATTTCATGCCAATAGATGACTCATAAAAGATGATTGGTGATTCAAAAGTATGGAAACCACCCAAAACCCCAAGCTATGACTTGCAATCTAATGATGATGCAAAACTCGTAATATTGGAAATAATTATGGACTTGGGCAGCCCAGCCAAATTCATAGTTTTGAGTAGCTGATCCAAAGAGGTTGGATAAACCACCAAGAATCTTGAAGGACGTTTTGGATGTGGATCAAATTATAAATAACATAAATAAACTATAATATGACTGATGTTGAAAGGCCAATTTAGTCTTTTCAAATGGCTGCCTATTGGTAGAGTTGATGGTTCAATGCTGAATTGGTTGACCAACAAACCTCATGGTAGGTATGGTAGTTTATATTAGCCTTCATCTTACGTCCTAGCCCATGTAAACTTTTGCTCATAACATTTGAAAATAACTCTCCTTTTTTACTTTTTGTTGATGTTGGAGATCTTTTCTCTGCTGGATTTCAGCTGCCATCAGATGATCAACCTGTAGGATTATGCTTCCTCAGGAACTCCAAGCAGAAAACTATGATCTAATTTAGTTCTTCTCTTGGTGATTTTGGCTACTTTCGAAGGGTTGAAATACAGATTGGGTATCGGTGTATCCATATTCCAATCTGTTTTTGATTGGTGAATACAAATATGGATGTAGTCAGATGTTAAAGTTTGTATCCCTGTTTGTTTTAGATGGGTTTGATACTAGTCAGATACAGACAAATACTGATATTAATATGGATATAAATCAAATGGCTAAAGTTATGGGTAAAATATTATTCCACTTTATATATTTTTTGACACATTCTAAGTATATAAGCCTCCCAATATTTTTTTATTACTTTTTCAAAAGAAACAAATAATCATACAAAAAAAGAAAAGTACAATTGCATCCTATGATCAATTGACTTTGTGGTTGGATCCTAATATTTTTGCTAAGTAACATACTTTGGATTAATAACTGATTGTTAAGTATTCAATCCACCAAATTGGAGATTTTGCTGGATGGAAAGATGATTAAATGAAAATTAAATGAAAGATATGTTAATGCTGTCACTTATTTTCCATTGAAGTTTATGAGGTTGTATGAGACTAAACAGAAATAGATTTGCAATTGAGTTGGATATTCAGATATGTATCAAGAGAGAGAGAGAGAGAGAGAGAGAGAGAGAGAGACTTGAATGTAGGCAAGTGTAGGATCCGATCACCTTTCTCATCTTTGGAGCCACCTCACTTTTTTCATCTTTTGGATCCATGAATTGTACGGATATAGTTGGGGTGATTGAATTTATGCTTGGTTACATTCAAATGTAGTCAAGTCTACCTCTGTCTCTCTCTCTCTCTATATATATGTATGTATGTATGTATGTATATAGAGTATCTGCTTTTATGTTGATTGATACAAATACAGATATGGATACTAGTTGGATGTTGTAGTTTGTATCCATAGCCGGATAGATTTGGATGCAAAAATGGATTTTGATGGATGATATCCAATCCAATTTCACCCTATGCTTAGTGAAAACACTATGAGGCACGCTAGGTATCAAGATGTTCATTCCACCTGTAAGCAGGACATCAAACTTAGGTTGCATATATGGGATCCACTTGTAGACGATAGAAGAAACAGCCATGCTGACTTTTCTATCCCTTTTTATTTATTAACTTTGGACCTCATTGGATCAAACCTACTCTTGTTTTGGTAAGCATTTAGTTATGGCATTTTCTGTTTAGAAACTATTGTTATTGTAGTTTCATTGTTAAATTTGGCTTGTATGAGATTCTCCTCATGTGAGGTGATGCTTTCTGAAAATGCATCATGGATAATGATTTAGTATATGTTATTTTATAATATTAACGGCACATAAAGAGGCTCATGTGGGGTTCATACCATTTTGGCATGTTTTTCCACTTTTGAACTTTCTTCTTTTATTGACCAATTATTTTATACTTTTTGAATTAAGGAAAAGAACCAGATACAGATTTTGAGATGTAACTGGGCAGCAATATTCTTTTGCTAAAAGAAATGAAAAGGGTATGAAAAATGTGCTTCTGTTGTTTCTGAAATGGCAATTGTTCAGGACAGAGAAGAGCGATGCATCCAAATTATAGTTTTGTCTTATGCAAAAGGATTACTCTTTACTCAAGGATAATGGAACTGTAGTTGCTGTTAAATTGTGCTAATTTTTGGTAGCCTGCTTTTTAATCAGCTCTTGCAGTTTATCTTATTAGTTATTACCAATCAGTTATGTTCTTTTATTGTTGAGGGGCGCAGGTAAGATCTTTGACTCTTGATGTCAAAGTGTGGGAACCTTCTGTTATCAGTCTGTTTCAAGCTTTGGGCAATACATTTTCCAACTCCATCTGGGAGGAATTATTGCCATCAACAAGTAATGGAAAATGCGAGGACATTTCTAGGTAAATATTACACTGACTAGATAGTAATTTTGTAATGAAGTTAGACTCACTTTTCCTTGTATAGTTAGAGATGGACTGAGAGAAAGTTAACAAAATTTTCTTGTATATGTTCTTATGATGCAGTTTTAGTAAGTTAGACAAGAGACAACAGACATATATCAGCAAGCCCAAGCACTCAGACCCTATTTCAATAAAAGAGAAGTTCATTCAAGCAAAGGTTTGCTAAGATAATTAGTTAATTGTCATATTTCATTCAGCTAAGATTTTCTTCTTTTTAAGTGAGTAGTTAATTTGTCCTTTTCATCCATAGAGTAGTTGGCTTGTTCTTTTCGTCTATCTTCAAAGTTCAAACTGTTCATTAGAAAAATCATTTCTCCTAGTGGAGCTAATTCGTTACAAGAACAGGGTCTGGGCAAGGAGATAGGAAGATCCTTAATATCTTAGGACAAGTTGAGAAAAGTTGGCCTAAACAAGAATGTTACTAGGAAACAAGATCTCAATTCTGTTATGAAGAAACAGGACCAAGCATCCTTGGCTGTAATCAGTGAAACCAAGTTGTACAGAAGGACTTATTTCAGATTATGGTCGACTAGGTTTCAAGAACATTTTATTGTAGGCTTTCTAATAGAAAATCTAGATTCAACAAATCCAAAACACGATCAATAATCTCAATATCATAAGTATATGTGCATGTATAACATAAAATAAATCATACCTACATTCATCGCATGATCCATAACTACCCATAACTCCTTAGCAATGCAGAACTTGATTAGGGTTTTGTATGTGTTATAGGAGATAAGACTTTCCTCTATCTATAGGTAGCAAAAGTATTATGGCTCAATGGGACTACCACAATATTTATAAGGGGAGGATAGGGATCTTTTTTTTTGTGACAATCAAACTTAAATTGTTGCATGCCTTACCCATTATGGGCCATTTATTCACAAGGCTTATGCTTAACATAAGTCCATACTATTCTAAGGTGCACCAAATAGTCCAATAATATAAATGGCGATCATAAACCATAATGGGCTCACAAAATACTCTATTAATTCAACATTGAATTAATCCGGAAAATGACTATGCTAGTTCACATATTGAAAAATTTCTAACAATCTCCCACTTGGATAGCATATGTTATGACTTTTTAGGAAAAATATTTCTCCGGATTAAATAGCATGAAATGTGGCCACAAAGAATGTCAAATGTGAGTAAGCATCTTTTCTAGTAAAATTGGTCCAAAGTTAGATTATAAGCACCCAACAATGTACAATATTATATTTGAAAGGGATATAAAATATAATACATGTCAGAGTACAAATAGTTTCGTGCCCAAGCAACAAAGTACGGGAGTGTGATATATAGAATGCATGGCAAAATGTGATCAACATGCAAACTTTTAAATGGTCCAAGCATCCACATAAGATGCACTGCTTTATACGAAGCCCACTGGGATTGGATCAGAATGCTTCAGATTACAATGCCAAAAATAATGCCATAAATAAACATATGCACACAATAATAATTATATGGCATAAATAATGGTGCTTAATATTCTCAAGAATAATATAAATATAAGTATCATAGTTGCAACTATCACAATATCATAAGCTTCCATTAACCCAAAACATCAAGAGATTTAACCATTCCCATATGGATTATATGTTCTCGAAGAACTTTGGAAACTACGTCTTATAGTTAGTGGATCTATAATCATATAATTAGCAACCTCAAGATAGACTCAACAAAACGAGGCTTTGAAATAAAATTGCGTAACCAAAGAGCCTGATATGTAATCTCACAACATGCTACATGCCTTGCCTTTATTATTGAGATAACTGTGAGTGTTTGGCCAATACTCTTCAACAAAATAGCTCCTTCTGCAATCACAAAACATAATTAGAAATGGATCTATCATTAGTTGGATAGCTTGCATTCTTAATATCAGAATATCTAATCGACTCATGATGATCGGATTATTTATAACTGAGCATACAATTTTTAGGGCTTTACAAGCCTTCCAATGACTCAATCTAAGCTCATTCAAGTATCTCCAAAAGTACACTTATTGCATAAGCAATATCAGAATGTGTACATACTTGAGCATACATCAAGCATATGGGACCTATCTCATCAATTTGAGGACAATGAATCTTCAAAAATCTCATCTTTCAAAATTAGTGCTACAATAAAAGAGCAGAATTATATATTCAACTTATTGAAACCTTTCTCTATATAGGTTTTCTGAGACAAGCCAAAAATATCACAAGATCTATCTTAATGGATATGCATTCCTAATAACAAAAGAAGCATCATCAAGATCCTTCATGTCAAAGTGACATAACTACAACTGCTTTGTCTCATTTAGAAGAGCAATATCGTTGTTCACAATCAATATATATAGTATAAAGATATGAATCCGGTCCCACTCTTATATATATATGTGCACTGGTCAGCGGCTTTCTCTTTAAAAGAGAGAAAATGTCTTATCTTATCAAATCTGAGATATCATTGTTTAGAGGCTTAGTTTAACCCATATATATAGCAAGCTCATTAACTCTCAAGGCTAAGTTTATATTCACAATAGTAAGGTGTAGGATAAATGACTCAACTTAGTCCTTATAATTGGTCCCAAAATTTGATGGTAGATAATGACATTGCTATTGCAACATCATAAAAGGTTGAGAAAACAATCATAAATAAGTTCATTATGCATGTAGAATTAGAATCATGTTACTAAAAATGTTTCCTCGTTATCCAATCAACTAGGCTATTAATTGGATCTATGAATTATAATCCCGCTTAAGGGTTTCGGATTATAACATAAATAAAACTCCTCAACAAGATAAAGGAAAGTAATTAAATAATCAGTCTTAAAAGTCGATACTAATAGGATATACTAAACTCTTAAGGATATCTTTATTCCACCAAAAATCCTACCAAATAACAACACACCGATAGGGTATGACCATCATCTGTATGGATTTTCAGTATCATTGCAATCCTCTTTTATAATAATTATTATTTTATCATTAATTTTTTTAATCATGTTTGGTCTCATGGTAGGGGAGTATCAATCAAGCAAAAATTAGTTTAATTAAGATTGCTACAACATGCCTAATTTTCTCATGCATCAAGTTTGCATCAAATTTGATAGTGTGCAAATAAATAATAAACTTGGCAACATGAGAATGATATCTCGGAAGTTTCAGCCCAAAATCATAGAGTGCAGCATGCAAAATTGCAGAAAAATTATGTAATATTTAATCAAAATAATATTGCAGAATTTTAATAAAATTGGGCTCAATATATCAATCTGGATGTATGGGACCCAATATGCCAAAGAAAATTAGAAACTAGGTCCAATTAACTTGGGCCAAACCATGATGTAAAATAGAGACATTGCAAAATAGGACATGTACCTGTTACATCGAAAACATCAGAAACACTGGAAGCAGATATAGTGGAAAGAATAAACAAAATAGCTAGCCACATAAATAGGAAACCAAGGGAATACTTAGTGGCACATAACCAGAATAGGTCCCTGACTCCTCATTGGCCACTTATATATTCATAATCAATAGCAAAACAGAAACGAATAGGTCTAAAATAATGAATCTAAAACTAAAATAGGTGTTTACTGCTTTGTGAAACTAGCATGACCCAGACTTTTGCCCGAATCACTGCACTGCCCACCCTTGACTCTCCCAGCCAACCAATCATAGTGTCCTCATCTTTAGGACCCATTAAAGTAGGGCCTTCGCCCAGATCACATGACCAACTACCCAACTTTGGAACAGCTAAGCTAAGTACCACATCACCTTAAGAAGAGGCCAAAAGAATAGAGAATCAAAAGGTGCACATCTGTATCAAAAGCTTGATTGGAAGAGGACCCAGAAAATCAAGCTTTAAGCTTTATGCATGGATTGATCACTTGCAGGGACCTGATGGCGCAGGAACTTTGACTCTTAATCCATCTTCTGAATCGATGGATGGATTGATATATAAACATAAGGTCCAGTGGAATTTGCCATGCTATGATTCTGGGCACAAGATTCATATGTCATATAGGACATCCCAAGAGAATTAAATATATGCCGAATGGTACAAACAATTTAGTGGGCTTTTCAGGGTAGTGATTAGCTATCTGCATTATCAGGCGAACTACTGAAATTAAAGGCCTCCGAAATATTCGTCACTTGTCTATTTCCATGCAGTGGCCATAGGTGAGATTAAGTGCTCTCATGTTAGCTTAGGAGACCAGTCAGCCAATGAGATATTTCTGCTCGCTGGCAACTTGCAACTTCATTGCTCATGTCCGTGGCTGATTCAGCCAAGGGCATCACAAACAGGGATGATTCCCTTGTTCCTTAACAGCTATCCAGCAACATCTGGGCATTGCAGCGGCTGCAGGTAGAGCTGGATGTCTACCTCTTCGCCCTCTTCAACAAGGACCAGAATCCCTCTTGTGTCGGTGTCCATGCTTTCCAAGAATGGCAACGAAACCATCCCTCAGCATCCTTAATTCTTTGAGAAATCAGGGAATAGCCAAGAGAAAAGGCCATTAAAAATGGAGGAAAGCACTTGTTTCATTACGATTAAAACCTTTTTATATTCCAAATCAACCAAAGTGATCCGAACCCATTTTTAAATAGTGGGTGCGTCATGTCATCCAACCCAAACCTGCACGTGTCAAACCAGCATGGATGTGGTTGTCCCCTTCCCCAAAGAGTTCTTTGGACCCAACCATTACCAATGAAGCCTTTTGTCAACATGTTAGGAAAAGATTGGTTGATATACCCAACTACGTATATTTGACCAGTTATCTAGTGACATAGGCTAGCTAGCAGCGCAGTGATGTGCTTTGGTATATCTGTTGGGCCTTGTAACGGCCTTCTTAATGAGAATGCATTACGGTCACGATCATTCGAGAATAAGTCGCTGATAAATCCAAGACAATGAGTTGTAGCTGCCTTGGCTTCTTCTCATCCTCTTCTCTGTCCTGGCTGTTTCCCAAACCTCCAACCTTAGCTTGGTAGGATGGAGGACTGTAGTGGTGCAGACCAACCCTTGTTTCAGTGATCTACTACCAAACTGAGGCCCAGGAAAAAGTCTTTCCACTGAGGTCTCAACCTTGAAGATGGCCGCAGAACAGTTGGTACTACTCTTGGCAATGGTTGATTGAAGACCGGCTGGGCCAAAATTCTTATCGGCAGTTGGTGCATCAGCGAGGCTGATGAGATCCGGCGGCTCTTCAAGGCTGGCGACTATTTGGCTCCTAATCAGCTATCCAAAACAGATCCTATAACAGGGGTTTGGCACAAGTTGGAACAGCGGGATAAATTCCAGAATAACCAGAATAGGTCGAGAATAACATTGGAATTGCTGGGATAATTTGGAATAGTTGGTAGAGTTTCTAGAAAAGATAAATTCCTAGAGATTTCTAGGTTCCAAAGGGAAGTCAAAAAATCTTCTCTCTCCAAATATCATAGACCAATAAAAACTGGAATTTTTGGGGTTCTCTCTTCACTTATAGAGAATAAAAAACCACCCAAGTTTGCAGGATTTTCATGGAAAATTAAGTTTCTGCAGGGTTGAGAAGGAAAATCAATCATATTTCTCTCCAAAATATAAATCCATAAAAAAACACATATTAAATCCATCAAATTATGGATCAATAATCCTCGGTACAAGAACCCCACAAAAAATAAAGATCTTAACAGATCTAATCTTTCACAAGAAATAAAATAAAAATAATAATATTTAATTTTTCATGTACACAACTCATATATGAGATTAATTTAGGCTCTAATACCAATTGATAGAAAATTTAGATTCAACGAGTCCAAAATATAATTGATAATTTCAATATCATGAGTAGATTTGCAGGTATAGCATACAATAAATCATATCTGCATTCATTGCATGATCAATAACTCCCCATAACTCTTCTACAATATGGAACTTGATTAGGGTTGTGTGTTAGGAGAGAAGATTTTTCTCTATTCTACAGGCAGCAATTACTGCTCAATGGAGCTACCACAATATTTATAGGGTGAGAGTAGGGACCTCTCTTTGTGATAATTAAACTCAAATTATTGTGTACTATTCATTATGGACCGTTTATTTACAAAGCCCACACTTAATATAAGCCCATACTACTTCACGGTGCATCAAATAGCCCAATAATATAAACGGCAATCATAAACTGTAATGGGCTCACAAAATACTCTATTAATTCAAGATTCAATTAATTCGGATAATGATTATGCTAGTCCACATATTGGAAAGTTTCTAACACTTTCAACCTATTTCTGACCTATAAATTGATGTAGAATTCTTGGATAGGTAAATTTGGCTGGAGAGGATCCTGCCATTGTGCCTAGATGTGCGGTTGGCAAATGGAGTAACATAAGAGTTAAATATTAATCCAGATTAGTTAACAAGAATAAATATCATTTGGTTAATGTCGTTTAGAGCAGCAATAATTTATATTAATTTAATCTTTATTAATGAAAGACTGGTCATAACAATTGTCATTTGGTAAGTTGACTACTCTATGCAGTCAGTGAAATAATCTTTATGAATTTGTGCTAGTGCACAACAATTTTGTATGAGCAAAGCTTCTGCATTATGCTTGTCTTCTCAGGCAACAGTAAACCACTGAAGTCGAGAAAATAGTTTTGTAGATAGCATTTATGCATGGTTGTATGTGTCGGGATTCTGCCTCTCCACATCAAGCTAGTTCACTTATCACAATGACTCCACCTAAAATCTAGATTCTATGGCACTAGGTCCCGATATCGTTGTACCATGAGCAAACCAACAAACTATTGTTGCTCTTTATTGATTGGTTTCAATTAATGCCATCTCTTCTTTGCTCTCATACATTTTGTGGAACTTGTTGGATGGATATGCATTGAATATTTGTTATATCTTTGATGAGCCACTAAAACAGCAATAGCAACAAACCTTTAATCCCAAACTAGTTAGGGTCAGCTATACGAATCCTTTTTCTCTCTTTAGCTCTATTCTGAATCATATTTTTTTGTAAGATGCAAAAATTTTAAGTCTTTCATTATTCCTTTCATGTAATTTTTAGTTTACTTTCGCCTTTTTTTTCTTCTATGTATCAAGTCACTCTTTCGCACGGGTATATCTCTAGGTCTACATTGCACATGTTCAAACTATTTAAGTCCTTTCTTTAATTTATTCTGAATTGAAGCTACATTTACCTTTGTATGAATGGTTTTGCTTTTACCTTTATACGAATGGTTTCATTTCTTATACTATCTTTTCTTGTATTACCACATATTCATCTTAATATTCTTATTTTAGCTATATTCATTGTATGTATGTATATTTTTTTAACTACCCAACATTCGATGCCATAAAGCATAGCTAGTTTTATAACTGTCCCATAGAACTTTTCCTTCAACTTATTAGGTAATCTGTGATCGCATAATATTCTAGATGCACTTATCCATTTTATTCAACTTTAATCCTATGGAGAACATCATCCTTAATCTCTCCTTATAAATAATTGATCCTAAATACTAAAAATGATCATTTTTAGTAACTTCATGGTCTCCAATGTTTACTCTACATTCATCTCTATTTTCTAATTGTACCAAAATTACATTCCATATATTTTATTTTTTTTCTATTTGATATAAAATCTTTAGATCCTAATGCATTTCACCATAATTCTAACTTACGATTGACTCTAGCGTTAGTTTCATCTACTAATACTATATCATTTTCAGATTATATGCACCATAAAATATTATCCTAAATATATAGTAAGCTGATTTATAACTAAAGCAAAGAGATAGGGACTAAGTAAATTTCTGATGTAAACATACTGTAATAGAAAATTTGCTAGTATTACCATCAATGGTTTTTACACTAATAACTGCTTCTTAATACATACCTTTTATTATGTTAATATACTTAATGGATACCTATTCCTTTTCTAACATCCACTATAAGATTTTTCTAGAGATCCTATCATATGCTTTCTCTAAATCAATAAAAATCATATGAAGATATTATTTCTTTTTTTTATACTTTTTCATTAATCTCTTAAGGAGGAAAACAAATTGATTCTTAGATTTCTTGTAATACATCTTAACTTATATTCAATTACGCCCTCTCAATGTTTCATAGTATGACTCATGAGCTTGATACCATGATAATTAGAGCAGTTTTGAATCTCCTTTATTCCTATAAGTTGATACTGTAATGTCCTTCCTCCATTTAGTAGGCATCTTTTTAGTTTTTAAAATCTTATTAAATAAATTTGTCACTCAAGTTATTCTAACATCACTTAAGTATTTTCAAACTTCTATAGAAATCTTATTAAGTCTCATAACTTTTTCTACTTTCATTTTTTTATAACTTTTTTTTACTTCAGATGTTCTAATTTTATAAGTATTCACCATAATTTTATCCTCCATGAAGCTAGTAAGGCATTTTAAATTATCCATATGGATTTTATTTAATAATTTATTAAATTTTTTTTTCATCTTTCTTTGATTTCTTTCTTTTTAACAAAACTTTTTGATCAATATTTGTAATGCATTTAATTTGAAATATATCTTTAGTTTTTCTATCTTCGACTTTTGCAATTCTATATATATTTCTCTCTATTTTTAGTTTTTGGCTTGTGATATAATTGCTCATATGCCTTACGTTTAGCCTTTTATACTACCTTTTTAACTTCTTTATTAACCATGTTATAGTTTTCATATGCTTATTCATTCTTACATTTAGATAGTTTTTTTTATAGTACTATTTAGCCTTAACTACTACTTGAACTTCCTTATTCCACCATCAAGTTTCCTTGTTATATGGTACTTTTCTTTTTGACTTTTCTAATACATATATAGTTACTTTTCTAGTACTATTAGCCATCTCTTCTTATATGGTATTGCTCTTTTCTTTTGCCTCCTGCTTATTTTTTTCATATAACTAATTTTGACATATCAACTATAAAAATTGGGCATCTTAGCATATTTTTGATATAATTTAGCATTATTTATGTTTGTTTCTACCCATGACTACCTCTAGTTCAATTGTCATACATCATTATGGGTAAATAATTTGGCCATTATATACACCATGTGCATCATGACGACCGTTTGTTGTGGGATTATGTTTATGAGAGATGCGCAACATTTCATCCACCTTTGTCATGGTTCAAAGCTTCTTATATTGTCCTGGCCAAGCCCCACTTCATGCTCCTGGAAGCATCATGTTGATTGTCAGATCATTTGCTTCATGCTCCAGGAAGCATCATGCTTTTTGCTGCTCTATTCTGTTAAGTGTAAATTTTGTCCTCATGCCATGTGGACCTCTTTTCGGGATATGTTTGTTAAATATGTATACATGTACTTATGTATATATGTATGCATTCACATGCAATTTGTGTTTTTCTAGTCATTATAATTTATAATGTTGAGGTACATATACTTATGGATGTTGCAATCTTCTTAAGTAGACTTGCCTTAAAGGAGTGATTGAGTGTACATGGTGCACACTTCTTGGTGCTAGTAGCATGATTTATACTAGTACTATTTTTATCCTTTGATGTGATGTAATCTAGTTATATGGACTGTTCCCTTGTTCTAATATAAGGTTTCAAATATCGCAAAAATTTCCAACTCACACTCTCTGTAGAATATATAAATAATTCTCTTTATATTTCATTGATCTAATCTAACTTGGGTTTGATGTATCATTGCTATACCCCACTGAAAGTTGTAGAAGTAGCTCAGTAACAGTTTTTGAGGTTCTTCAGGAATGTGATACTGAAGTACCTTTTTTTGTGCTTCCAGTACACAGAGAAGAATTTTGTTCATAAAGCAAAGACAGATCAGCGTATAGTGGCTCAACAGATGTGGGACAGTGTCTGTGCCAATGACAAGAAAGCAGTATACCACCACATTGTCTCTTCAAATGTTGATGTCAATATTGTGTATGGGCAGGGATCTTTCAACTCACCTCTAACTCTTGAAAAAGCAATGCTTCTGCAAGAGCAGCCAACTGCAATATTGGATCGAAGTTCTAGCTGTGTATTGGGTGATTCCCTGCAGAAGACTTCCACCATGAGCTCTTTTAGCTCGGTGAGCACAAATGAGGACAGAAGTGAGCTGGATGAATGCATTGAGGGCTTCTCCCTACTTCACCTTGCATGCCGAACAGCAGATATGGGCATGGTAGAACTCCTCTTACAATATGGTGCCAATGTAAATTCAACTGATTTTAGGGGAAGGACACCGCTTCACCATTGTATTCTTAAAGGAAGACATTTGCTTGCCAGACTAGTTCTTTCGAGGTTAGATCATAAATATCCCTAATGTTGAAGTAGTTTATTGCTAATCCTTAAATAGTTTTGAAAATTTTGTGCTCCACTTGGATTTTGACTCTAAGAGACTCCATTTTCAGAAGTTTTGCACAATTTATTACGTTTATTTTAGCATATTATTGTCTATTTTTTTTTGAACAATGTATCTGTTTTACCAATACTTATCTCCATCTGATTATCTTCTCCTCATTCTCTTTGCAAGGACACTTGTTATTAAACAGTGTTTCTGAATGAACACCAGTCACAAATAACTGCTATGGCCATTTAAGACTTATCATTAGCCTAGTGTCCTCAAATGCCATTAAGTACTTTTGTGGTTGCAAAACTGTTGTTTTTCGACTGTTGCTTTTTATTTGGTCATGGTTGTTCAGTTGGTCTGTATGGGTAATTTGTATGATTCCTAGGAATATGAGCGGCTGTAAAGCAGTCGACATGTTCTGTAGCCGCTGATGGCGGCAAGCATACTGCATGTTTGTCTAGAAAACTTATAGCACACACTTGGGATCTGAGCTGTTATTTTTAAGAAAAGATTGACCCCAAAATGGTATATAATGTATATTCTGCTATGTATGTCTGGTAGATTTGTCTGTACATGTTTCCAAACGTGGCACCCTTGTTTTGTTTTCTATATGCGACAGTCTATTATCTCTAGCAAGCAAGCCGACTTGATGACCTGTTGGTTGATTGTTCTTCAAGATGTCATTCTCAGTGACATGCAAGATTATAGTGTCAAATTCTCATCCCCCAGTGGAAAAATAAACAACAGATGGAAATTGAGTCTGTGACTATATTGCTTAGGGGAAATTTCGTTTTTTTTGCTTTGGAGAAATTTCCACATCAAATTTCAAGATTGTGTTGTGCCTTTGTTATTTGTGTAGATCTTCCAGTCCCTGTTATATACTCATATCATCTTCATTTGTTTGACTACTTGCATTCTTTATGAAAGTGTTCTGAAGTACTACATGACTGATTTAAAGAGGCTAGATGAGTTTTTTTTTTTTTTTTTTTTGGTACTGGATTTCCTATAGAATAGTTTTAAATGACCATGACAAAGATGACTCTAGCTGTGGTAGTGTTGAGTACCATTCACAGAAGTGTTTGAAAGTAAATCACAAGCTTGTAAACCAAGGACCTTCCAATGTCAGATGCCATAACTGTACGGCTATCGTTTACAATTTTATGGCTACTCTGTTATATATGCTCTTCCTGAGATCACATTAAGTGGAATGCAGCTTTGTATGTTCCAGATAATATCTGTTCAAATTGTATTACCAAAAAGATAGGCATGTTCTTGTACCTACACTGCTCGGGGCATTCTAGGTGGATGTCAGCGTGTTCTTGTACCTACGCTGCTTGGGGCATTTTAGGCGGACCTTTATAAATTGGAGCCATTACATGGCTTGAAGCATCAGTCATCTAATGTTCCTTTTCTAATTCATTTAATGTGTTTCTTCTAATTTATTTAGTAAAAAACAATGAGATAAAAGTCCATTATGTGATCTTCTGGGTGCAGGGGAGCCGACCCTCATGTTACTGACAGAGATGGCAAAACCCCCCTACAGTATGCGTTAGAGACAGGAAATATCGAAGACGAAGAGGTTCTTATTCTCTTGGAGGACCCAAACAGATAGTGTGAAGATCCAGGGGGTTATTACTTGGAACTACATATAAAAGCTTTCAGTCAATTCCAGCTAAAGCATTTGGCTTACAAGAACGGATGGCTTATTACCCGTGACTTATGGAAGCCCATGCTCAACAAGTCAAATAGCTCGACCCTTTTGTTCTGGGGATTGGAAGCAGGATAAGGTTCTTGTGCTTCTGTAATCTAAAATATCTGTTTATTTATTCAGTCTGGTTTTGTTTGCAGCTGCATGCATTGTGTGAGTTTTGTACATTGCGTTGTTTCGTTTCCCTGGCTATTCAACTTGTTCTTTGGTCGACCTTGATTAGATACCCTCCTGATGGTGGAAATTTGTATATATTATTGTTCCATGATGAACTATAGCTCGAGAAGAAATGCAATATCTGTTATGATTTGGATTTCACCTTTGATTTAGTATATAAAACAATCTAGGGTATCCAAGCCAACACTCTTGTGAACTATGATCCTCTCTGCTCGAAGGATAACATCAATTTTCGGATATGTTTGTTCCTTTGATTTTTTTTGATAGGTCAGTGGTATTAGTGTAAAAAAAAAAAAAATCTTGTGGTTGTTCCTTTATTTTTTTTAAATTTTAATAAGAAGAAACTTGGTGCATCTTTATCTAGCTTGAAATTTTAATTTTATGGATGTACATTGATTCAATCATCTACTTATTGGCATCAGTATCTTAACTTTTTGGAAAAGCGTGTTCAAGAGCTTGTTAGGTACCAAAGTTGAAAAATTCGCTCAAAAATTGTGAGTTCATATTTCAATTTCATGATAGTATAACTTCTAAAGAAGGGTTCGGTTAGGCTACTTGTTTTTATAAACTTTTAGGAAACTAAGCTTTAATTTCATCCATTCATGTTCCACTCCGTTGTGTTCTTGGACTCCTCTTTTATTTACGGCACGATCCACAAGCTTCATTCTTTAGCCCTTGTTCCATCCTATCATCTCCTTGTACTTCTTTTATTTAAGTCATCATTCAGCATTGTAAAAAAAGGCGTCTAAAGAATTATATGTTACGACCAAAAACTTGGCACTATGGAATCAGAACTTTTAATTCTTAAAAGAACATAAAATTATGAAATCTCATAATTACCTAGTGCATCGTTTCACCCTTGCAAATATTTGAAGGATGGTGGACGTCTACAAGTGCAAAACTCGAGTGTAGTTATATTCTTAAAAGGAAAAATTCACTAAGATCTCAGTATTTTTATCTTA
Organism: Metroxylon sagu; assembly: GCA_017589505.3. Classification (NCBI taxonomy): domain Eukaryota; kingdom Viridiplantae; phylum Streptophyta; class Magnoliopsida; order Arecales; family Arecaceae; genus Metroxylon; species Metroxylon sagu. Next base: position 944,379 of record JACVBY030000537.1, on the reverse strand, counting down.
AATTATACACTACTCTTGTATTTTTTATTTTTGATGCTTTTGGTTTAAATAAAGGTTGGTGTAAACATGTTTACTTGTATAGGAAGTTATATACTAAATTAGTAATTGTATTTACATTATAAATTTAGCTGTGCTAGTTCATTCAATTAAAAAAAAAATCTTAATTTTATATATTTGATCATTGCTTGTGGTTAAATATAACATGTGGTTTGGTTTTGATTACAGTAATTTTCATAAAGAAGAAGGTGATGATAAGATAAAAGCTTTTAGTTACTCTAATAGTTGCTTTACAAACTTAAATATGGAATACTTTTTTGTCTTTATATTTTTTACATCTTAGTTCTACAGGTTCGAAATCTCTGGTGTATAGAGTTTATGGGTGAGTATTAGGAGGTTGCTGGTTGTATTTTAAACTTTAGGGTCCTCAAATCCCTCATTTTAATGATGTGAATGTTGTATTCCTTGGTCATAATTATGTTAATGACTTTTGTAGTAACTTTTAAAGTATATGGTTTTGTTATGATTGAGGTTTTGGTTACCATTATAAAAGAGCTAATTGGTGTAGGAGAGTAGAAGGTAATTTTAGTCTAACTAAGAAGATGGCACAGCTGGAGTTGAGTTATTTAGAACTTAGAAGCGGCTGGATGATGAGAATTTGATCAAGATTGATGAGCAAGCATTTTAGAGTGGTAGTAATGATGAATATTTGAATTATCAGGTGTACATTTAGGGCTTAATTATTTTTATTCTATGAGTTTGAGTTCTAAATCTAATCTTTTTATTTATTTATAATTTTATAATAGTTAATAAAGAAGTAGGAGGTTGCCAACTAGTTTGATCCTACCTTTACTATAATATATGATATATTTCGTAAATAGCACCTCATATTTAATATGAGTGAGTTTAATTAATTGTTCACTGGATTGTTTCAAAGATTAATGATATCTTTATATATTGGTGATGGCTTGTTTGTTGAGAATTGGTCTGATTTGTTGTTATAAAATGAATCCATTAAGAAGGATGGTATTCTTTGGGTCTTATATAGTAATGTATAATTTGTATGTGATTGGTTGAGATTAAAATAATTTTAAATATGATACATAAATGGATAGCTTTATGATTTAAAACTTAAACAAAAGAAAATGACTCATCTATTATTACCCTTATTAATTAAGATTATTTAGTATTATAATTTTGAATAAATATCATTGGCATCATATTCTAATAAGATTAAACTGTTGTTTATTTTGATGAATTTAAAAAAAGTGAACGATAAAAAAAAAAAAATATAGGATGATGTTTAATTTAAGTTAAAAATATAGGGGATCTTGCTGATTTTTTTCCTTCTTAAAACTAAGTAGGTTTAATAATTTTCATGAAAACAAATTTGCAACAAAAATAAAAGAAGGCAAGAAATGGTAGCTAGAATTTATAAGACGCATCATGTGGTCTTTGGCAATGAATAAAATTATTTTCACAATTAAGGAAAACAAAGAACAGAAAGAACAGAGAGAAGTGGTGATCAATGTTTATAAATCATTTTGATAAAAATATAATTTTAACTCATTTATCTTGTGCGTCTAATGCTTGCATCTGAACGTAACTCATTTACTTTAAAGTGGATTAAGTACAATTTCTAAGGAAAAAAAAAGGTTTTTACAATATTATTCGCTTCAAATAATTTTAAGTGGTAATCGGACCCAATTTTCACTTCGATTGACAATAGGAACGAGATATAAAAGCATTAAGTAAAAGGCTACTCCTAATCTACAGCATATATTGCAAGCTATTTCTAGCTACAGTACAAATGAGTAAAGATGCTTTGAATTTCATGCGTTCAAGAGATTTTCGAAATGCCATTTTCTTTTGTATTTATAATATTTTGATCATAACAGTAGCCAACAATCACTTGAAACTTTCAATTCAGTTTTAGAGACATTAGAAATTCTTGTTGACTATTGAAACTTCCATCGTGATCATCTTCACTAACTAACTAGTGGTTTTTTATACCCTCCTTTCAGATAACATAATCATATTTTGGTCCTACAACAATCTTCAACTTTTTCATCCATTCAAGATTTATATTTTGCTTTGAACCATGCCTTGATCTACGCTTAGATCAAGTCTGGACTTAAAATATTTTAAAAAGATTTAGCTTCAACCTGGTCCAAAGCTCCAAAAAAATTTTGTTTGGATCGTTCTGCTCGCCCAACTCGTTCCAGCCCTGCTCACTCTCAACCCTAGCCAAGACCTCTCAAAGAAATCATCAGCGGGAAAGGCCATCAAGTGAGAACTTCAATCCACATTATGAAGAACAACTTGGGGTCTTTGTATCTATTAAATTTATCGCTAGATAGAAAATCAATTAAATTCTCATTAAAATTTGGTTATGTCATAAGTTTAAGCGAGAGAAAAAATTGCATTCAAAATTACTCTCTCTTACTGTTCTTCTCTCTCTAAATTTCAGCTTTTTAAAATAAATCTTAAAATATTTATGTTGTGCTCTTCATCAAAATTCCATCTTTATTGGACTTTATTCAATGAGTGTCTAGCTTTGGTAAGGTCCAAAATCCCAAGTGGACTGTTCCATTCAAGTGGATGCACCTTCTTATCATTCCTTCCTATATCAATGAACCGTTTTGTCTCTCTCTTGAACCAAAAAAAAAATCTACAGGATGAGCATGAGAGGAGCAAATCATACAAGCCAATTGGGTCTACTTACTACCACTAAAAATTGGGAAGAGGGAAAAAAAAAAAAAAAAAAAGAAGGAAAATCTACCACCTTATCCGCTCACGGATATCGTGCCATCCTATGAGAGCGATGGGTTCCTTATCCAATTCCATCAACATGCCTTCTTAGATAGCAGGAGTTCCATCTCAAGAGTCATCCACAGGAACCCCAACAGCCATCTATCAGGATGCAAGCAGCAGCAGCAGCAGTGTGTTTCACAGGGCCATTGCCATTCAAAGGCACCAAGAGCTTGGTGACAAGGAGATCATCCAGGCCTGGTAGAACAGTCCTCTGCCCTCGGGCCATGGCTTCATCTTCTCCTGAAACCTCAACGGTTGATTACAGCTCCTCAGCTTCGTAAGTCCATCTTCTTCTTCCTTCTCACTCTAGTGACAAGAAAAAGCAATATGCCTTCAAAAATTTTATGAAAAAAACTATGCACAGTTTAAGAAATCATCAAAGGAACAATGATGATGGTGAAATATAGAGATTACAAGATATGCAGTGGCATAGCAGTGATCATGAAATTTATCCAATTATCAACACAAACTCGAATTAGCTTTCTGCCTCTAACCTATCCACGGATGATTTAACTGCTCCTTAATGTGATAAAGCTGCACTTTATTTTGAAATCCAACCACAATTTTCCATGGCAGTCACACAAGTTAAGTGTCATTATGCTTCTTGCAATATGAATAATGAGTGATATGAGGACATGATTCACTAATTCACAAGTTTCACTAAGAGAGTTAATAAAAGAATGAAAATTACCTAAAAGAGGAAATGCTTCACACAGTATCGATATAAATAAATAAATTGAAACATGCACCAAGGCTATCCATTTCATATTTACTTGCAAAGATTTTTTCTTTTTAATATGTTTATGTTTCTAAATATGTCTCTGTGATCAAGTGAGCTAGGGTTGGTAACATCCTGCAAGTTTGTGAACGAGATAAACCAAACATAACTTTTCACCTAGAAAACTAGAATCAAACATAACTGCGGTTGGGAATACACATTGAGAAGAATCATTCAAAGAATCATTCTAGTTCATGATCAATCAGCAAAACCAAATAAGATAACATGCTTTATGTATATGTTTTCAGTGTCTTTCCTGCAGAAGCCTGTGAAACAATTGGTGGAGAAGCATGTGATGTAGAGATGTTTCCTGAAGTGAAGCCTGCAGCTCCAGCAAGCAATACAAGAGCCAGAGTGGGTTCAGAAGAGGTCGAGCGAGAGTATGTGGAGTACAACGAGCCAAAAACGTATGCTTGCTAATATCTTTAGATTTAGTAGCACAAACAAGCAACTCAATTGTCACACCAAGTAATAATCTTCCGTGCATGTTATAGGGTGTTCCCTGGTGAAGCATGTGATGATCTTGGAGGGGAGTTCTGCGAGCCAGAATACCAAAAGGGTGTTTATGAGGAGAAGGCATCGCCCAGATAAAATGATCAAGTTTAAATCAAGCTCTGTATATGATAACACTGGAATGAAGAAAAGAAATAAATGCGTTTAGAGTATGCATGCCTACCTGTTCATGTATCATGGGGGTCAGATATGGCTGTTAGTTTCAAATTTATGAGTAGGCTTCCATCTTATGTCTGCCTATCTCCTAGAAGTCCATGTGTTATGTTTTAATGTCCATGACTACATGTAAAGATAATATCAACCATGTTTCATAGCCATCACAAAGACAACTTCTTTTCTATCTCCTTACGGAGTGCTGATGCTTTGGCAGAATTGATTGCACGAGATGGAGATGAGGGATTGATTACTAGAAGGAACATCTTTTCCCAAACTTCTTCTTTTGCATGTTTTGCTGATATGTTTTTTATTAGAAGACTTCATAGATCGATCGAAGCAGAGCATGCTATGACCAATGAGAGAAGGGTTTTTTTTTTTTTTTTCCAAAACCTTGTCAATTAAAATTCATAAATTACCATTTGTTCTAGATATTGCTCTACAACACTACAAATACATCAAAGCAGTTCATCCGTAAGCGCGCTATGAATTGGTGTTACCTTTTCTTACATTGACTTCCAACAGCACTCAAAATGAGGTGAGCATGTGGGCGATGGAGAGAAACCTTCTGCATGTGAAGTCGGAGGTTTGTTAGGAAATAGAGCGTTTGAATTCCAACAGCTTGAAAGCTCTTCCTCGACCTCTTGGCCTGTCCATCGCCATTGGAGCCAATGCCATTTTAGTGGGGAGTTGGAGGAACTTTCAGCTGACTTTCTTGTTTCCTCAACCGGATGAACGTAATGGGAGTGCTTTCAAGGAGCGAAACTCGCTTAGAGATAGTTTCGCCACATCAAGGATGTGCATGGCTCATTGCAAGAGATTGAAATGGTGTGGGATTGTCAATCCAAATTCATAGGATTGAAAAATACAGAGAAGGAATTGGTTTGTCAATTCTATGTTTATAGCTTTGAAGTACCAATAAAATGATGGGAAACACATTTGAATTCAATCCTTATTTTTTCAAATGTAGTATTACATTAGGAATCCAATTCAATCTCATCTATGCCATTATACTAAATATGCCTCAAAGAAGATGGGATTCTTAGACCCCCACCCCAGGTCTTCTTCTATCCAAACGAGATTACTTAATGGGGCTTTAAAGAACTCTCAATGCCTCGTCTCTCGGGCTACTTTAAAGCCTAGTACCCAACTAAAGCATCGATCAGCCAGAAGATCCTCTATGTCCCCCTTCAAACGTGGTGCCTACTTCTATTGTGGAGAGTTAAGGCATCACCACAAAGAGTACTATAACACCCAAATTTGTTTTCGGTGCTGGGGCATTAGGGATTCGTCAAGAAGTTGTCATTTTCACCTTAACTAGATGGATCGATCTCATGAGATCCAGCACTTCGCCAATGTGAGGTGACTTAGGATGAGATTTGAGGTGGCAGGCAGCTCCATCCCTATGATAGGTTGGCCTGAATCTCTTGATGTTCATCTATTAGTTGAGAACGGTCATTAGGTAAGGTATGAAAAACTAGTGATAGCAAGCATCCTTGAACTATTCCTTATGAGCAACCATGTACCTAAGCTTGTTGTAGCTAAGGTGAAGCAAGCCATGGCCCAGTGCCTCCCTAAGGCTAGTTGAGGTTTCTCTTGGGATCCTCTGTCATTCAGCACTTGCTCCTTCCTAGTTAACTTTTCTTCCAAAGCCGACTTGTTGATGGCCTTCAGAGAGGAAGTTAAATGGGGTAAGAAATACTCTTTCTTGATCAGACTTGGTCCATTAGGGAAGGAAGGAGGCCATAATCTGACTTCAGATGAATGCCATGATTTGACTCTTTGGCTTGCCAATTCATCTCTAAGATGTGGAGTCTATTAGGTAAGTGGTTTTTAGATTTGGTCACTTGGATAAGGTGGCTCTAAGTAGTCTAGTGGGTTGAGACTTCTCCTTCTATAAAGCTTTGATATTCTATGATATGCTTAAGAATTTCTCAATTAGTCTAGATTACCATGGGGGATGACTAATATGCAGTCCGTGTGGAGATCATCGAATTGTTAGAGTATCGGGACCTCTTCCCGACACATGCCTCCTTATAGAAATTTGGGTAGAGTTCTGCTAGTCTTATGATATGGATCATAATGTACAAGTGAACCCTATCAAATTTCCATAAGTTACATGCTCAACATACATAATCCTATCCATAACATTTAACTTGCTCAATTTAATCACACCTGTCATCAAGCAATAACACATAACTTTTCTTGGTCCTGCTCAGTTAAAAACATATTCTGCATACACATCACTGTTCACTCCCAGGTTAAGTCTAATATTTACATCGTACATTTACAACTTCACAGATACATACATATGTACATCACCATCTCAATCACCACTCTTAATATACAAGAGTAACTTACAATCCCCTTTACATCCACCAACATCCTCTCTAAACACTAGTAACACATACAAAAAATAACGCTACTGAAACTAAAATGCTAAGCCCACCTGCTCAGTCTTTGAGTATTCTAGACTCAGCTGCTAGCCCAAAGATTTCTAACTCTGATCTGAAATAAAAATGTGAAAATAGAGGGGTGAGACCAAAGCACCAGTGATTGGATAGCCATTTAACAATGGGGAAAATGGAGAATCCACATTATAAAATCAATAAAAATACCGATACCACATATCAGAAATAGATACAGAAACCTTTTTAAATAAGATAAGTTAACTTATAAGTTAGCTTATGCTTCCAATAATATAATTTAAATAAAGAAATGCCATTTTTATAAGATCTCATGATGTCGGGTTGGGTGTGCTACTACTAAGGTACATCCCTATAGTCGCCCTCCTGCAGGTGTACTCTCAGTGGGTGAGTGAGCTGAACGCTGAGGATCCCCACACCACATGACATCTCTCACATGTGCGGATCACCCCAAGTGTGAACTTACCCCTTTTCCCTGGGCCTCCTCGTTGCTCCCTCCATGGGCCAATATTTCTGTGTCCCCTCGGGCTATATAGTAACTGTCGGCCCCTTGCACTGACGGCATGATTTCTTATAAAAATTGGGTAGAGATCTACTAGTCTTTATGTTAAGTACCATAAAACCCAAGCGATCCCTATCCAATTGCCATAAGTTACATGCACAAAATGCTATATCTGCTAAAAACTTTGACCTGCTCAATTTATTCATACTATTCATAAGATTACATCACAATTTATTTCATCCTTTTCATATAACATTAGATTTTCTTATCTATTCATCAGATGATTCTAGACAATATAACTTTCATCACTATGCTGTTATAAAGACCATATACACAAATTCATTCTACAACCAAAAGTCATTTCTCATAACCATCTAAGTTCAAAATACATCATAGGGTTACAGTCATACATATCCATCTATATCCATTTTAAATATATATACAATCCAAGTAACATAAGTCCATATCATCAACCAATTTATACACATCTAGCAGCCCATATGAAAATCAGGCATCCAGAGCCAACCTGCTATCTCTGATATGAAATCCAAAAATTTCAACAATAGAGGGGTGAGACCTAAGTCCCAGTGACTGGATAGCCATCTAACAATGGAAAAAACTAAGAACCACATTTTAAAACCAATAAATATACTGATACATCATATCACAATAGATACAAAAATTTTTCAAATAAAATAAGAAAACTCATAAGTTAGCTTATGCTTCCAACAATATAACTCAAGTAAGATAATGCCACTTTTACAAAATCTCATGATGCTGGGCTGTATGTGCTACCACTAAGGGACATCCCTACAGTCGCCCTCCTGCAGGTGTACCCTCAGTGGGTGAGTGCACTGAGCGCCGAGGATCCCCGTACCACATGGCACCCCTCACATGTGCGATTCACCCCACGTGTAAGCTTGCTCCTTTTCCCTGGACCTCCTGCTTGCCCCCTCTATAAGCCTATATCTCTGTGCCCCCTCGGGCTATATAGTAACCTAGCTCTTAACCGAGCTGTGATTCTTGCCTCACTAGGCTGCTTGCAATCTGCCCCACTGAGATGATCTAGCTTGTACTCCCCTGGCCTCAGGATCATAGTACGATTGAGTCGCAAGGAGGTACCGGCTATAATAGTGTGTGCAATGCTCATGCTATGGCACAATCTACAGGGTGATCAGCCCCATAGATGGCCCCATGCTCTTTATGCTTATGCTGTAAAAATACTTCAATATAAGTTTATAATCCAATATACAACCAGCTATACTTTCTTTGAAACATTGATATTCATGCATGCCCATGCATCTCTTTGAAACAAAATTCTGAAAAGTAAATTCCATGCTTTACTGAAACATATGTTTTTATCCAAACAATGCTTTTCATGAAACTCTATATTTTGTTGAAACATACTCTAGCCCATGTTTCCTTTTCTTTTTTTAAATTCATGCTTTGCTGAAACTTATGCTTTTTTTCTAAAATTTATGCTTTGCTAAAACTCACTTTGCTTTGAAATATGCTCTAGCCCATGTTTCCTTTTCTTTTCTTAAACTCATGCTTTGCCGAAACTCATGCTTTTTCTGAAACTCATGCTTTTCTTTAGAATATGCTTTAAACCCATGCTTTGCTTTTAAACTCATGCTTTGCTTTAAAATATGCTTTAAATCCATACTTTGCTTTATAACAAGCTTTAAACCCATGCTTTGCTTTAGAACATGCTTTAAACTCATGCTTTGCTTTTGAACTCATGCTTTGCTTTAGAATATGCTTTAAGAATAAGATACATCATAACTGGGTTCTCACTTCTCGTATTTAACTACTTGAAATACTATACTTAGTATAACATACTCTGATTTATAGCAAAATATCACTAAGCTATCATAAAACATTTCTCAAAGCTAGATGAGAAACCCACTCACCTTAACTGATAGCATACCGCTATAGCTACTATTTCTCCAGATCTGGCTCCCTTGAACCAATCTCTTGGCCTAAGTCATCATATATGTATTATTAGGGTCACAAGCACCAAGGGTTTCATGAAACTATGCATGCATGCTCTATGCCTTAGCATCTTAGCATAATATTCCTCAATCCCTAACATACTCAAAGATTCACAATCTACACATGCTATCACCTCATTTGCCTCTAAATCATGAGATTTAAACATCATTCTCTAGCTTAAGAAAGTTTGGACTTACCTTAGCAAAGATGGGCTAAACCACCAAGCCTTTTTCCTTTCCTCCCCCTCCTCTTTTTCTCTTCTTCCTCTCTTCTTCTTCTTTTCTTTTTCTTCTTCTCTTCTTCTTCTCCACGGCTGGCAGAACCCTCTCCTCTTTTCTTTCTCTCTTCTCTTCTTTTCTCTCTTTTCTCTCTTTTCACTCGGCTGCTTAAGGGTTAAGGAAGGGATGGGTGGCTTTAAATGCTCTTAGAAATTTTCATTTTGCCCCTTTTCACTCTTATATCACGCTTTTCAAAGCTCATATGGCTTTCTTCTCCATCAAGTATTTTTGCCTCTTCAATTTTCTTTCCTATCTTGCCCTTGATCAAATCCTTAAATAACTTTTTACCAAATTTCACTTTTACCCCTCGTTAAATTTTCACTTATGCCCCTGGCTAATTTCCGTCATCAGATAAAAAATAGGGATTATCCACCTATTAGTCAGCATGAATGCTAGCTAATGAGAGTGAAATTATCCTCAAACCACTCCCACAGAAGATTTTTTTTCACCTGAAACCTCAGTTAAGCGTGCTTGGGTGAGAGCGATGGTGACCCACTGGGAAGTCCTTAATTAAGAGTGAAATTGGTCTCAAATCAACGCCACAGACGATTTTCTAATAGTAGCTTACTAATTAGTCAGCTACTGTGGCCAAAATCCCTTCCAAACCACTTTTACAGAGACATTTTTCAAAGTAGTCGACTAACTAGTCGACTACTTTGGCCAAAAATCCTCCCAGGCAAGTTTTACAGAAAACTTTTCCACAGTAGTCGACTACTGTGGCAACAAAAATTCTCCCAGCCTATAAATAGTGAGCTTCAGAGAGTTAGCTGACTCTAGAGTCAGCTAACTTCCCCTGTTAGCTCACAGAAATCCACCAGTCAGCCAAAAACTCAAAGTTAGCTGACTCTAGAGTCAGCTAACTTCCAAATTTGACCGACTAACAACCCAAAAAATTCAGCCATCTTCCCAATTAGTTGATAAATGAGTCAATTAACATCCAAAAGCCATTCTAATGCATTCCAACTTTCAAAATCTTCATTCTAACTTCTCCCAAGGATCAAAAACAACTAGAAAACATTGAAATCATCACAAAAACTTCGATTAAAAGCACAAATAAGTGACTTTATCAACATTTTGAAAGGATCATGGGAGAAAATTCAAAACAACCTCCAAAATTTCAGCCTTCATATTTTCTTAAGATTCCTACTCAATCATTCACACTAGAAGGCTAAACTAACAATAAAAACATGCTTAAAATGAAATTACAAGTCTTCCAAGTTTAGGATATTACAATCTTCCCCCCTTTAGGAAATTTCATCCCTGAAATTTAGCTACTTTCAACTTGGAACAAATGAGGGTACTTCAATCTCATCTCATCCTCTCTCTCCCATGTAGCTTCCTCTCTCTGATGATTCTGCCACTGCACTTTAACTAAAGGGATCTTTTTGCTACGGAGTTGTTTAACCTCCCTGCTCAAAATTTGCACTGGCTCTATTACATAAGATAAATCTTTTTATAACTCTATTGGCTCTGACTGAAGTACATGAGAGGAATCTGGCACATACTTCCTAAGCATTGATACATGAAACACATTATGGATCTGAGAGAGTTGTGGTGGCAAGGCCAATCTATATGCAAGTATCCCAACCTTTTCAATAATCTCATAGGGTCCAATGTATCGGGGACTTAATTTTCTTTTCTTACCAAATCTCATGATACCCTTCCAAGGAGATACTTTCAAGAATACCTTGTCTCCTACCTCAAATTTCACATCTCTATATTTCTTATATGCATAGCTCTTCTGTCTATCTTGGGCTACCTTTAATTTAGCTCTAATAATTCTAACCTGATCTGTCGTGAGCTACACCAACTCTGGGCCTAGCAGCCTCCTTTCTCCTTCTTCATTCCAACACACTGGGGTTCTACATTTTCTTCTATATAATGCTTCATAAGGTGCCATATCAATACTAGAATGATAACTGTTATTATATGCAAACTCAATCAATGGCAAGTGCTCATCCCAGCTACCTGAAAATTCAATAACACATGCTCTCAACATATCCTCCAGTGTCTGGATGGTTCTCTCAGACTGCCCATCAGTTTGAGGATGAAATGTTGTACTAAATCTTAATTTAGTGCCTAAAGCTTTCTGCAACTCTGCCCAAAAATGAGATGTGAACCTTGGATCTCTATCTGATACAATGGATACTGGCACCCCATGTCTACTTACAATTTCATTCACATATAACTTTGCTAATCTATCCAAGGTAAATGAAATCTGAATAGGCAAAAAGTGGGCAGATTTTGTCAATCTATCTACTATCACCCAAATAGAATCATTACCTCTTCTTGTCTTTGGGAGACCCACAACAAAATCCATAGTAATGTGCTCCCACTTCCATTCTGGCACAAATAATGGCTGCATTTTACCAGCTGGGCTTTGATGTTCTGCTTTAATCTACTGGCACATTAAACATTTAGCAACAAATTCAGCTATCTCCCTTTTCATCCCATGCCACCAATAATTTTGCTTAATAGTTCTATACATCTTAGTGCTTCCTGGGTGCATTGCATAGGCTGAACTATGGGCTTCTTGCAAAATTTGCTCCTTTAATGATTCTACTGCTGGCACACATACTCTATTCTTAAATAACAATATACCATCACTTCTAACAGAAAATTTTGATTGGGACCCACTCAGAACTAATTCTTTAGCTTTTTGCAATTGTGGATCCTACACTTGAGCCTCTCTTATTTCCTCAAGCAACATTGGTCTGACTCTGAAATTTGCTAGTAAGGCTCTTGAATTATCTGCTGCCAGCTCTGCATCTAGCTCTCTCAATTCTAACATCAGGGATAGCTGCACTGCTCTAATGGAAGCTAAGGTTGCTGTAGACTTCCGACTCAATGCATCAGCCACTACATTGGCTTTTCCTGGGTGATACTCTATAGTACAGTCATAATCTTTTATCAACTCTATCCATCTCCTTTGCTTGAGATTCAATTCTTTTTGTGTTAGGATATACTTTAAGCTTTTGTGATCTGTAAATATATGGCATTTCATCCCATACAAATAGTGTCTCCATACTTTTAATGCAAATACTACTGCTGCTAGTTCTAAATCATGGGTAGGGTAATTCTTTTCATGGGACCTTAACTGTCTAGAGATGTAGGCAATCACTTTCCCATTTTGCATCAATACACACCCAAACCTTTGAAAGATGCATCACTGAATATCACAAAATCACTGTTACTATCTAAGAGTGTAAGCACTGGAGCTGAGGTCAATCTCCTCTTCAACTCATCCATACATTCCTGACATTCACTAGATCATTCAAATTTGGTATTCTTTCTTAGCAGCTTAGTCATGGGAGAAGCTATAATAGAGAAGTTTTCTATAAATCTTCTATAGTATCCTGCCAAGCCCAAGAAACTCCTCATCTCTGTCTGATTTGTAGGTGCTTCCCAATTCACTATTGCCTATATTTTCTGAGGGTCTACCATAATACCCTTAGCTGATATCACATGTCCCAAGAATTTAACTTCATCTAACCAAAATTTACTTTTACTCAGCTTGGCATATAACTACTTCTCCCTCAGGATCTGCAATACTGTCCTCAAATGCTGCTCATATTCCTCTCTACTTCTAGAATAGATTAGGATATCATCAATGAACACTATCACAAATTTATCTAAAAATTTCTGGAACACCTGGTTCATCAATCCTATAAAAGCAGCTGTGGCATTGGTCAAGCCAAAAGGCATCACCAAAAACTCATAATGACCATATCTAGTCTTGAAAGTAGTTTTTGGTACATCCTCTTTCTTTATTTTCAACTGGTGATACCCAGATCTAAGGTCAATCTTTGAAAACACTGCTGCCCCTCAATGCTGATCAAACAAATCATCTATCCTTGGCAAGGGATAATTATTTCTAATGGTTACCTTGTTGAGCTGTCTATAGTCTATGCATAACTTCAATGTACCATCTTTCTTCTTTACAAACAACACAGGTACACCCCAAGGTGAAACACTAGGTCTAATGAACCCTTTATCAAGCAATTCCTAAAGCTGGACTTTTAATTCTTTCAATTCTACTGGAGCCATTCTATAGGGTGCTCTGGCTATAGGTCTAGTATCAGGGGTCAAGTCTATACTGAACTCTATCTCTCTGTCTGGTGGCAATCCTGGCAACTCCTCAAGAAATACATCTAAAAATTCACATACCACTGGAATATCAGATAGCTCTGGACCATTATCCTCTAAATTCACCACACAAGCTAGATAGGCTTCATACCCTTTTCTTAGCATTCTGCTAGCTGTCAAGGCTGAAATCACACTTGAGGGCAACACTCTCTTTTCTCCTACAAAATAAATCTCTCTACCATCTGAGGTAGGAAATACTACTTCTTTCTTTGAACAGTCTACTTTGGCCCTATGCATTGATAACCAATCCATCCCCAATATAGCATCAAATTCTTTTAGATTTAATGGAATCAAATCTGCTAACAATTCTTGGCCCTCTACTAAAATGGCACAGTCTTTACACACCTGATCTGCAATGAAAGGTTTCCCTACTGGCACGGATACCACCAACTGACTACCCAATAAACTCACAGCTTTATTTAGATGCTTGATGAAATCTATTGCTATGAATGAATGCGTAGATTTAGAATCAATTAAAACATAAGCATCAGAATTGCAAATGGGTAATATACCTGTCACCACATCTGGGTTGACCTAAGCCTCTTGCATGTCATTGCAAAAATTCTAGTTTCAGCCCTTGGAACACTAGGAATTATCCCTTGCTGATTAGCACTAGACCTCATCTGACTGGCTGAAGCTGGGATACTGCTATCTCCTCTCCTAGCAGGCTGTCCTCTAGGTGCAGCTGATCCTTGAGGACGATCGCTGCCCTGCACTCTCTTGGGACAATCTCTCTTCAAGTGGTCTATCTGACCACAAATTTAACATCCTCTATTACCCATCTTACATTCCCCAGAGTGCATCTTCCCACAGACACTGCACTGGGGTAGAGTCCTCGCACCACTAAGGGGCGGCTCTGATCTCTTATCTCTCCTGCCACTCTACTACTAACAGCCTGAGACATCCCTCCATATACTGTTTTCTCTGGACAGGACTAGATACTGACACAGATGCTGACCTTCTACCAACATCTGTAGGAGCTCTGTAACTAGAACTAGACTGTCCCGCCCTCTGGGCTTTTTGAACTGCTGAGTTCCTCCTGCACCCAAAGGAAAACTAGGTGTACCCCTTTTTGACCTCTCTTGCCTCCTACTAAGGAACTCCTTCTCTATCTCCTCTACCCTGAGAGCCCCATGCACCAGCTTAGAATAACTACTATAACACTGCATACTGTTCTTAGCCTTGATTGGGAGATTTAATCCATCATGAAATAGCCTACATTTCTCCCTCTCATCCACTACTAGGGCTTCAGCAAATTGAGACAACTCAATAAAGGTAGCCTCATACTCAGCTACAGACATCTTTCCCTGGGTTAAATTAAGAAATTCTCTCTTCTTCTGATCTCTATACCTCCGAATAATATTACTGATAGAATTCCTTCTTAAAACTCTCCTAGGTCACCTCCACCCCTTGGGGCTGTCTACTACTAACAGACCTCCACTAATTTTGTGCTCTACCTTCCGACAAGAAGGTTGCTATACTCAGCTTTTGCTCCTCAGAGTACTTCATCACTTCAAAGACCCTTTCTATCCTTTGAAGCCAAACATCAGCCTGAATAGGGTTAGTGGTCCCCTGAAACTCTAGAGCTCCCAACTTTCTAGCTCTCTCTACATTCCTTTCTGCTTCAAGATTTCTAGACTAAAGGCTGGAACTAGAGGTCACTGCTGCTACCACTGCTTGAGTGATCATGCCCACCAAATTTGGCATACTCGACCCCTGAGCCTGTACCAGGGATGGGTCCACTGGCACCAGGGTAGCAGAATGGGAATGAGAATTATGCATATGCTCCTGAGATACTTCCACCCCTACACCATCAGATGGTGGATCACTAGAAACAGCTCAACTATGTTGGCCTTCCTTATCAGACTTTCTGGGCCTACCCCTACCTCTGCCTCTCTTAGAGGACTGCTCTCCATCCATTCTTGTCCTGGTAGAAACCATCCTACAAGACACAATTCATTTGATTAGGTTCATCATTCAAAACTATACTCACTATGCTAGACTCATGCTTATACCCCTAGGATCTAATACCTAAGATCTGATACCAAAAATTATCGGCCTCTTGCACCGACGGCATGATTTCTTATGAAAATTGGGTAGAGATCTACTAGTCTTTATGCTAAGTACCATAAAGCCCAAGCGATCCCTATCCAATTGCCATAAGTTACATGCACAAAATGCTATATTTGCTAAAAACTTTGACCTGCTCAATTCATTCATACTATTCATAAGATTATATCACAATTTATTTCATCCTGCTCATATAACATAACATTTTCTCATCTATTCATCAGATGATTCTAGACAATATAACTTTCATCACTATGCTGTTATAAAGACTATATATACAAATTCATTCTACAATCAAAAGTCATTTCTCATAACCACCCAAGACCAAAATACATCATAGGGTTACAGTCATACATATCCATCTATATCCATTTTAAATACATATACAATCCAAGTAACATAAGTCCATATCATCAACCAATTTATACACATCTAGCAGCCCATATCAAAATTAGGCATCCAAGAGCCAACCTGCTATCTCTGATCTAAAATCGAAAAATTTCAACAATAGAGGGGTGAGACCTAAGTCCCAGTGACTGGATAGCCATCTAATAATGAAAAAAATTGAGAACCACATTTTAAAACCAATAAATATACTGATACATCATATCACAATAGATAAAAAAATCTTTTCAAATGAGATAAGAAAACTCATAAGTTAGCTTATGCTTTCAACAATATAACTGAAGTAAGATAATGCCACTTTTACAAAATCTCATGATGCTAGGCTATGTGTGCTACCACTAAGGTACATCCCTATAGTCACCCTCCTGCATGTGTACCCTCAGTGGGTGAGTGTACTGGCGCCGAGGATCCCTGCACCATATGGCACTCCTCACATGTGCGGTTCACCCCAGGTGTGAGCTTGCCCCTTTTCCCTGGGCCTCCTGCTTTTCCCCTCCATAGGCTTATATCTCTGTGCCCCCTCGGGCTATATAGTAACCTAGCTCTTAACCGAGCTGTGATTCTTATCCCACTGGGCTGCTTGCAATCTGTCCCACTGAGTTGATCTAGCTTGTACTCCCCCTGGCCTCAGGATCATAGTACGATTGAGTCGCAAGGAGGTGCCAACTATAATAGTGTGTGCAATGCTCTTGCTATGGCACAATCTACAGAGTGATCAGCCCCATAGATGGCCCCATGCTCTTTATGCTTATGCTGTAAAAATACTTCAATATAAGTTTATAATCCAACATACAACAGCTATACTTTCTTTGAAACATTGATATTCATGCATGCCCATGCATCTCTTTGAAATAAAATTCTGAAAAGTAAATTCCATGCTTTACTGAAACATATATTTTTATTCAAACAATGCTTTTCATGAAACTCTATACTTTGTTTGAAACATGCTCTAGCCCATGTTTCCTTTTCTTTTCTTAAATTCATGCTTTGCTGAAACTCATGCTTTTTTTCTCAAATTTATGCTTTGTTGAAACTCACTTTGCTTTGAAACATGCTCTAGCCCATGTTTCCTTTTCTTTTCTTAAACTCATGCTTTGTCAAAACTCTTGCTTTTTCTGAAACTCATGCTTTTCTTTAGAATATGCTTTAAACCCATGCTTTGCTTTTAAACTCATGCTTTGCTTTAAAATATGCTTTAAACCCATGCTTTGCTTAAGAACATACTTTAAACTCATGCTTTGCTTTAGAATATGCTTTAAGAATAAGATACATCATAACTAGGTTCTCACTTCCCATATTTAACTACTTGAAATACTATACTTAGCATAACATACTCTGATTTATAGCAAAATATCACTATGCTATCATAAAATATTTCTCAAAGCTAGATGAGAAACCCACTCACCTTAGCTGATAGCACACCGCTATAGCTGCTATTTCTCCAGATCTGGCTCCCTTGAACCAATCTCTTGGCCTAAGTCATCATATATATATATTATTAGGGTCACAAGCACCAAGGGTTTCATGAAACTATGCATGCATGCTCTATGCCTTAGCATCTTATCATAATATTCCTCAATCCCTAACATACTCAAAGATTCACAATTTACACATGCTATCACCTCATTTGCCTCTAAATCATGAGATTTAAACATCATTCTCTAGCTTAGGAAAGTTTGGACTTACCTTAGCAAAGATGGGCTAAACCACCAAGCCTTTTTCCTTTCCTCCCCTTCCTCTTCTTCTCTTCTTTCTCTCTTCTTCTTCTTTTCTTTTTCTTCTTCTCTTCTTCTCCACGGCTGGCAGAACCCTTTCCTCTTTTCTTTCTCTCTTCTTTTCTCTCTTTTCTCTCTTTTCATCCGGCCGCTTAAGGGTTAAGGGAGGGATGGGTCGCTTTAAATGCTCTTAGAAATTTCCATTTTGCCTCTCTTCACTCTTATATCACACTTTTCAAAGCCTATATAGCTTCTTTCTTCGTCAAGTCTTTTTACCCCTTTAATTTTCTTTCCTATCTTATATTTGATCAAATCTTTAAATGACTTTTTATCAAATTTTACTTTTACCCCCGGTTAAATTTTCACTTATGTCTCTGACCAATTTCCATTATCAAATGAAAAATAGGGGTTATCCACCTATTAGTCAGCATGAATGCTGTCTAATGAGAGTGAAATCATCCTCAAACCACTTCCACAGAAGATTTTTGTCCACATGAAAACTCAGTTAAGCGTGCTTAGGTGAGAGCGATGGGTGATCCACTGGGAAGTTCTTGATTAAGAGTGAAATTGGTCTCAAATCAACTCCACAGATTATTTTTGAATAGTAACTGACTAATTAGTCGGCTACTGTGACCAAAATTTCTTCCAAACCACTTTTATAGAGACATTTTCTAAAGTAGTCGACTAACTAGTCGACTACTTTGGCTAAAAATTCTCCCCGGCAAGTTTTACAGAAAACTTTTCCACAGTAGTCGACTAAATTCTCCCAGCCTCCAAACAAGGAGCTTCGGGGAGTTGGGCGATTCTAGAGTCACTAACTTCCCCGTTAGCTCACGAAATCTACCGATCCGCCCAAAAACTCAGAGTTAGCTGACTCTAGAGTCAGCTAACTTCCAAATTTGACCGACTAACAACCCAAAAAATTCAGCCATCTTTCCAATTAGTTGATAAATGAGTCAATTAACATCCAAAAGCCATTCTAATGCATTCCAACTTTCAAAATCTTCATTCTAACTTCTCACAAGGATCGAAAACAACCAGAAAACATTGAAATCATCACAAAAACTTCGATTAAAAGCATAAATAAGTAACTTTATCAATATTTTGAAAGGATCATGGGAGAAAATTCAAAACAACCTCCAAATTTCAGCCTTCACATTTTCTTAAGATTCCCACTCAATCATTCACACTAGAAGGCTAAACTAACAATAAAAACATGCTTAAAATGAAATTACAAGTCTTCCAAGTTCAGGATATTACAATCTTCCCCCCTTTAGGAAATTTCGTCCCCAAAATTTAGCTACTTTCAACTTGGAACAAATGAGGGTACTTCAATCTCATCTCATCCTCTCTCTCCCATGTAGCTTCCTCTCTCTGATGATTCTACCACTGCACTTTAACTAAAGGGATCTTTTTGCTACGGAGTTGTTTAACCTCCCTGCTCAAAATTTGCACTGGCTCTATTACATAAGATAAATTTTTCTGTAACTCTATTGGCTCTGACTGAAGCACAAGAGAGGAATCTGACACATACTTCCTAATCATTGATATATGAAACACATTATGGATCTGAGAGGATTGTGGTGGCAAAGCCAATCTATATGCAAGTATCCTAACCTTTTCAATAATCTCATAGGGTCAAATGTATCGGAGACTTAATTTTTCTTTCTTACCAAATCTCATGATACCCTTCCATGGAGATACTTTCAAGAATACCTTGTCTCCTACCTCAAATTTCACATCTCTATGTTTCTTATCTGCATAGCTCTTCTGTCTATCTTGGGCTGCCTTTAATTTAGCTCTAATAATTCTAACCTGATCTGCTATGAGCTGCACCAACTCTGGGCCTAGCAGCCTCCTTTCTCTTTCTTCATCCCAGTATACTGGAGTTCTACATTTTCTTCCATATAAAACTTCATAAGGTACCATATCAATACTAAAATGATAACTCTTATTATATGCAAACTCAATCAATGACAAGTGCTCATCCCAGCTACCTGAAAATTCAATAACACATGCTCTCAACATATCCTCCAGTGTCTGGATGGTTCTCTCAGACTGCCTATCAGTTTGAGGATGAAATGCTGTACTAAATCTTAATTTAGTGCCTAAATCTTTCCTTCCATCAAACATAAACACTCATCATTTTTATAACATAAAACCCTCTCTTATCTCTTTTCTTTTCTTTTTAACATATGATTTCATCATTAGTCTAAAGCTTAGAAGGTTAGGGATTACCTTAAAGATGACAAAAAAATACCAAGCTTCCTCTCCCTTCTTCCTTTCTTCTTCTTCTTCTTCTTCTTCTTCTTCTTTTTCTTTCTTTCTTCTTTTTCTTCTTCTTTCTTTTTTCTTTTTCTTCTTCTTCTTCCCCATGGCTGAACTCTTTCCTCTTCTTCCACCGCCTTCCTCTCCTTCTTTCTTAAATTTTTCTTACGGGTGGATGAAACAAGGGGTAAGTGGGTTTTAATGCCTTGGCAAAAATCCCCAAATTGCCCTCAATTAAATTCCCAAAATGCCCTCTCAAGGTTCACATGGCACACTCTCCACCATGCTACTTTGCCCTTGGTTAAATCCCCATTTTATCCTTGAAAAACTATCAAATGACTTTCGAAGTCCTTTTCTTTTATACCCTTAACAAATTTTCAAATAACTTTGGTATTCTTTCCCTTTATACCCCTCATCAATTGCTCAAATGACATTGAATAAATTTCAAAAGTGTTCCTTATTCATGATAAATTTTATGCTTTAAGATTAGGTAACATGCTTTATGATTCAAGATGTTACATAGAGCTTCTTCTCCTCTATCTGATTTGGCCCTAAGAGTTGCTTAGAAAGTAGAGTGGGGAATCCCTAAGAGATGCTTAGAAAGTAGAGTGGGGGATTCCTTCTTTGAAGGCCCCCCCAAATATTTTTGCAATATTGCTTCAAACTCCATAAGGGACAATTAGGATGATGAGGTTCTAAAGGATTCCGATGGCAACTCGAAAGGGGAGGAGGTGCTTTGTGAAATTGGGCAAGCCATTAGTCCCTTAGGGGAAGCTGGGAGTGGAGCATCTCATCCCTATGCTGATGCTATAGGGAGCCACGATAATAGGGACCACTTCTTCTACTCCTTCGGTCCTCCTTAGATTCATCTATAAATTTAATTTACTTATGTTCATTTCCCCCTTAGCTAGCTAATGACAAGAAACCTTAATCGATGAAAGGATCCCCTACTTTCTGCTTTAGTAGTCCTCCTTTTCAGCATCTCTTATTTCAATCGATCCTTATGCCATTTTGCTTGGGAGCAGCCTTAGGTGAAGGTAGGTTTGATCCAAGTTTGAACCATTTTCTCTAGGTGCTGGTCCAGTCAAAAGCCCAAAGTAGCCCCCTTTTATACATTCTGTGGGTCATGCTATCCGAAGCTTCGAGTTGGGGATCTAAACTAACCCCATTGAAGTAGGTTCTTTAGCCTAGATTAAGCTTCTCACCCCTCCTATTAGATCTAGGTCCCAAGCTAGCTTCTCCCCTCTAGTTAAGTTTCTTTTGCTAACCTTTACCTAGCATGGCATGGTTTTTTCCTTTGAGAGAGCTATTATCAGTCCTCCTAACAGATTCAACCCATCATTCTCTTTAATGATGAGTAGCCTTTCTCCTTCCCTAATTGTAAATGTAATGGAAGTACAAGCCTCTAGAAAACCAGTCAATCAACAAGTTTATATGGAAGTTCAAGCCTCTAAGGAAGTAGCTAGTCAGTAGCTCCATGAGTCCTATCTGGAACTTGTTAAAGAGATAGACACCTACCTATTTTCCTTGGAAGCCTCTCTAAAATTCATAAATCAGCTTGCCTTAAAGTAGTTGATGTTGTCAAGCTTGCAATAGTTAATTTATTTCCTTCCAAGAGGTAAAAAAAATTATCCTACAAGTAGTCAACTCTCTGGTTGAGAATGTCTCGAATCCCAAGCTTCCTCTGCACTCCATCTAGAGTTAGACTTTAATTAATTGGGGTAGGGCTTGTGGTTTCTCTATTTTTGATTTAGTAACTAGCAAGATCATCAAATCTTTGCTGAATTTAGAGAAAGAGAAAGTCAGATTGATTTTTTCATGAGCTGTTTGGTTGAGTGGTGGTCATATCTAATCTAATACTAGTTTTCTCTCTTAGTTTCATGCTAGTGATGTTTTGATGGGGCCTTTGTTTCCTATGGTTATGGTGATAGCCTTATTTCTGTTGCTTTGATTTAGGCCTTTTCTTCTACTTATTTGTTTAACTTCTTATTTTTGTTATTGTTTGTTTGATGTGTTAACCTTGAAGTAGTATCTTGACATGTCTTCTTCAATAGACGTATCCTAATTATTTTCAATGCTATAGAGCGTTGCTTGTTTCTATGTTTGTGGAGCCTTTTTTTTTCAGCGCTTTGATTCTATCAATTAATATGGATTTTGTTTTAACTACTTGAGATGGTTGTCAATTTTTAGAAATGAGATTTTTTACCTAGAATGTTAAAGGGGTAGGCTTGCCAACTAAAAGGAGAGCAGTCAAAGATCATTATTTCATTTAAATGTGATATTGTTTTGATATAACAATCCAAACTAATTACTCCCTTATCCTCGATCCTTCAGTTGCTTGATAAATAGGTAGTTCTAGATGCAATTGGCTCAACATGGGGAATTCTAACGGGATAAAACTCTTGCTTTTTGAACTTAAGTGCAAAAGAGCCGGAGTATTCTCCCTCTCCATTAAATTGATTTTCTATGCTATCAACAAGGAGATATCTCTTTTAGTAGTCTATGATCCCAATGATAGACCTCTTCATTGGGCCTTCTTTCAGGAGCTTTAGGATATCCGCTTTGCATTTCGTAGGCCATGGGAAATCGAAGGTGATTTCAATGCCACTAAATCTTTGGCAGATAGAAGGGATAATCCCCAGACTTATGTAGTTAGTCTTGCTTTTAGAGATTTTATTTTCAATCTTCAATTATTGAACCTTAAGCTTAAAGGACATAACTTCACTTGAAGCAATGGTAGAGACTCGTCCATGCTTGCTAGATTAGATCGAGCTTTGGTCTCCACTGAATGAGATTGCCTCTTTCCTGCATCTTCTCAATGAGCATTAGTGAGTTCTATATCTTATCATATGCCTATTTCTCTAGATTGTCAAGCTTCCTTCTCTCGCAATAAGACATTTAGATTGAAAAATTGGTGAATGGTAGAACTCAACTTTGAGGATTTGATACATACTAATTGGCAGGAACCTCAAGTGACAGGGACCTTAAAGGTCAATGGGTGGCTAATCATAAGCACTTGAGAACAACCTTGAGAAAGTGATAGGGGGTTGTGAATAAAGACCTAAAGAATAAACTTTTTGGGGGCATTGGCATTATCAACAGAAACAAAGAAACCTTTCAGCTCTTCAATCATGAAATCTTGATAAGAAAAGTTCTTAAGCAATCTTTGAAGGATATATACACTAAGGAAGAACTTTATTGGAAACAAAGACCTAAAATATTATAGCTTAAGGATGGAGAGAAGAACACCTCCTTCTTTTATAGGGTGGCTTCTATTAGGAAAGTTAGAAACTTGATCTTCTCTCTAGTGCAGAATGATGGTAAAATATCCATCCCTCCAAGATCACTTCCTCATTCCATGACTTTTTAAAGGAGTTTATGGATAGTCTATTATACTAGTGATTGAGATAACTAGCATGGGTTCTTTGAGGCATCCCAGACCTCTCCTTTTTCTGCTAGCCTTTTCCTTAAAAGAGATGAAATATGCAATCTTCTTACTCGGTGGATCTAAAAAGCTTGATCTAGATGTTTTCTCTCTCTTCCTTCCAAAAGTTTTGGGACATCATTCAAGTAGATCTTATGGCCCTCTTTGGAACCTTCTTCGAAGGCTCTCTTGACCTTGCAAGTCTCAACTTTGCATATATTACTTTATTGCCTAAAAAGGATGGAATGCTCTCTATTAGGGACTTTAGGCCAATAAGTCTCTTTAACAGCCTCTATAAAATCTTATCCAAAGTGCTAGGTTTTTAACTTGCTACCTTTATTCCTTTCTTAATTGAAGACTCTTAGTTGGCTTTCATCAAAGGTAGATCAATTGTGAAAATTTTTTTGTTAGCTCATAAAACTCTTACCTATTATAAAAAGCCCGAGGCAAAAAGTAGAAAGCTTTTGATAATGTCAATAGAGAATTTTTATTCTCTCTATTGCTGACAAAAGTCTTTCCCCTTAAATGAATTGGATATCCGAACTCTTCTATCTTCTTCTTTCATCACTCTCATAATTAATGGTAAGCTAGAAAAATGTATCACGTGTAAGAAAGGCTTTAGACATGATGATCCTCTCTCCCCTTCTCTCTTTATATTAGTTGCCTATGTACTTTCAAGAATGCTGAAAAGGGTTTGTTCTTATGATTATATTAAAGGAGTTGGTCACGTATCATGCTTCAAAGGTATCTCTAGTCTTTACTTTACTGATGATATTCTTATTTTCTGTGTTGCTAAAGAGTTTTTCTTGGTATCTCTTGAAGCCATTTTATTAGAGTTTGAGGGTACAACGAGACTCAAAGTAAACTTTTACAAGAGTTTCATTGTGTGCCTCAACACTAGTATTATGGAAGAAGATCTTTTGCTTCTATTTTAAACTGTAAGATGGGTTCCTTATCATTCTCTTACCTTAGGTTATCCCTTTGTGATCAGAAGCTTTCCAATCAAGATTGGCTCCCTCTCTTGGGAAGAATGAAACCAAGGCTAGCCTCTTAAAAAAGAAAGTTTCTCTCATTGGGAGAGAGTCTCACGTTGGTAAATTCTATGTTTACTATTTTGTGATCCTATTACATGTTTGTTTTCAAATTATCTAGATGGGTTTGTAAGAAGATTGACCATGTGAGGAGAGATTTTCTTTGGAAAGGAAAAGATAATATCGGTGGCTTTAATTGTATGGTAAATTTATCTTAACTTTTAACTATAAGTCAAAGAAAGAAGGAGGTTTGGGAATTAAAGATATCTTAATTTTTAACAAAGCTCTAGTGGTCAAGTAGGCATGTAAATTTATCTTTTTGGACTCTTTTGCTCCATGAAAAACCATTATGAGCTAGGCATACTATTATAAAAGGAAATTTGGCATCAAAGTGAGAAAGGTCTTCATTTTTTTTTTTTAATGTATCGAAAAGAATTACTCAAGATTTGAGAGGTTTCTAGAATTGCACTTTATTTAACCTAGGTAATGAAAAAGGGATTAGTTTCTATAACATCCCGAATCATAAAGCATGTATCTTAATCTTGAAGCATAAAAATTTATCATGAATGAGGGGCACTTTTGAAATTTTATCAATGTCATTTGGGCAATTGGTGAGGGGTATAAAAGAAAAGGGCTTTGAAAGTCATTTGAAAATTTGATTAAGGGTAAAGTGGGAAAAAGGATTTCTGCCATCATTCGCAAATTTTTTCAAGGGTAAAGAGGGAATTTATCAAGGGTTTTTCATGAGTGGAGAAGGGTAAAAATGCATGGTGAAGAGGCATGACATGTGGACTTTGAGAGGGTAGTATGGGAATTTAGTTAAGGGCAAAAGGATAATGTGGCAAGCATTATCCCTTCATTATATATATATATATATATATATATATATCCCTTCATAAAACTAAGAAAAAGAGAGAGAAGAGGGTGGTGGAAGAGGAGAAAAAATTCAGCCGTGGGGAAGAAAAAAAGAAAGGAAGAAGAAGAAGAAGAAGAAGGGAGAAAGCTTGGTGTCTTCTCTTCTCGTCATCTTTAAGGTAATCCCTAACCTTCTAAGTTTTAGATAAATGATGAAATCATGTGTTAGAGAGAAAAAGAAAAGAGATAAGAGAGGATTTTATGATATGAAAGTGATGAGGGTTTATGTTTGATGGAAGGAGGGTGGAAAATTTAGTATGTGATGTGTAGAATGAAATCTTTTTTTATATCATTTTCATATCTAATTTAAGAGATAGCATAATAGCATGTAAGGGTGTTGAAACCATAAACCTATGTGATGAATCCATGTAGGTGTGAAGCCGAATGATAAGAGGAAAAGGTAGAGAATTATTGGTGTGCATTTAAGGGGCATGCATGCATGTTTCATGAAAACCTAGGTATATGTCACCTAAATAAATTCATATGTGGTAATATAGGTCAAGGAAATTAAGCAAGGGAGTCTTTTCAAGAGAGGCAGCAACCGTGGAAAAGTGGAAATAGCAAAGGTGAGTGGATTTCTCGTCTATCTTTGAAAGGGCTTTATGTAATATATGATGTAATTTAGTTACCAAATCAACCAAATGCTATGTTCCATGAAATGTTTCGATTGCCTATGTATGGGAAATGAGAACCAAGTTTCATAGTGATTTTAAAACATGTATTTATAGTTAAGAATGCTTTAAGAGTAGAGTATATGTATTAAGAGAAGGTGTTTTGAAAAGAAAGCATAGATTTCATGAAATAAATGTTTCAAGTGGAACCACGGGTTTCAAGCAAAAGTATCAAAGCAAAGCATGAATTCAAATTTTAAGCATGAGTTTAAAAGCATGTTCTAAAGACAAAGCATGAGTTCAAACTTTAAAGCATAGATTTTGGTCCTTCCAGTATATGTTTCAAAGTGATGCATGGGCATGCATGAATAACATTATTTTAAAGAAAGCATGGTACATGATAGTTGGATTATAAATTATATTCCGAAGTATTTTTATAACATACAGCATAAAAGTATTGGGCCATCTATGGGGCTGATCACCCTGTAGACTGTGCCATAGCATGAGCATGGCACACACTACTTATAGCCGGCACCTCCTTACGATTCAATCGTACTATGATCCCGAGGCCAGGGGGGAGTACAAGCTAGACCAGCCCAGTGGGGCAGGTTGCAAGCAGCCCAGTGGGGCAAAGAATCACAGCTCAGTAAAGAGCTAGGATACTATACGAGCCAAGGTGTCTCGGAGATATTAGCCCAAGGAAGGGGCAACCAGGAGGCCCAGGGAAAAGGGACAAGTTCACACCTGGGGTGAATCGCACATGTAAGGGGTGCCATATGGTGCGGGGATCCTTGGCGCTTAGTATACCCATCCACTAAGAGTACACCTGCAGAAGGGTGACTGTAGGAATGTACCTTAATGGCAGCACACCCAGCCCATCATCATGAAATTTTGTAAATATAGTATTTCTTTATTTAAGTTATATTATTGGAAGCATAAGCTAACTTATAAGTAAACTTATCTCATTTATAAAGATTTATATATCGATCGCAATATGTTGTATTGGTATGCTTATGAGTTTTATAATGTGGTTCTCAGCTTCTCCCCATTGTTAGATGGTTATCCAGTTACTGGAACTTAGGTCTCACCCCTCTATTGCTCACATTTTTATTTCAGATCAGAGATAGAAATCTTCGGGGCTAGCAGCTGAGTCTAAAAGTACTCAAAGACTTAGCAGGTGGGCTTAGCATTTTGGTTCCTATAGCATTTTTGTATAGGTGTTGTTAGTATTTGGAGAGGGAGTTGGTGGATGTAAAAGGGATTGTAAGGTACTCTTGTATGCTAAGAGTAGTGACTGAGATGGTGATGTACATATGTATGTATCTGTGAAGTTGTAAATATTAGACTTAACCTGAGAGTGAATAGTGATGTGTATGCAGAATATGTTTTTAACTGAGCAGGACCAAGAAGAGTTATGTGTTATTGCTGGATGACATGTGCGATTAATTGAGCAAGTTATATATTGTGAACAGGGTTATGTATGTTGAGCATGTAACTTATGAAAATTTGATAGGGTTCACTTGTGCCTTATGATCCATATCATAAGACTAGCAGAACTCTACCCAAATTTATGTAAGGAGGCATGTGTCGGGGAGAGGTCCCGATAGTTTCTAAGAAGACTCTTGGTTAAGCCTTGCTCTACTTTGCTCTCTCTATGATGGCATTATTAATTCTTGATTTGTAATATTTGTGTTTTTTTTGTGATTTAAAATGTTAGGATTGGGATTATTTTGGTTTGTGATCATCATTTAAAAGTTTGATTGATATAGATCATATGGTCATGATTTTTAGTATTTTATCCCAGTACATATGCATGATATGCTCTTTCTAATTCTTAAGAGAACAAGAGAGCAGCATGGGTTCTATCTTATCTCATGTTACATGAGGTTTTACGTATGCATTTGAAACTCTTCTGGCATTAACATAGATACAATTTATGTTGGTTATTTTGGACCCAAACTGAAAGGATGGTTCAAGTATTTCTTACTTCTATTTTGTTAGTGATGATATTACTTAATTGCTCTGTAGACCTAATTCATTCACAGAATTGAATGTTTAAACCTTGCAAAGGGTCATGAGCAAACAAATGTTATGAAGCCTTATTGTAGTAGATTGATCTAACCCTCTATTTTTGACTTGTATTGGGTTCCATTGAAATATATTTTTTTATGCAAACTCAAACTTAGACCTAACCCAGACCCAAATATTTTGGGTTGTGTTTGGGTCATACACAACACCGATCCAACCTGAGGACTTGCTAGGTCAGAAATATTTTTCATGAGCCTGACTCGACTTGACTCGATCATATATTGGGTTGGGTTTGGTCCAATATCAATACTTGAACATGGAACCAGGTTGGGTTGAGATCAAGTATGACCTGATCCACCCCTTTTGCGAGCCTAGCTTTCTATAATTTCATAAGTAGAATTAATTATTTTTTTCTAGTACTCCAGAACTTTTGATGTTTTAGGACCTCATGCTCATTGTTTTCTTCTATGTCCTTGAGCTTGAAATCAAGTTAAACATCAAAACTGTGCATTCAAGTCTTGGTTATTCTTCTTTGACGAGTGACAACATGCCCGCAAAAAGAAAAAATATTTTTGGTGTTTTCAAAAGTTTTTTTTGTATTTTCCTTTTATTCTTTTTTTATTTTTATTTTTTAGTAGGTCATTTAAATCAAGGACCAAGATTAAAAGATCTCAAATCACGTTTTGATAGTTTGTTGAGCCAAGTTACTATAGCGAGTACTATTTAAGATGTTAATCATGCTACGGTAACCATGGATGGTAACCACACAACATGAGGGTATTTTATGGAATCTTAGGTCCTGAAGTGGGTTCGTCATCTTCTTTTGCTTTACCCTTTGTTCATTTTGTTATTTTTATCCATTTTCTTCATGTAAGATTATGTTTTCCTTGTTTTCTTCTAAGCATTTATCCTAAATTACTTCTCTTGATATCCAAACAGCCTACCACCAGCCACATTTTCATTTCTTATTAATATTTCATTTCAATTTCCTTCTTGATAGGTCTTTTGTGTTATAAAATTTCAATTTTTTCCAAGAAATTTCAGCCAAAACTTAATTTGGTTATCCAATTGCATAGACGCTTAAAAATTCAATTCAAGCCCTAAAATTCTAAGTAAGCCCTGGATCAGATAGCTATCATCATTTCCTCTTTTCTTCAAAACAATAGCTTTCTAAATCACTTCCACCGAAAAGCCAGCTAACCTCACTATATCAAAACAAGGGGGGTGAATATGCCAGTAGATAATAGCTAAATCAAATAGGAGAAAACACAAATGCAAATATGTGTGATATGAATATTTTCTAACAATGTAGACTAAGATATTCTAAACAATTTTATTAGGTTATCTTTTCAAAACAACTGGTACTGCTGAACATGGGTGACTGCTCTCCATCCTATCCGAGCATTCTTTCTTTTTCACAATTGGGCCTCCAGTTTTAGAAACTGACTGCAAAACTTAGTTCATTAATCATGCCAACGAAGAGGTGCATAAAAATAAGATAAAAGGCCAGTAACATAAGATGGAATTGTATGGTTGTACCCATGCTGGTGGTGCTAGCATGATATGTAGGTGTTTCATTGCATCAAACTTTGCAAAAGTTTTAGCTCCTCTCACTATCAGAAGCATCATGGTCATGCCAAGAAAACTGTGCACCGAAAAGGAGCAAGCACCAGTTGCAAACTGCCTCGTTCAATATGAACAGCAACTGCTGAATGAGAGAGCAAAAATATTATTACAAACTAAGCAAAAGAGCAAGGCTCCAAGAGCACCAGAATAAATCCGTCCATGGATTAACCATCCCCCAAGATATTTATGATTCTAATTTTGCATCTCACACAAGCTTTTATCTACCTGGTGAGATCATATCCAATCATGAAGAACATGGTCTATTTATGGTTCTCATATAATTTAGTATGCGCAAACTGGACGTCCTTCGCCATTTATGCTTCAGGTAAAGCTACCAAGCTTCCTCAACATTCACCGGTTCTTCGTACCCTTCGACCGAACTACTCAAAATAATAATACATTCGTGCGGCCAATTGTTCTTCAAGAGCTAATATTCATCCATGAATCTTGTTATGTGATAGCCATGAACTGGCAAGATGCACCGAGCATTACCAGGTTTGATTCCCGGCTCTTGCATTTCGTTAACTTCAATGTTTCAGAAAAGTCAGCCTTTCTGCAAAGGCCATCCATCAGTGTAACGTACATGGCACTGCTCATTGGTTGTCTCTCGCAATAATGGCATCATGCAACTTGAATGCCTCAACTACGTTTCCTTCTTTACACAGTGGGTGAATGCTTTATGTCCTTGTCCATCATCTCCTTAAAAACAATGCTGATGCTTCCAACATGTTTCCTGCTCTGCTGTGCGCATCAATAAGTGATGTGTATGTCACTGCATTGGGCATGGGATTCCTTTCGTGATAATAGTTGGCATGCATCCATTATCTTTCCTGCCTTGGTGTCCCCATCAGTCAAGGTTATGTAGGTCCAATTGTCAGGCAAAATCTTTTTGTTCAGCATCACTTGCAGCAACTGAGTTGGCCTCTGCGGCTTCCCAAGCTTGCAAAGGTCATCAATCAAAGTGTTAAAGGTGAGCACAGTGGCAAAGCTTTTCTGCAACATTTCATTAAACGACTCAAGAGCTCTCTCCAAAGTCCCAACTTTGCAGCATCATCCAATAAGGGCGCTGTAGGTAAATTATCTGGTAAGATTCCTCTTGACAGCATTTCATCATATGGTGTAAATGCCTCAGACATTTTTCCTGCATTGCAGCTGCCACTGATCATTATAATGTTTGTCATGCCACTTGGCACCAAACTCTTTTCTAAGATGCTAGTGAAAAGCTTTCTGGCACTCTTCAAATTGCCCAACTTGCAAAAGCCATCAATCAAAGCATTATAGGTAACAATATTAGGCTCTACACCTTGGTTTCATATTTCATCATGGAGATGTAAAGCCTGTTCTATATTACTTATTTTACAGTCTAAAGATAAGTGAGATATAGGTGTACACATCAAGAACAAATCCTTTTTCCTTGAGCACCAGAAAGATTTGGAAAGCCTCTTGCATCTGGAATGAAGTGTGAAGTAAGCCTTTGCAGCGCCATTAGCTTTACAGCAGCCATCAATAAGATTCACATAAATGACAGTACTGGGCTTTAAAGCACAACTAAGCATCTCTTGGAAGTACTTCTCTGCTTCATGCATATCCCCAGAGTTGCAATACCCATGAACAAAATGCAATTTGACTGGATTGAGTTAAAAAATTTTAAAATAAACAAGTAGAATTTTTGATTGAATCCATATTCATAATATTTATATCGAATTAGATTTCTAAGGCATCTTAAATTATTCAAATCGAAAATCAATTGAGAAAGTTAGAAGCAATTTTATGAACATATATCATCGCTAATGAATTTCTATTAAATTATGAAAATGCCATTATTGGTCATTAAGGATGATTTTTGGTATTTTTATCCAAATTTTTATATTTTAAAATTATGTTGAATGAGTTAGAAGCTAGTTTTGAGTAAAAATCTATTTTTAAATATTTAATAGATATTTATCTTCTTTTTTTTAAAAGAAATCAATATCCTATAAAAACTTAGAAGTCTATTAGTTTTAAGAGATTGGTATCTTATGAAGAGTAGAAAACCTATTTGCTTTAAGAAATCTTTTTATAAATAGGGTTTAATTGAGTTCTTTTGACAACAAATCGATAGTTCAAAAGGATAAAAAATGTGAAGGTTGAAGGATCAAGAAGTTTGATGGAGCCTTTAAGCATTAGAAGTTGAGGATTAGTTTCTAGTAATTTTATCAAGAAGGATGAATAATCTAATAATAAGTTATAGTATTTTATTAATTGTTCATAATTGTTAAAAGGATTTTATACTTTGGTAAGTAATCTAACCATAAATTGGGATTGTTTTACATCTAGTCTAGTTAAGAGTGGGTTTGAACCAACTTAATTTTTAGAAGATTTTTCAACAAGGCATTATAACATCTCAATTTTGGCATAAAGGTGTCACCTTTCATCCATGAAACCACTTCGGTGGCATTGTTCACCATGTCCATCTTCTTGTGATCAGCATGTCGAAGACTATCGATTTAGACATTTTTATGTGGGGAAAGCTATCAACTACAAAATCTATAATGGAGGAAGTTAGGGAATTGGTCTTCATCATTCGCTCAAGAAGACCATTGGCTAGAGGTAAATGGCCGACATTACAGGGACAAAAGATAGGCTTCGTTTAGAACACAAATCAATATGGAATTCATTTGCAGATGAAATGAACTCTACAGTGAAAGTTATTCATAAATGAATTCCATAATATGCATAAAATTATAGAATTAAAATGAATTTTCACAAATGAAAATTAAATTTAATGTTTCATTTTTCTAAATAATTTCTATTTAATAATTAGTAAAAAATAATGATTTGAGAATTGTTGTGTTAATTATATTCTCAAATCATGTTTAAATATATTTAATTATAATTTAATATAATTATATTACATTATAATTAGTAATCATAAGTTACAAAGTTATGATTATATTTAATTATATTATTCAAATAATAATATATTATCAACTATAATAAAATTATTTATATTAATAATATAAATTATTAATAAGTTCTATATCTAATTATATTATGAATATAAATTAATATTATAATTAAATTAATATTAATGATACTATATGATTATAATGGCAATATTATAATATATATTAATAATTTCTACAAAGGAATTGTCTTAACCATTAAATTTTATAAAATCAATCCTAGCCATCCAAAAATTCTAAATTAAAACACAGTAGTTATGCTTCTAATAATCCGACTGTTAAGAACTCCTAATTAGAATGAACTTCTTCCGATATCTATTTGAAGCCCTATGTTTGTGAATTACGATTGTAATTTATTACAACTAGTTATAATGTGCATGCAAATACATGTGGTTTTAAATTTTTACATTTAAAATAATTTAATAAAATATTAATTATAAAATATAAAAAAATTCATAATTATCTTTGTAATGTATTGTATCTCACCTTCACATCTTGATCCATATTTTTTTCCACCTATTGGTTCGAAAGTTAGTAAGTTGACCAAAATTATAATTATCCTGTCTACAAAAGTCTAACATATTTTAAACCATTTGAGAAAGAAATATAATTAGTTAAATTATTATTCTCAAAGTCTACTAACATTAAAATTCATTCTTTTGTTGGAATCTAGTATATTTTAAGCTTTTTTAAGATTTAAGATTGCTTATTTTGCTATTGAAGACCCTCATTACTTATTGAAGACCCTCATTACTGCCCAGAATCTACCAAGGCTCCTTTGTAAAAAAGGCCATACCCATTAGAATCCACAAACATAATATTATTGATCCTCATAATCCACCAGAGTTTGTTTAAGAATCTACTAGTGCATACATAAGTTCACAGTACAAAGAAAATTTTAAGTGCATCCATGATTTAACATGTACTCAAGAGAGAAACTTTCGTTAATGGGAGAAAATTAAATACATTAGAGGTATTTATAGGCTCCAAGATACCTTACATTAATAATGATGAGTGGGTGCCCATATAGTTTAAATAGGATATAAATAACTTGCAAACTAAACAATTTAGAATAAATTAATACTCAATCCTAGAAGCCTTGTAGATGCCAAACATAATCTGATAGTAAGGTTTCTTCCATTTGATCTAGTCTGATGGTACATTAATAGCCATTATATACTTCTATATTGACTAAGATTTAAACTATGATGACTTGAAGGCTTGTGGAGCACAATTTAGATTTGGTGCTACGTTCACTATTATATGAAATAAATCAAGCTATACTATTACAACTGTCCGATATATGATGATATAAACCTTATCATCATATTTATAGTCCAACATTGTATTGACATGGCTTTGATATTTTAACTATAACTTTCTTATTGGAGTTTCCATCTAAGTGATTCAGTAGAATTGTAAATCTGTTGGACGTAGGAAATAGTTTGAAATTCAAATTTAATTTGTATTGATTAATAAAGTTTCTTAGATTGTACCTAATACTATACCTTGACTCAATTTTATCAAATATTAAATCCCTTAGGCACTGTGCCATTTTGTATTCTTTCCCTAATTAGCTAGAATAAGGATGACTCAGAGGTCACTTAAGGTTCTTGTGACCATAAAAGATGTGCCTATGGCATATATTAGATAGTCTCTCTTTAGTTTTTATTGATTGCTATCATGGATGGCTAGAATTTTGTAGAAGAAAATATAAATTATATCCAATACTTAACCTTTAATTTTAAAGAAGGGAACTTATTGGATTAGTAAGCTATAATGTTGGGCCACCTTTTGAGATGAATTTAAGTGACTAGGTACAAAGAAATATACAAATTGCTAAAATTATGAGGTGAAATGAAGGGGCTAGACATCTCTAATTGAGCCAACATTTTAGAGAGAGGGAGATGATAGGAGGATGATTTGACCTAATTTTGACCAATTCTAACTATATTTTCATAGAGGACTATGCCTGCAATAAAAAAAATTAAGGTTGAAAATGTCAAAGATGATAGAATTAACAAATGATAACAATAGATACATATACTTAGAGGCCGACAAATATGCTTAGATCAAGGAAGGAATGTTAGGCAAAAAAAAGTGGAAAACAAGGTTTGATCAAACAAAAGTGAAGGAACTTGAAGTTTTTTATCATGATTCAGATCTTTTAGGCAAGAACAAACATGAAAGGGATGCTTAGGAATGCTTACATGTACATTTAACAGGCTTTTAATTCCATTCTATGAAAATATAGAAGGTAAAACTTGACTTGAAAGTATCTAATGTGGTTAAAATCAACTCCATTCTATGAAAGGATAGAAGGTAAAACTTAACTTAGAAGTATCTAATAGACTTAAAATTTAAAAGTTTCATTCAAGCAATAAAAGGATAGTTTTATACACATTCATTTGAAAGAAAGTTTTATCAATATTGGTATAGATGGAATTTTCTAGTAAGACAACTTTCTTCCATTCAATGGTGAATTAGTTTTCCAATAGATTTTGAGTCATCCAAAATAAAAATTAGATGAGAAAGATATAGTCAATTTATTGAAGATCTATCATTATAGACAAAATTTCTAATTATTTATGAAATACAATTCTATGGCCACCTAATTTAAAGATTTTTTTAATATTTTTAATCAAAATTTCTTATTTTTTAAACCTAGAAATACTTGCTGGATAAGTTAAAAAGCCTATTGGACTGAGAAGTTATTTTTTGTTATTATATCTTTATTTTTCAGATTGATTTTATTTGACATAGATTAGGAAAGTCCTAGAAATTCTCTATGATCAATGCTCATGTAATCTCTCATTTTTAGATCGGTCATTAAATTGAAATAAATTCTTTTTTGAGATTCATCTTAGTTCTCTTGTAGTGATATGCTACTTAAAAGTCTATGATGAGACACTATGGCTCAAGAAGAGATACTAATTTAAGAAGAAAATTCTTAAACTAAGACATTATGAAAACTAGGGATGTGGGGCAAAGATTTAGTAGGAAGTGATGTGAGGCCTTTTGTTTATCTATTAATTTATCTACTTATTCTAGTGCTAGTTTTAATTTATTTTCTTCTAACTTTTTTCTTTTATTTTGTTTTTGCTTATATTCTTGCTACATGACTTTGATCTTATGTGGGATAAGGTATTCATTGGAGGCTTCTTACCTATATCAAAATTAATCTAATACATCCACTTAAGACATGAGCCTATTAAATTACTCAGAAATAATTATATGATAACTTTAGAGTTCTTGAAGTGACGTAAGAGCTTGGTAGTCCAATCGACCAAAGTTTATGCAGGAAGATGGGCTTAAGCTTATTGTAAGTTACTAACCGTAATGCCTCAAGCTCACCTGTTGGCCCAATTAACTTCGTTAGCGGATCGAAACTACATGACCCAAAAACTTTAGTAGAAGTTAATGGGTAGCAAGTGAACTTAAGTTATAAGCACATAATATATTTTTTTCCCATCTAATATGGGACTAAATTTGAGGCATCACATTAACAATAGATACCTAAACTATATAATTGAAGACCCCATCAAAGAGGTCTAATGTAGCAAGAACAAATCTAATTAAGTAATAAAGTTGAGAAATATTATTGTAATATATCTCCTTCCAGCCTTGTAGTTATAAGTGCTCATATTAGTGACAATTATCTTTCAAGGTTGAGTTATAATTCTAATAGCTTTGAGATAACTTGTCCCAAATGTACTAGGTTTGAAGTAGACTTCAAGGACTCATCTATATGTGACCTAAGAGGATCATCTGACCTATTGTGTACCAATCTTGTTACTTTAGGTAAACTTAGAGAACTCATCTATATAACTAATGGGGTTATGACACACATTGAACCCAGTCTTAATACCAAAGTCATATAGGACCTAGCTATGGGTGGTTTCTTCTCTCAAATAGAAGCCAATTCATGATGAGGATGTTATGAGATTGGGTGGAGGATATCTTCATAGTCCTGCTTGGCTGATAAGGAGGTGCCATATGGATTTATAAAACCTATACCGATCATCCACTTAATAGCTTAAGCTTTTTGGACTGTAAGTTTATGATAATTGGTGTCACAGCCTAAGATCCCTACTTTATGGAATCTATAGTCTAGATTCATAAGTAGTAAAATAGAAAGGAGAATGATTTTTTATACTCAAATTTCATTAAAGGACAAAAAAAGAATCCTAGGAAAAAGAGCCATTTAGTCAAAAAACTTGATTAAATAAGAAAGTTCAACTAGCAGTTAAGGATAAAATAGAATATAGAAACAAAATAAACATATAGAAGCTATAAGATGGCTAATAAGAACGTTAAGAAGATAATACGGGAGGTTACATTTATGAGATATGAAGAGTTATATCATAGGTTATAAACTAAAAATAAAGAGAAA
Organism: Metroxylon sagu; assembly: GCA_017589505.3. Taxonomy (NCBI): domain Eukaryota; kingdom Viridiplantae; phylum Streptophyta; class Magnoliopsida; order Arecales; family Arecaceae; genus Metroxylon; species Metroxylon sagu. Next base: position 907,346 of record JACVBY030000537.1, on the reverse strand, counting down.
GATATACATACATACATACATATATATATATATATATATATATATATATATATATATATATTATAAGAATAAAAAAGATAAAAAATAAAGATATAGCTTAAGTTAAATATATCAAAGATAAAGATTTAAAAGTTTTAATTAAGGAGAATAAGATCAAAAAAAGATAAAAAAATATTTTAATTAATAATAAAACAAAAGCTATGTAGACAATTTAAAATGCCTTATTAGTTCAATTGAGAATAAAAATATTAAGTATACTTGAAGAATTAGGATATTTGAAGCAAGGGAGAGAAGTAATGGAAAGATGAAAATAGAAAAAGTATAGTTGGACTTGATGTTTGATTGAGGTTTGAAATAACTAAATGATGTGAAAGTAATCATGTTGATTAATTTACTTAATTATATCTTAAAGACTAAAAAGATGCTTGATGAATAGAGAATGAGTACTATAATATCTATTTATACAAAATAAAGGTGATATTTAAGATTATTCTAACTATTGTGATATTAAATTCATGAGTATTAAGAGAGGGTAATTATGCATAGATTGAGATATGATATAAAAATATTAGAGAACCAATTTAATTTTATGTTAGATAAGTCAACTACAAAAGTTATTTTTCTTTTTAAAAGGTCAATTAAGAAGTATAAAGAAAAGAGACAAGATCATATAATTTGTATTGATTTAAAGAAGATATATAATAGAGTTTCTAAACAGTTTTATGGCAAGTGTTAAAAAATAAAAAAGAGTTCATTTGATATATTAATATAGTTAAGGACATACGTGATAGAGTGGTTACTAGTTCTAAGAGCTATTGATAGCAATATTGATGAGTTTCTAATTATAATAGATATACATCAGGAATCTACTCTAATTTCTTACCTTTTTTATACTAGTTATAGATGAGCTTATTAGGCATATTTAAGATGATATTTCTTAATACACATTATTTGCAAATGATATAGTATTAGTGAATGAACTTAAGGTAAGTATTAATAGTAATTTGAATTATATAGAAGCACATTATAATTTAAGGGCTTTAGGTAGGATGAGCATGGGTTGGGTTAGATAGGTTTCAGGCCAAAACCAAAAATCAACCCAATTAAGATCGGTTTCAAGATTTTGGACCCAGAACGGAACCAATCCTATTTTGGAACTAACTCAGAACCAACCCAATTAGATTGGGTTGGTTTTGGGTCGGTTCTAACCTATTTTTTCTTTTTTTGCATTAGCTTTGAATTTTTTTTCTTTTTTATCATTTTTAATATCTTTTTCTTAGTTATAAGTTGGGTGAGAGGCTAAGAACCATCATAAAAATGCTCAAAAAAACTGATAATATTGATAAGTATTATTTGATTTTTCACTTTTTCTTTGGATGACACTATTCTAATATCTAATAATTAATTTTTTCTTAGTTGTATTAACTAAGAAGAATATATATAATATTTATTGATCAATCTAACACTAAATATAGTAGATAACTTATGAGTATATCTAAGGTCCCTAATTTGATTTTTAAGAGTACTTTATTTTTTTTAAAAAAAATTTATGATCGGTTCTCATATCAGAATCAAGGAACCAACCCTTAGAACCAAAAACTGACCCAATGGAGGCCGGTTAGAGGATTTTGAACCCAAAACCTACCTAATGTGCACTTAGAATTGAACTACCAAACCTAATCAAGTTGGGTTGATATCGGTTCTCGAGTTACCCAAACCCATTGCTCACCCTTAGGTTTAGGCTAAATAAGATCAAGGCAAAGTATGTGAACTACAATTTTAGTAAAATGAAAAATGGAGAACATAGACTAAAATGTGAGTATCATGAAGTTGCTAAAGTAATCATTTTTGATATATAGGATCAATTATTTATAAGAAAGAAAAAATTAAGAAGGATATTGTCCATAATATTAAAGTAGATTGGATAAAATAGGAACATGCAATCAAAATATTACATGATTTAGGATATTTATCAAGTTTAATAGATAATTTTATAAAATAATCATAAGACCGGCTATGCTTTACAATACAACATAGTGGATGGTTAAAAAATAATATGTATACAAGATGAGTGTGATTAAAATAAGAATGATGAAATGAATGTATGATAATATGCGAAAAGATAAAAAAAAATAATATCTATCAAAGTTGAAAGTTATATCAGTTAAAGATAAATTGAGAAAAAATCAATTTAGATGATTTGGACAAGTATAACGTTAGCTTAGGCATGTGTCGATATAGAGTGATTTAATACACATAAAAAAAATAAAGATAAATAAAAAATCATGTGAGAGAAAGTAATAAAGAAAGTTTTATATCTTATAAAAAATATGGTCCCAAATCGAGCGAAACAAAGACAAAGGATTTATATATAACTAATCCCAACTAGCTTAGAATTAAAACTTTGTTATTATTATTGTTGATGTTATTATAAAGTACATTGAAGGATGAAAGTAATAAATTATTATGATAATTGAAAAATATATTAAAGGTAGTTTTGATATTTTATGGTCACTCATCTTAAATTCTCATGGCATGCCAAGTAACTTAATCATAGATATTCAATAATTTTTAATCAGTAGAACATAACATATCAAACATGATGATCGTAGATCACTTGAAATAAGATCACTTTGGGATAAAGATCATCAGTGATCCAAAATCACCGTGGTAATTCTATTTAGGTTACAAAATATCCCCTTAATGGGTTGTTTTCCTAGGCTAGTTGTTTGTAGATTGCTACAGCTCTATTCAAACTTAATCATTTATATTTTTTTAGACTTTTAGTGACCTTGTCTAGAGTTAAAGGGGGCTATTATACAAACCACTCTATGCTTCTTTACATACTATATATTTAATACTCTAAATATTATCTCATTGCTAGAATCCTTCCTTACTTTCATTGCTCTTTTCATTTCCCACTATTTTCTTAGTTTATCTTCTTCCAATTTAATTTGCATATTTAATTTTTATTATACTAGTAAATGTAAGCATGTCTAACAAAAACAAGACATTCAAAAAGTTTTGCTAATTAATTTGACATAACATTAGCTTAACTACTAATTTGATCAAATGGATGCATATGTAGAAAAATAATTCATATGAGGCCGATTAGAAACCTTTTATGCGTTTAGTTATTGAAGGAGCCTCGTGTCACTCTAGAATATATACCACTAAGAGCTAGCATAGAACATAATTGTTTAGGTTCAAAAGTACAATTTAGATCCAATAAAACATAAGGAAAGCTAATTATCCAAGTGATGGATTCCATAATTAAGATGATATACTTAGCAGCTTAGTAGGTTTGATTCCCTTCATGTAGAAGTGGGTAGTCTTTTCTTCATCAAGTCTCTCAATTATTTTCATCCAAGTATTTAGCCAATTTAAAGTTTTTAAAACTAAGATATTGACCATTATAATAGCAAAAATAGAGATTGATTTCAATTTATCCTGATCAAGATGAAATATTGGAATGGAGCCCCCCATGATATCAAAATTGAGCAAGATAGAAAACTTCAATTAACTAAAGGGGGTGTTTGGTAACCTAAATATGATCACCACAATGATCTTAGATCATTAGTAATCCTTAAACCGAAATGATATAATCCTTAGTGATTTAAGTTCACTGTGTTTGGTATGATGTATGCCATTGACTAAAGATTTTCGATAATCTAAGACCATCACGTTTGGTATATCAGAGAAATTTTGAATCACTAGCTGTGAAATATCAAAATTATCCTTAATTAGTTAACCTCTTTTTACTTTTAAAAATAACATCCCTAATATATTTTGAAAGAGCCATATTAATTTCTCATTATTTCATATTATTCATTACTATAATGTTTAGATTAAATTATAATATTATATTAAAATATAACATTATAATATTATATTATATGAGGTAGTCTTGGTTGCATTCAAATGTAGCCAAGTTTAGATTTGGTCACCTATCCTACCCTTGGATCCATACAATCACGGTAGATGAACTCCGAGCTCCATGTGGATCCAAAAGTGAAGGAGATGATCGGATCCTGAACTTGACTACATTCAATATTATAATTAAATTATAATATAAATATAATATTATAGAATAATAATTATATTATATTATATTATATTATATTATCATATTATAATATAATTTTATAATTTTAAATTATATTATATTAATATGAAAATAGCATTAAGCATTTTTTATATGAATGAAAGGTATTTTGGTCCCTAAATCTTAAGTCAAAATCACTAATTAAGGGTAATCTTGGATATCCGATCCCATGAACAAGTATGGGATCATTAGGTTGGGTGGTGATTTTAGAATGGGAGTCATGACCCTCCTAAGAAAAAGTTTCTCTCCCTACTCCAAGCACATGGCCCTCCACCAGTCCCATCTACTTCTTAAATTTCTCAATGTGGATTTCGAGCTCCCATGATAATTTTATATTGAATCATATCAATTTGTGGTCATGATCCTCTTAAAGGTTCTCTAAAACAACAATAAATCTTCTAGGACTTTTTTTTTTTTTTTTTGGGTGGATCAAGAATAAATCTTCTAGGACTTCACCTAACAATTGTCTATTTTAGAATAGAAAAAAAGATAAGTCATATTTTTAGTTCTTTCCTTATGTGGACCCTAAACCTATAAGCCAGAGAGATTACATAGGCTCAAAAAGGGAAAATGAGACAAAGTAACTCTTAATCCCATCTATATAGAGGTACAGTAAGGTCAATTGTTTGAATTGTACCCTCATGCTATATGGTATGTCTATTGCTCACCTCAACTTCTAATCTATCACAAAATAAACGCAGTTTAGCCTGAATTTTTATTTTTAATTATATTTTATATAATTCTAAGTCAAATATATCTAATGGAAGGAAAGGCCAGAGACACTAGAGAGATTTAGAAAAGAAGTGCTTGTGCCCTAATAATTGGACAAATAATTTTACGTATAAGCCATATATTAACAATTTCATTGCATTAGTGAAAGTGATTTTCTTAATGAGAGGTCTTCGAATGGAACTTGTAATGGTATCCACCAACAATTAGTTGATGAATTTTTTTTTAACTTAAAGTTTCACATAAATTATTATAATTTAAAATTAATTATGTATCCCAATTTATTATGATTGATTATAATATGATGAGTTCGATAATTTTATTCTATGAAATTGGAAGCAATTGTTACATACATACATACATGCATACATACCTGTATATATGTGTGTGTATGTGTGTGTCAGTTTATTATGAAAATTTGAATTTATTTTTAAATTTTTATTATATTATTATTATGTTGTGTTATCCCTTCCAAGGGAAAAATCTTGAATGGCTGTTGGAGAATACTATATGGAGTATAGATGATACTTTAGAGAGACTTATAGGGTGAAACATATGGCATCAATATGGGAGATGAAAGGTTTGGGTAAAAAAGAGGGAGAGAAATCAAATACGATTGAAGTATTTTGAAGTCATTACAACAATTCAAATATGCTCTATTTAAAGATCATGGTTTGTTGATAAAATATGTAGGGTTTGCACATATTACTAGATGGTTTTGAGCTAGATATAGGGTTTGGTATCAAGTAGTGAAGGAGAGGGACTCATAAACTTTTATTATTAATTGGATTACCAAATAGGTGACCCTACTTAATGTGGTTCAGCCTTTGTTAATGGATAACAAGAGGATAATCTCTTCCTGTACCCTTTAAGCCTGTTCACATATGTAAAGAAACAAACAATGTAATAAATTAGTTGGCATCATATATGGCACACCGTAGAGGAGGGGATTTATGGAATACTATATCCTCTACTCCTATATAGCTCTGGAATATTATCTATTTTGATTCTAAATACTATTTGTATGCTAGGATCTCTTAATTGACCATCCTACCAAACAAAAAGGAGGGAGACTTGAAATAAATTAAAAAAAAAAGATAGTTCTTACATGAGTTTTAAGGCTCCACTAAAAAACAAGATGAGATGACGTCCAATCTTTACTTGAGATTGCTCAAATTACATAATAAGATCAATCTTTCATGAGTAAAATCTACATATAATTGAACAGTTGGTTTAGTCTCTATGGTCAATATCGAGTGAATAAAATTACAAGTTTGAGATTGTTACCTTGACAAAAAATTATTACCATTTTAATATAAGTTTAGATTTTTCACTTCCCAAAGTTTATTTCCATACAAATTGAATGAATTGATCGGATCATTTAATTTCCACATGCTTAAGGATTAGTCATGCACTAGGAACATATTCGTATCTGTACAGAATTTAGGTTCTTCTTTTCTTCTTCTTTTTTTTTGTTTTTAGCTTTAAATTATTTTCTAAAAATTTTCATAACCATGTTCAATGATCTTTTAAACATTATTTTGTAAGTAAATTTTAGACATAAATCTCATTATTTCTGAAGAAATATCTCAAGCATGGTTCATATCTCCATTTAACCATTGCTATGGTTCTCTCTTTATCCTTGATGTTGTCGTAGAGAGTACATATGTTGCACAAATTTTGGTTATATGTTTCTTTGTAACAGAACTTGCCATGACATTCTCATGGAAATCTGCTCTTGGTGCCATGTTATTTATTAATAATATCTAGAGTTTCAAGTTACACATGAAAGTTTTCTGATTCTCTGCTAGTGAGAAAAGTTGACATGCTTCATGAAACATGTGCAACCCTGATGAGGGAATGCAGCCAAGCAAATCACCATCTTAAGTTTGCTTTAAGAAGAATGAAAATGTGAACAGTGGATAGACTTTAGAGTACCCATTGGTGAGAATACTTGACTTTTCCTTCATGGAGACGTGAGAAGTGTTGGTCATCATGTTGCCTATAGTCCTGTGCCTGTTAACTTACTTGACTAGCAAGAGATGGATGGGAGGGCACCTGTGACCCATCTTTGCCACATGGGCTGTATCCCATTACCAAATGTTGACCAGCACTAAGCACGTGTAATTGAGAGTGGCATTAAAATTAGTCTCTGTCGGGTGAAGGTTGGATTCATTGAATCCAAAGGGACTTTTATTTTGACTATGTTGATATGCTTCAATTCTTATTTTATTTTATTTTGTAGTAATCTTCAAGGCTGATAGGCTCATCGATAACTCTTCTAGATATAAAGTACAAGTTAGTCAATTCTAAAGCTTATTTTATCGAAAATACCTTCTCAGACCTCAACCCTCTAAAAACACCCCTACATAACTCTCAAGAAATTTCAATGGATAATTAAATTTACATACATGCTCTGTACACTTTTTCACAAAACATATATTGTATATTTAACTCCGACTCACTTCCGATATGTTTTTAATCTCTGTTGTCTCTATGTGGTGTTTGAAATAGAGATTATAAAAGATTAACAAAAAATGAGTGCAACTAAAAGAGCAGAGAAATAAAAGAAGATTAATAAAAAGGAGTGCACCTCACAAAATTAAAGTGCTTTTACTGGGGCGTAAAGTACCGAGTTTTCAGCACGGTCAAAGCCTATATTTTGGCAGTACGTATAAAAACTTTTTGTCGTGGCGAGGCTTGGGGCAACAAGCCATTGTTAGGTGGGAAGATGCCGCACAGAAGCATAGTAAAGTAAAGGACATGAAACTGCTTGCAAATATCAATATCCGATCTTGTTGTACCAAGGTCTCCCACTTCGCACATATTTTTATTTTTGAGGAAGATGAGAGCGTGCAATAAAATAATAGGAGTAAGTCAGGTGCAGGTATCAAACGGGACTGTTTCAATTTTTCCGGGCAACTTTCCATCACGTGCGTTACGACTTTTGGATAATTATTTTTTGTGATTATTATCATCATCCCGTAATATAAAACTCTGCCGACCGGTTCGAGGACAGTGCGCCGCCCGCATGCCCCCCCCCCCCCCCACCTCCCCCGGAAAACACAAAAAGAAAAAACGACTCAAAATAAAAATAAAAATAAAAATAATTTTTAAAAATAATTTTTAAAAAAACCACAAAAAGTCGTTTCCTTTACGTGGTCCGCCCGCCAATAATCGACGCGCGGTCCACTCGGTCGCCCCTTGGCCCGCTCTCAGAACCGCCCGGTCTAGACGTCTAAAAACGGAACCGCGGTCCAACGGTCGCCAGAAGGCGAAAACTATAGGACTCGTGGTTCGAGGGCACTGGGTTCCCGTCACCTCCCGGTCTGCAACTTGTACGAAAAGTCGTTAACGTTTGGCCCCTCCCCGCGTCCTTCTCACATCCCTCTTCTTCAGAGCAAGAGACAAGGAGAAGGGGAGGGGGAGATGCGGGGGCTTCGAGGGAGGGATAGGAGCGATATCTAGGGTTTTTGGGGAGTTCCGAGGAGAAATCTGCACGTTAAGACTTCTCGTCGACTCTGATCTCGTCTTCGGGAGGCGATTGAGCGGTGGTATTGGCTCGATTTTGGGGTGTGGATGAGAGATCTCCGGCGGGGGCCGTGAGATGGCATCGTCAGAGGTGACAACGAGGGGGAACGGCAGTGATGGGAGGGGGGAGAGCTTATCCTCCGTATGCAACGAGTCCGGCGCCGACGCAGCGAGGACCGCGGCCTCCGCTGCTGGCAGGAGAGGTAGAGCTCGCCAACCGGAGAAGAAACGGATCCGGATTCTTTTCTTGTGGGGATTTTTGCTGATGAATTTGTTTGCTTCTTCTGTTTCAGATGCGGAGGACGCGCTTTATGCTGAGCTCTGGCTCGCCTGCGCTGGGCCTCTGGTGACGATTCCTCGTGAGGGGGAGAGGGTCTTCTACTTCCCTCAAGGTCATATAGAGCAGGTAGCTCCTTGTCCTCTCAAATTCCTTAAGTCTTGAATTTTAGGTTTTCTCTTCTTATCCTCTAAGAATTCCAGTGTTCGATTTGTGTGTACTAAATTCGAAGTATTGGTTTCATTTGGGGATTTAGGTGGAGGCCTCTACAAATCAGTTGGCCGATAAGCAGATGAAAATCTATGACCTGCCATCCAAAATCCTTTGCCGAGTGATGAACGTCCAGCTGAAGGCACGCCTTTTAGATCCCTCGTTTTCGTAAAAGAATTAGGCTTTCTCGGGTTTTTCTTGTCTCTCCTCTGAAGAACTTTCTCTATTGTGTTGGACAGGCCGAGCAGGAGACCGATGAAGTCTTTGCTCAGGTGACGCTGCTCCCGGAGGGAAATGTAAGAATTTGACATTTCGGTGCTTTAATACTCCTCGTTTTCGCTTCTCTTGGGGGGATTTGGAGTGATGGAAAAGAGCGTACTTTTGATTTTTTGGTATTATGTGCTGTTTTTGTCAGCAAGATGAGATCGCTGTGGAGAAGGAGACTCTGCCATGTCCACCACCAAGGCCTCATGTGCACTCTTTCTGCAAGACTTTGACTGCATCTGACACTAGCACCCATGGTGGGTTCTCTGTGTTGAGGAGGCATGCTGACGAATGCCTCCCTCCATTGGTGAGGTTATGAAACCTTTGCTGAAGTCATTTACTTTTGCTGTTTCTTAAATAAGTTGAATTTTTGTTTGTAAGGTATTTGGGAAGCTGTTTGATATGCTGCGTTCTTTGTCTTTTTTCGTTAGGATATGCGCTTGCAGCCTCCGACACAGGATCTGGTGGCAAAGGATTTACATGGGATTGAATGGCGTTTCCGGCACATCTTTCGTGGTAATTACTGTGGTCATGAAGTCATTAGAATTTTGGCTATTTTATGGGTGGGAGTGTCTGATGAAGAAGATACCTTTTAATGGAGTGCTTTAGAATAGCCTCCTCCCAAAAAAAGTTTTCAGGGATCAACCTTTTTCTAGGGTTGTGGTGGTCTGTATATGATATCTGAGATAGGACACCGCTATGGGATTCATGTAGGTATATTTCTTTTGTTGAAAAATTAAGAGTTGAGGCTTTACAGCAATTTCATGGTGAGTGTGGATACCGTGTGGATGCACCTTGCTTGAGTGTTGGCCTTGAATGGGCTGATAAATGGTTGAGTCAAGCTATGTGGTTTTAAGGAAAGCCTCGTCATGTTCCTTGTTGTTAAAACTGGCATGCTGTTATGACTCTTATGCTTCCATTGTGTTCTTTTACTTAATCATGACTGAGGTAAGTGCATATAACTTTAGGTCAACCAAGGAGACATCTGCTTCAGAGTGGATGGAGTGTGTTTGTTAGTTCTAAAAAGCTTGTTGCTGGGGATGCTTTTATCTTTCTAAGGTATGGTATCTTTCTTACCTTTGAATATTGATAGCATCTTATACTTGGTCATGATTTGGTATTGAATTGTTTTTATGACTCTTAGAGGAGAAAATGGTGAACTGCATGTTGGGGTGAGGCGGGCTATGAGGCAACAAACAAATGTTCCATCTTCAGTCATATCTAGCCACAGTATGCACCTTGGTGTCCTTGCAACAGCATGGCATGCTGTAACAACTGGAACCATGTTCACTGTTTATTACAAACCAAGGTGTGGTCTGTATGCTTCAATTGCTTTGTATGTTATGTTGCTTTGGGTATGGAAAACAAACAGTTATTGAACAACAAAATGGGCTTTAGTAATGGTTGTAATCTATGCAACAACAACAAAGCCTTAATCCTAAAATAGTTGGAGTCGGCTGGTTGTAATCTATGTGCATCTAAATTTATTTAAAACTCTCATTGTTATTGTTGGGGTTTTGACTGATGATTGAATCCAACAAAACAGGACAAGTCCATCTGTGTTCATTGTTCCCTACAATCAATACATGGAATCTCTCAAGAACAACTACTCTATAGGGATGAGATTCAAGATGAGATTTGAAGGTGAAGAAGCCCCAGAGCAGAGGTATCATCTCATTTTGGTCCCTGCCAGTTGATCCAGCAAGCTTAAAATACACCTTTGAAGTTAATGGAGCCATCAAACGTTTCTCTTAGCTAGCTTCTACATTTCTGTATGACAGGTTTACTGGCACCATAGTTGGCATAGGAGATGTTGACTGCAGCAGCTGGCCTGGATCTAAATGGAGATGCCTCCAGGTAAATATCAAGAATCACTTTCTTCTTATTTCAGAATTCTTAAGCATGTTAATATGTACATATATATTTTGAATTTTAGGTGCGGTGGGATGAGACCTCATCAATTCCTCGTCCAGAGAGAGTTTCTCCTTGGAACATAGAACCTGCTCTAACTCCTCCCTTGAACCCCCATCCAACACCTAGGACCAAAAGGCCTCGACTGAATGTCATGCCCTCATCCCCTGATTCATCTGTTCTTACAAAAGAAGGTAACAACATGATTATTGAAGCTGAAGAAATAAATAAAAAAAATTGATTCTAAGATGATTATTCAATTGTCTCATCATTGATGCAACATTTTTTTTCCATGCTTTTTCAGGTGCAATTAAAGTCGCTGCAGACCCTTTCCAAGTTCATGGAATCCCAAGGGTCTTGCAAGGCCAAGACAAGATGACCTTGAGAAGCAACTTAAGCGACAGTAATGATTCAGATACTGTTCAGAAGCCCCTCATGTGGCCTTCATCTGTTGAAGAAGAGAAGAATGGTGTTGTTTCTTCTCAGAGAAGGTTGGGTTCAGACAATTGGATGCAAATGAGTAGGCATGAACCTACCTACAAGGACATACGGTCAGGATTTCGACCTTTTGGTGACATGCGTGGGTTTGGTAAACCATCTTTGGAACAAATTTCAACTGGTACAGATCCATTGAAGAACCATATTCAAGGCCAGGAAGGCAATCTTAACTTGTTTTTAGAGCCATATTCTTTGATACCTTCAAACCCTCCCTTCAATATGGAGTCAACGTTCAGGATGCCTAAACATGCTGGTGAGCTAGCTTATCAGAAAGCTGAAAATGTTACATATGGTGGGTTGGAAGATTTTTCTCCAGTGCAAGGTCATAGGATTGAACAGAATCCTCCAAATTGGCTAGCCAATCTACAGTCAACTTTTCAAAGTGAAAACTTTGCACATAAGAGAGTGGTAAAACCTCAACCTTTGGTAACAGCCCAGAATGAGATAACAAGACCTAAAGAAAGTGGCAACTGCAAGCTCTTTGGTTTTCATCTCAACAGCAACCCCTCTCCATCTGACCATGTAATGAGATCTGAAAATTCAACGCGTCAGATGAAATCTGACCATATAATGAGACCTGAACATTTAATGCCTCTGACAAATACCACCAATGACTTAGTTCCGCATACTCAACCTTCAGTAGCACAGGACCAGTTATGGACTTTAGAAGTTGACCATCATTCGAAGTTGCTCAAAGGTACAAAATCAGTCACCACTGCTCCAGCAGCTACTGAGCATGGGACGCATCATCAGCATTGTCCAAAGACTTCTAAAGAAGCTCAGAGCAAGCTTCACGGTGGCTCAAGTAGGAGCTGCACAAAGGTTTTTGTCACCTTACTTATGCCATATGTTTGCATGCATCGTCCTTCTTTTAATATATATTATTATTATATTCTATTTACTTATATTTGTTTTGTCTATGTGCTTGTTTTGGTATTATAAATACAACTTTGGTGACAGACTGCTGCTAAAATGTGGATATTCATTTTTATCTAAGTATTATAATCGGTGAAATGATGCTTATTTTGCTTTCTTTCTACTCAAGTAGAACACTCCTTTTGCTTTCCTTGCAAAAAATTTCCCACTTGCTTCACTTTTCTTTAGTTCTTTTTGTGCCATTTGCTATGTTCCTCTTTTTCTGTTATTTTTGGTTAACCTATTTACTGGTATTTTTAGTCCATTGTTAATGCCTCATCCTTTAATTTGGCATTCATGTGGGCATGCAGGATCTGTCAAAATCTGAGAGAATTATCATGTAGCTCTTGATATCCTAGGGGTTGTATTGTTTCCCTTTTAGTTTCTGCTAGTCTAAGAATGTTGGTATTGTTCTCCTTTACCTGTATGATAAACAAGGACTGTGACAATTGATTATTTATTCCAGGTCCACAAACAAGGAATTGCACTTGGTCGGTCAGTGGACCTCACAAAGTTCAATGGTTACGACAAATTGATTTCAGAGTTAGATCAGATGTTTGAATTTGAGGGTGAACTGAAGGGTTCAAACAAAAATTGGCAGATTGTGTATACAGATAATGAGGGTGATATGATGCTTGTGGGAGATGACCCTTGGCTGTAAGCATCTGTACTGTTTCAAGTTTATATCTATGTCACTTGCCATGGTCACATTTAATAGGTCATATGAAGATGTGCATGCTCATGTACATAGTACTAACTGGAGTTATTCTTGTGTTGCAGAGAATTCTGCAATATGGTCTGCAAGATTTATATATACACAAGAGAGGAGGTCCAGAAGATGAATGCAGGAACCCTGAACCCAAGAGTTGAAGGGATTCCTACTGTTATGAGAGGAAATACAGCTGCAAAAGAAGCCAAAGTCCCTTTGCCTACATCAACAGCTAACCAAGAGAACTGATACAGGTACCTCCTGGAATTGGCAAGGTGATTGACAACTTCTTGCTTTGCCATTTTTCTTTGTCCCTCTTTTATACTGCTCATCTTCCCCTAACATTTTGGTATAATATATAATGCTAGTGGTGACTAGATCCTTCTGAAAAGGATGCATAATGATTCTGTTTCTATGTTAGACTTTGGTATATTCATTATTCATTATTAGAGAAATGAAACTTTTTCAGTGACATCATTCAAATTATATAGCTGAATTTGGCTGTTCCAAGATTCTGTGGTAAGATTATAGAATTAAAGCAAGTAATGAATTGCATGCTGAGGAAGAAATTCTGTTGTCAGCAAGATTTTTCCTTTCAGCCATTTCATTTTCTTTAAACTCTTTTTGGAAGATTTTATTCTTTACATGCATCTAATATCTAAAATTAAATGTTAAACTGAAACTCATGAATGCCACACTGCTAGAACTTCTACCATTGGAAGTGCACCTCCCAAAATTTAAAGTTATCTATTAAATTTCATGAATAATATTAAAATATCTTTTATCATATTGGAGGATCACAGTTATGCATACTATCTCTCGTGTGCATTGCGTTTGCCAAACTCTTGGCTGAGGATGATGATATGCCCATGGAAACTGATTGTTCTGGTATTTGAATTTTCGTTTTTTTTTTTTTTTTTTTGGTTACAATCTTTCCTTTAAGAAATTAAACAGAAGAGGACTAATCTTTTCAATCTGCTTTTGGGTCTTTGTAGGTTTTTGAAGCAGAGGTCAGGGAAAAAGAAGGATCCATCGAAAGCTTTTCTTTGGTGGGGTCTAGTCAAATTATTTTGTTAGGAAGCCCCAACTCATCTTAGGCTAGGAGGCTCCTTTATCTAATATAGTTTTTGGATGTGTCGTGATTTCCAGCCTTGAGGTTTGTCTATATGTTTCTTTCTTATCTCATACTGTCGAAAAAGATAAAGTTGCAATTTTTCTTTCCTGATCCACCATGTAAATATCTCCCTTCACTTGTCTCATTGTTAATTTTATTCTGTCAACCTAATAGTTCCTTTCCCGTCGAATGTGGAGCCCTTGTTACAATCACCTTGTGTAGTTCTTCTTTAGTACTACCTGGTTCAAAAATTTGGTTGTGGGATAAAGCGCATATACCTATTAGAAAAGGTGTTGTATCATTGTCTTTGGGTAGATCTGCCTGTCATGACCTCTATTCTGAATGTTATTCCTCTTTTTTCTGCTGGCAAAAGCTTTGTTTGGCAGCAGAATGTCTTAATGCTAAATTTGATTTAGAATTTGCGGCGGGGAATGGCCAGCCAAAATTATTATCTTCTCATTGACATGTAGGCGAGGATGGGTGTTTTCAGATGTTGGCTTCTAACTTAGCCCGCTGGAGTGGTGATGGTGGAAGCAAAGAATTTTGTCTGGGCAGGGCTTGACCTGCTCTTGATATTAGAATTCATTTGTGATCAGATTGGTTATGCCAAAAATCAACGTGGGCAAATCAACTCAGAAACGTGGATGAGTTGTATACTTTTTGGACCTGAAACATATCAATTCTTGACCTACCGAGTTGGAGATGGTGGTCCTGACTACGAAAGACAAGGAATCGGTGATTTGTCCCTGAAGGACAATGGTTCAAGAATATAAGCGGTGTGGTCGGCTAGGCCTGTGGACTGCTAGCTTGGACGTAGCATTAAACCAAGCTCGTTCATCAGTTTGAGAGTGAAGGTCAAAGTTCTCCTTGCGACCTGTTGCAGAGGGCGTATATGATGTGATTGATACCAATCTTAACACGGCTTTTTGCTGGAAAGACCTGGTCATTTGGACTGGTAGTTCGCCGCTTTCATATTTGTGCTTGCAATTTAGGTCACAGAATAAGGAATGTGTAATATGATGAAGTTTTTCAGAATTATGGCTGTCAAAGAGCTTTGGACAAAGAATGACACACAAATCTTTCCAATTCTAGCTCTTTTAAACATTTGAAATTTTCCCCATTAAAAGTTTTAGGTTGAGACAATAATCAGGATGTTATAAATAAATAAATAGTAGGGAAAATATAGTGCCTGCTGCCCCGCAATGGAAAAAGATGATTTTGATTATTATAGAGTCAAACGTGCACTTCATCCTGCTACTCTGGGGTGCCATCAGTCAACTCCATACAAAATACATGAATTTGCTTAATGCGCAAACAAAGATAAATGGTATAGCTTTTGTTCATTATGACAAGCTTTTACAAAGGAGCAATGGAGAACTACATTCGATAATCCTAATAGCTCTTGCTTAAAAGTTCATGGTTAAAACCCATTATGACAAGCTTTTGGCTGATCTAACCCAAGTCCATTTTTTATTTCTATTGGTAGGTTTCAAAACATGGTTAAAAGTTCATGTTCGAGGATGATGTTAGTGTTTTTTGCGGGACCATGGAAGGTGAATGTGAATCTCAGACTCTATCATTCATTGCCTACAGACCTGTTGGAAGCTGTGTCTTAACTGTGCCGTGGACCTAAACTTCAACAGTGACCTTTTTCATACATTAGGAAAGTGGAAAGGAGAGGCATGCAAAGCTATAATACCAAAAGAGCTCTCTATACGATTGGAGAAACATCTCAACACGACCATGGATGGGTGGAAGGCTATGGTGGGAAGGATTGCAGTGGTGATACTCTAATGATGGGGTGTAGGAATCTTGAGGGCCCTTCATGATAGGGCAGTTTTAAAGCATTGGTTCAGTGATCCTTCTCTTTTATCGCAGTAGTCTTTTTGGTAGAAAGCCATTAGCACTTGACTTTTTTTTTTTCCTTTTTTCCCCCTCCTTTGGTTGATTCTTGCTGAACCTTTTTAGCACTGTGCATTGTATTATCTTGGCCAGAATATTCTTGGACTTCTTAAAATAGTGGGGGGGAGGAGGTGCTGGAGGGGTCCGCTACAATGACAACTAATTAAGGGAGGACTTTAGCTAGTCTAAATTTGAGACTGGTACGCACCTTTGTGAGTTAATACAATGTCTGTTAGGTTATCATGGGGCCTGCTTTCTAAGTTGGGAGCAACCCAGTATAATCTGAGGTCCCCATCTGATGAGCCAGTTGAAGCTTGGAATTTATCCATCTCCATTTTGGAAGGGGACTGTTGAGTCCCTCACAGCAATAATATTAGCTTGTCTGTTTATATTTGAAATCTTGAACCACTTCACATGTGGAGCCAGTGAGGATGAACTTGCTTTGGCCGGATCCTCACTGACATCCGGCCAGACCTACCTGGAATTGCTGCTGTTGCCATTACACTCCTTCCCTTTTGTTTTCCCTTTCTCTTCCCTTGTTATCTTCAATGGGTCAAGGACAATACTAGATTCAAAGTTGATGTGCCTCTAGTTCAGATCAGTGTTACTTACTGTTGGAGTTTCCTCCAATCTTTCATAAATGTAGGATGTCTTTAGGTGGAAATGCTCTAAAGAAACAAAGATGAGGGGATGGATATCATAAAATGTGGTGGTGGTACATCTCACAACCTTTGACGATCCTTCTGATATGATGATCCGTAATCCTCTTAGGAGATGCAATCTAGTTTCATATCTAATATTCTAAGATGTCTACTCAGTCACAAAGATTGGATATCTACCGAGTTACAAAGACTAGATGTCTAATCAATTATAAAAAAATAGATGCTTCACTCAATTTAAACGTCTAATAAATCAGTCAAACTTTGATTATTTGCTAACATCACCCTTGTTCTGTTCTTTAATACGATCAGCCAGTTATACAAGCCTTCGTGTCTTCTTGGCACTTGTCCAATATTAGGCTTAGATAGCTTTCAAAGTAGAAAGATTGTATGCTTGTGGTGCTAGAATTGTTAGACGATTGGTAATTATGTTGCAAAGAGATTGTAGGGATTGTGGGTTCCATTATTCCCCAATAATGCACTCCAATGAAAAATATTTTATGTTGACCCTAAGCTTTAGAGAGAGTAAATTTAATCAATCATGGGTGTAGAGTAGAGTGTGGGATTAGAACTTCCGATTTTTTATTTTTTAAATAAAAGTTTGCGTCCATTGATGGATGAGCTTGAAGCCTTTTTTTTTTTTTTTTTTTTTTAAATTAAAAAAAAGTCTGGTCAAAACAATGTCCAATGACCTTTTTTGAGTGAAATTTTTATGCTGTCCACTGAAAGTGTGGCTGAGAATATTTCTTTTCTTTTGGAGGCAGAATGGAACAAGCCTTTATGCAGACAGTGGTGGCAGGCGTGACAGCAACGGGCACTTCGTGGCCGGCAGTGCTGTGTGGTCTCTTTGGCTCATAACTGGGAGATGGAATGGGTGGGCACTCACCATTCAATTATATTTTGAGACAAGTATTTATGTCTATTCACGTGTGATCATAACCAAACATATGGATTCAAAGCAGCTTCTGGGTAGGAGAGACCTGGACAGTGCTGCTCCTGATCCATGCTGTAATCAGGTGCAAAGTTTGAATTAATGGCGGTTGTAATATTATAGCACCTGTTATAATAATTTTGCATCTCCTAATATTTATGTTACATTATAACATAAATAATGGTCTTTTTATTTATATATACATTTTCTATAAAATAATATTTTTTTAAAAAAATCAGCTTTTGTTTTTAATTTTCCTTCAAATTTTTGTACGATCCAATGAATATCTTTTCATTACATGAATAATGAATTTAAAAATCAACTTTCACATAACCAGTTGATTTGAAATAATGAGATTTTGTAATTATTTTTGAAATACTATTAAAGGTTTAAATTCTGCATAGCATGTTTATTACAAATTTGGATCAAGTAAGTAGGCTAATTATAAATTAGAAGATTTATGTAAATTATTTAAATATCTATTCAAGAATTTATAAATTACTGGTTAGTAAGCATTATAAAGGTTAGTAATAGTTTTGGTGGTGATTTGTATAGCATATTAATGTCATTATCAAAACCTTGATCAAGGGCATTCTAGGCTATTTCATCAGCTTGTACAAATTTGAGTCCATTTGATATGGATCTTTTGGTCTTTCTTCTTATTTCTAAATTTTCTTTATTTATTTTGATGAGAAATATCATTCATTGCAAATATTTGTTGTCATTCACATTTGACATGGTTCTTCTCATCAATGAAGAAAGCAGGACAATGCTTTTCGAAAATAGGAAAGTGAATTGATGCAAACTTTTGCTTCTCTATTTTGAAGAAAAATGACCAACATCCACAAGAATTTCATTAGAGGCATGCATCAATTACATTTAAATAATACTAATATAATGATGCTCTTCTTGATTGGAGCACCAAATCCATGTGATCTTGGTAAGAGACACAAGCATGAAAACAAAAACAAAAGTGTGTTTATCACATCACATAAATATTAGAAAAGATATGTGCTTGTAGAAACCACAATCTCTCTTTAACATTCACTACACGTGAGAAATGTTTTCCTAGAAGGTGAGGAGGCTTAATCTGACCTACATGTCAATTGATATTAGAAACATCTCTTTAGGAGACGAGGGACTTAATGTGGCCCACATGTCAATTAATATTAAAAACGTTTCCTTAGGAGGTGAAGGGACTCAATGTGACCTATATGTCAACTGATATTAGAAATGTCTCTACATTTTTTGATAGAAGGAATGTGAAGAGGCTTGCTGAAATTCAAGGGAGTCCCTAGGCTAGCCTTTATCAAAAAAAAAAAGGCCCTTTATCAAAAAAAAAAAAGGCCTATATTTTTCTCATGGTTCTAAGGTAGATTTAGTTGGGCATAGGCATAAAGAATCCTTATAGAGGACAATTTATGAGTGTTTGGTTTCTTTTTAAGCTAGGTATATGCACATGCCATGCATGGGCGCTGATCTAATTTAAATTTAAAATATAAAAATAAGATACAAAAGTTTTAGAATTTAAAATACTTTTTTATAGGCTAGTTTTAAAAAATGGTCTATTATTTTATAAAATATGATGAAATATATAATTTTTTAATTGCAAGGATGCTGATTTGATTTAAATTTAAAAAATATAAATAAGATAAAAAGTTTTAAAATTTAGAATTTTTATAAATCAATTTTATAAATTAATGTATTATTTTATAAAATAATATGAAATATATAATTTCAGCTCAGCTTTCTACTTAAAGAAAGCAAACTCCTTTGGTTTTAGTAAGAAGCAAATACTTTAGGAGAGAAAAAAATATACATCTAAGGGCATTAAATTAGGCTTGATAGGTGGCAAAAATAAAGTAAACCTTCTTAGGTTTACTATATTAGATTAGATTAGATTATCTATTATTAAGCTAAGGGTTCACTTTAGAGGGAGGAAAAGAAACCAAAAAATAAATATTACCTCGATAATATTTATTTTCTGATAGAAAAGGATATGTGAATGGCTCTATACATAATTTTTTCTTTTTCTCCAAGTAGACATAAGAAGATGAGCATGGAAAAATTTTTCTCCTATTTTCCCTTCAAGCAAAATAGGGGTAAAGAAAAACTTCAACCGTTAGGAACTTTTATTATCTATTTCGAGTTTCTTGAACCATTAATAGCCATCTTAATGGTATTGGCCACTCGTTCCTAAATAACATAAAAAAATATAAAGCTCTTTTTTTGTTATTTCTTGTTATAATATAAATAAAAGCCATTATTTTCACTCATACTTTTATAAATATTTTTTATAAATTATTTTTTCTAAAATTTTCTTCAAAAATAATTATATGGTCCAAAAAATGATATTTTATTCAAAGAAAAGTAAAGAGAAAATTAATATCTTGATTTTTCTATTATAACACTATTATGACACCCATTATTTCAATGATTATTTTAATAATAAAATTTGAAAAATTGCTTTTCTAAGGCAAATGATATATGTTATAGTCATTATAACAACTAATAAGAATTTTTAATAGGGATGTGTTATATGATGATAATGTGTTGTTTAAATTTAAAAATGTTGATTTCTCACTGTCATTTATGACTTGTTTCCTTTTGAATAGGTTCAATCATTTAATGGCAGTCCAAAGAATTGTAGTTTTCAGTGAAAAATTCTAGCTAGTAGACATCCTTTCACATTGAAACCATGCACTTGCTTGTTCGGTCTTAGAGTGGGTTTATTATAAGAAGGGGCACTGATTAAGTATGTACATTTAAATCAGTCTAACACTTTATAGAAAAAGCATACATTTAAGGGCATTAAATTAGGCTTAACAGGCGGCAACAATAGAGTAAACCTTCTCAAGTTTATCATATTATATCAGATTTCTTGAATAACTATGGTTGGAGGTAAATTCTCATTACTTCCTAGCTATGTATTCAAGTATTATGTGGTATGAGACTCACTTCTCTACTATGTTGTTTAGTTTATTTAATTTTTTAGAAATCATTGTGTGTAAATTGGAACTCACTTTATGTTTTAGATGAGTTGCACTACACTACTTGTGTTTGTCGTGTGATTGAATTTTTTTATTTATTATATCTTTAAGCATGTTCTTAGATAATTATTGAAACTAATCTATTAAGATAATATTCTCAACTTATGGCTTTGTGCTCTTATGAAATATTATACATGATGTGAATAGTGGAGATCTAAACGAGCTATATCTATATAATATATTTCAAGAACAATTTGAAAATCTATAGTTCTTTAATGTCATTGATTTATATTATACAGATAATGATGCTATAATATATATTAGGTTTTGTTGAATTCATTGGTGTCACATGTTATTTGATTATTTGGATCTTTGGTTATTGTGCCATCAAAATTGATCTTAACATCTAGCATATTGAGATCTTGTTTGATGAGACATTCTTAATTCTGTTGAAATTAGTATATGAAATAGAATAAATTTATTTTTTGTGGTATGTATTATGCAAAGTAATAATGGATGGAGGAATCATTTCCAAGATTTGTGAAGATTAAAATAATAGTAGAAGATATATATAATTCTTTACATTAAAGAGATGTTCACATGTTAAGGATTCTATGATTTTAATTTCTATATTATCTTGTTATTATTTTCAGTTTTATTTGGAAATTATTTTTAGCTAAAGACCTTTCTTCATATAGCATTTACTTTTGGTATCCATCAATAATTATTTTGAGACCAATATATGAATATATAGTTATATGAAAATATTTATTTGTAGTCCTTTTGCAAATATTTTTGCTTAAGGATTTGATTACAAAATTTGTTGGAATTATCGGTTTGCATGCCAACTAATGTAGCCTAGAAAAGAAGAATAAAAGGAATTCTACTCATAATAATAAATTTTAATATATGTTTTCTTAGGACTCTTATTTTAATTGTTTTCGAATAAGTTTATGATTGATATTTTAGTTCTAATAAGTTTAGAGTTTTGCCTTCGAGCGTAATTTTGTTTGGACCAACATTACTCTATAAATAGGCTCCAAAGCCTTATTGAAATTATTAATTTGGTAACATAATTTAAAGTTTTTTTATTTCCTTACACGAAATAATTCGAGCTTGTCATAGTGCAAGACCACTATTTGATGAGAGATGATTGATTAAAGGTTGTGATCCTTGAGATTTTTTCAAAGAAGTCAAAGGTACTCAATAAAAAATCCTTAAGAAGCTGATATGAAACTAATAATTATTTTATTCATGCAGACTTAAGCTATACTTGTATTAGATTTAGTATTACAGCCAAATCTAGTGAGAATCTTTAACCATCTCTCTTCCATCTTCATCTAATAAACTTGATCCTCGTCATCACCTCTTTCTAGTCCCAAGCTTGTTTCATATTATTATAAAAAGAATCTTGAATTGGCCTAAGTACCTGATCTATTATATTGCTTCATTATGTCCACATAAAGCCCAAGCCCTATTTTCTCATTAAAAAAAAGTGGAGTAAGACAAAAAAGAGTAAGAGAGTAAAAGAAGAGAGTAGTTTAAAAAAAAGGAAAGTGCAAAGAGAGAGAGAGAGAAAAGGATAAAAAAGGGAGAAAAAAAGAAAAAAAAAATGAACCTTGTTCTTTCTTCTGGTGATCGATTAACCTAAGTTATAGCCAATAAGTTTATCGGCGACCGACACTCCCCTCGGAGCATCGCCAATGATCTCCAACAGCCTTATCAAAGAATCTTGGGATGCACTTGGATCAAGGTTGATTGCTGTCTCTCCTATTTCTCTTTCTAATGGCCTTTGTTTCAACCCATCATATTCCCCTCACTGGTAGGATCTTCCTTGACCTGGTCTAGGAGATAGCAAAGAGAGATCCTCAGCTTTCTTGATAGAGAAAAACCTTAAGAAGGTAGAAGATAGTGGCACCAGTTGGCCACCACAATCTACCTATCCTTACCTAGATCTAGTTGAATCCATTGAATTTTTTGCAATGATGCGGCACCAATGTTCTCTAGTTGGTGACCTATAGCTTCCATACAGATCAATTGCCTTCTAACCTTGATTTTTTGCCTTGATCATAGTGATTTCTATAAAGGGAGTGACTAAAATAAGTTGGAAATAAAGCTAGAATAACTTAGAAATAAGTATAATAAATATTGCACTCTTATTCCACCTCTTATTTTTTCTTATTATTTTTTGCTAGCTAACTAAGTGATAGATTGACAATGCATCTATGCCTGACTATCTTTTTTGGATCTAATGTTTTGTATGCAATTGCGTGGTGGATGCATCCTATTAGCTATGTTGAACCTTTGTAACAGCATTGTTGGCTCTTTTACTCTTGAAAACCATGTTACTCAATTAGAATAGCAGTTTGATGATCTTGTTACTCAATTAGAATAGTGGCTTAATGAGATAATAGCCAATTTATGCAACTTGACAGCCCAAGTTGGTGTCTGTTAGTATGCCACCACTGCCCCACTATGGCAACATAATGAAATTGCAAAAATTTCACAACCCCTAAGAGCTCAGTTAAGAACTTGATCATGACAAAATAGTTCAACTTGAAATATCTAGTTTTTTAGGTAAGTTGAATCTTGATGCTTTGATAGATCAACTAACATCTATTTAAGATTATTGATTGATTGGAGAAAGAGGCATTGAGTTTGCCAAAAATAAGCTCGAAGTTTTAGCCAGAATCTAATGAAAAATAGTCAAAGATCATGCCCATGTCTATAATGAACTCATCAATATTTAAACTTCGATGTGCTCCTAACTTAAAGAGAAATACCTGCCCATAATTATCAAAATTTATAAAAAACTTATTAACTTAAGTAGGATACAATGGCGATAACTGAGTATACCAATCAATTTAATGAGTTAACTATAAGGTGTAGCATCATTAATCAGAATGAACAATGTATGGCAATATACTAGCATATCTTACATATCACCATCAAGATCGAGTTGGCATTGTATTGACTTACACCCTTGACAAGACCTTCAATCAAGTATTGAAACTAAGAAAGGTCATTGCCTTAAGGGCTAGAAGCCCATCTCTCCAAGCTGGCAGTTCAATCAGCCTTCCCAATATTCGCCTAATCAATCACTTATTCTTGCTCTTCAATACCATTGCAAGCAAAAAGCTTAGATATACAAAGGCTCAGTGTAGTCCTTTTCAAAAAAGACATGGAACAACTTTGACGTTTCAAATGTCACTGGTCCTCCTTTTGCAAGCACAGACCCCAATCATAGCCTAAATTATTGCAATTCCAAATTTCCTATCTATGAAGTACCAAAATATTTTCTTGATGATGTGCCTAATGAAAAACTTGTTGAGCTTGCAGCTTCTCTTGATCAATTAGATATTGATGGATATGCTAAGATTCCCATTCTTATCTTGGTTGCCAGACAAAAGAAAAAGTGGAAGAAGACTAGAATTGAACTCATATCTTCTATCATAATATGCAATGTTATAATAGAAAATTTCTTTGATTATTGGTGAGGGAAGTAACATAAATGTCACATCCAAAAAACTTATAAAGAAACTTAATTTGAAGACTATACCACATTTAAATCTAATAAGGTCTCTTGGGCCAATAATTTTATACTTCCTATAAGCTAAAAATGTCTCATCATTTTAAAATAAAGCAAAAATTATATTTATGAACTATTCTTAGATTTATGATAAGGATATCTCTTCAGAATAAATATACTTTTAGAATAAATGAAATATATTTTATCTTGTGTCCTAAAAAAGAGCTTCTAATCTTAATAAGAAAAGAACTAATTAGGAACTGAAGCAATCATCTATTTTTAATGATACAATTTTTAATTCTCATAGTTAGACAACTTGAAATAGAAGGCAAGAAGTTTGACGTTGCTTATGTACTTGTGGCTAAGGAAGAAGATTCTTCATGAAAAGAAGGAAGTCTCTCTCGCTATTAAAGAATTACTTTAGACTTCATTGACTTGACTATTAAAGGCCACTGATGGTTTGTCTCCTATGAGAGATATTTAACATGTAATTGATCTAGCACTAGGAATTGCTCTTCCTAACTTTTCTCATTATCAACTAAACATAAAGAGCTAAAGAATTATACAAATGAATGGATACAAAAGAAATTTATTTGAGAGAGCATGAATCCCTATGGTATTCCTACCTTAATTATGCCCAAAAAAAGATGGGTCTTGGAGAGTGTGCATTGATAGTTGTGCCATCAATAAAATTATGATTAAGTACATATTTTCATTTGAAGGCTTGATGTTATTTTGGATGTACTTACCATTTCTATAGTCTTTTTCAAAATTGATCTACAAGGTAGCTATCATCAAATTCACATTCAATTATGAGATAAATGAAAGATTGCGTATAAAATCAAGAATGGGTTATATGAATGAATAGTCATTACTTTTGGTTTGACTAATACTCCCAGTACTTTCGTACGTATGATGAATCATGTATTGAAATGTTTCATTGATAAATTTATAATAGTTTACTTTGACGATATCTTGATATATAGTTAAAATACTGAGGAGCATGTCGAGCACCTGAGAGTAGTAATTTGTATGCTTGAAAGAGATAAACTTTATATCAATTTCAAAAAGTGTACCTTCATACAAACCTAGATTGTCTTTTAGGATTCATCATCTCATTAGCAAGAATAGAAGTCAATCCAGATAAAAGTTATAGTAGATTGGCCTACACCATCAAATATATGACATAAGAAATTTTCATGGACTGCTTCAAATCCTCTAGACTATGCTGGCTAAGCAAAGAATATTTTTTTTTGTGTATGTCTTGGGTTATATATGTAAAACTCCGCAGTTATCCTATAGAGAAATTTTCATAAGTACTTATGATCTGACTTTGTAGTTGTTGTGCATGTGTACATGTGCATATTAGTACAAACACCCTTTTGATATATATATATATATATATGTCAGGGATGCTAGTTTTCTAGGTTAATATTACCTGCATATTATTAACATGTTATTTGAGGTATAGGTTGATATTACCTTCATATCACTAATTGGTCATCTGAGGCTTTACATAGACTATGGTAGGTTCCACTCATCTTGATCCTCATGCTTCGTACTGATCACGGACCCTTAGTCTAGGTTCTGACACTAAGCATCCTTAGAATTTACCTCTATTGTCGGATAGAGATGGAATCTCCACAAACTTAGTACCTAGAGATGAGATAAGGCCAACATGGTACCTTCTTAAGGCCTTCAAGGTCTAACCACACGAGAGGTACTACACAATAGATGTTCCTCAATGGAAAGTAGCTGAATTGGCATCCAAACTAAAGCAAGCGCTTTGAATATCTTTTGATATAATTTTCTTCATTGAATAAGATTGCTTTTTCATCCCCAAAAAAATCAAGATTGCTATGCAAGATGTTTGTTGATTTTTTCAAAACATATTGCTACAAATTACTCCACTGGCTAATAAAATTTCTGATATTAAATCAAGTTACCGAAGAAATTGCCTATCTTAAATGAAAATAGGAGATTGGTATGGTTAGTTGGGGTCTTGGGCTGGATTCTTAACTCCCATCAACATCAAGTGCTTGTTGCCCGAGTGGTACCATCCTTACCCTAAGAGGGCGGGGAATGTTTGATTTCGAGTGGTGCGAACCATCACTTATACTACAAGAATCCCAGTGGCCCAAAGACGAGATGGGGTGGGTATAAGTAGCAAGTGACATCTCTTGATCTTTTCTGAAAAAAGGCCAAAAAAAAACAAAAAGAAAAAAAAGAAAGGGAAACAACTTATAATGGGTTGCTGAGAGAGCTAAGAAACAGAAGAGGAAGGAGGTATAGTATGCTATGACTAAAGCAAAGCAGATGATTTAAAGAGAGATGCACACCAATTGATGATCGGACTCTCAGCTCTCTAAGGTGTTTAATTGGTAAACAGTTGCTCAGCTCTCTAAGGATTTGACTGCTGCAATCCTTTTGTGAGGCATCGCTTCCTCAAAGTGACTGTTTTACTGAGTTCCTTAAAGAGAATTCTCTTACAATACTAGATATTATCAAGCTACCCATTTGTGTTGGTTTTGGGTATAGGTACCCTTTTGTTGGACGTTAATCAAGCTTTTCCCATGCATATTGAAGGATTACTTCCGACTCTGTAGTTGGACATGGCTTGAGACATTTCTTTTACTCCTTGCCCTGCCCTAAAAAATCCAGACCTCTTTGCAACCTTAAACTGATAGCCAATTTTTGGCTTCCAAATTCACGCCTCTATACTTCACGGGAGTAGCATGAAATGAGTTTCGGGTGTACTAGCACCGGCGCACGTCCTTCTGGACGGATGCAATGAAAGTCTGCAGCATGTAAGCGAAAAGTCCAAATCTAGCAAGATTTTGAAGTTCCTGCTCATTAGAATTCACGCGTGCGTTAATAATGTGCAGCGATCGCAAAGGCCTAACGATGTTCAGACTCTTCACTTATATGTGACTGAGTGAACGTATCATCTGAACTGGGCAAGGCACACACCACTCTGTGTATGAGAGAGAAATGAAATACTGGCGCTTTATTTAATAATTGAAAAAAAAGTTGTCCCTGCTAATTATAACACAGCCCAGCATTTCTCCGACCAAGGCAATGGATTAGCAACCTTGACATCTTCCAGGCATGGGAATGAAATAATCTAATCATTATACCTCCAACCATAAAGAGAAGCAGGACAGTTAAACATCCATCCTGTGACATTAGGTACCATCAGCATGCGGATGACGGAGTTGCAGAACCGTTCTCACTAACTTCTGACAGGAAACCATTCTCGAAGAATGCTGAATGTAGAGCTCTAACGCACTGCTTTGCTTCACAGTCATGAACTACCAAGGAAATGTTCACCTGTTGTGGAGGAAATACCATGTAGAATCAGATTAGCGAACAAAACTAGACAAATCATGCATGCACAAATGCCCGTAGCGCTTGCATCCCTGAGGTTAAAAAGAATCACAAAATAAATTCTCCATGAGATACCTTAGATGCCCCCTGAGAGATCATCTCGACATTGACTTTATTTTGCCGTAGTACGTTAAATGCCTGCAATGATACAATAACATGATCAACAACGATGGAGAGCATTGGTTTGAACTTTATTTTGCAATAATGGCTCTGTACTTTCTTTTTGAGTAATAGAATTGTATCGTCATCGACTCCAAAGCAAAGATAGAGAAGTGGTAGACAGAAAACAAGAAGAAATAAAAGGAAGAAGCCTTCATCTCTCCAAGGAGAGATTCTCAAACCTTTTCTAGTATCAAAGAGGACCGTTGCACATTTCCAATGAGGGAAATTATTGATCTGTGCTGAAGGAGATGAACAACAGCAATCTTCTCAAGCTCTTCTACCACATGATCCAGCTCCTGCCATTAGATTGCTTTAGATATAGATGATAAATAACCAGAAAACCAATCAAAAGCAAATGGTTGTTGATGTCGATGTGCTTGACCATTCAGTTTCTAGAAATGGTTTCATCAACATGATCAGGATACTGGAGGAAGAAAATGAGTGTATTACTAGCTCTTCCGTACAATGTTAGATTATCTCATAGCGGCTATCACAACAAAAATTTGAAGCAGCAGATCTGAGAGCATGCAAGATATCAAGGAACAACGCCAATTTTATGGTTAAAATATATACATGCATGTGGTGCATGCATTTTGAGCTGGGTTGGCATATTCAACTTGTTCATTGAAAGGTATAAAATGTAATAAATGAAAATCTCATTTTATAGTCTTTCTTGAATAACTGAAAATTTCAGGTTGTTAAGACCAATTGAATGGAACGCCAGATTCAGTTAATACTTCACTTGCCTGCTGGATTAGTTCTCTGCTCCAAAGTTTTGATGGATCCAATGTCAAAGAAATACTGACTTCACTTGTAGCAACACAGTCAACAGAGATACCCAAGTCTTCGAAGATAGAGAAAACCTGTGCTTGAAGAGTACAAGAACAAAATTGAAACTCTAAGTCACAGAAAGATCTAAAGTGTATTATAATATACTGAAGTGATGAATGCAAAATTCTTACCTTTGCTAGAAAACCATATTGGCCAAGCATTCGAGTGCTCACTATATCCAACATCGTAATATTTGATTTCAAAACTATGCTGGTCAATATAGCCTGAATTATATATTTACTATAAATAGGTTAATAACCAATTAATTCAACATGATAAATTTCTGAGAAAATCATTAAAATAAAGATATGCTGCTACAAACCTCACTCATATCTCTTGCTTTAGTTATGAGGGTACCAGGAGCTTGAGGGTTGTATGAATTCTTGACCCTAACTGGTATATCACTTTCTCTAGCAGGTCGCATTGACTGGGGATGCAAAACCTAGAGATAATTGGGTAGATGTATCATAAACATAAGCAAAGAAGAGAGAAAAATGCCTGTTACCCTTTTTTATTATTTTTTTCGTGCTAAACAGTGATAAAACTGAGTGCCTCTTACAATGGGCTCTTATTACAAAATTTTCACTAACATGCAACCTAAATGGTAATGAAATTCTATGAGGCCATCATATAACCTGGCAATTTACCTTGTACCAAACATTAGATAAAAGCCTGACAGATCTGGCTCTGTACGATAAAGGATGAGGGCTCATTTCATCATTTTGAGAGTTCAATTCAGATTTCATTTGAATAAAGAAATTGCCCTCTAAATCCATGTTGTAAGTTTATAACCATCAATAAACCCAAAAAAAATGACACTTGATTTTTTCCCCCACACTCCCAGACGGTGTTTCTTTAAGTAAGAAATTTTTAAGTTATATAATGACCAAGAACATAAATGGATATGACAACTAGTTTTCAAGTAGGATGCACAAATACAAAATGTGTCAAACCTTTTAAATCAAAAGCACACAAACTATTTCCTTTAACTATTTCTCAAAAAAGAAAAGGGTAGGTTAATGAAATTTTGTATTCTTGGAAATAAATCTTGGGTAAGTCATTAAAAAAACCTTGCAGACTTTTGGAACAACAGCATCAAGTGCAACACAAGGGGCCGGAGCAGGGGGAGAGCATACCTGTGCACCAAAATAGGCAAGTTCAGCTGCCTCTTCAAATGTTAAATGTGGTACAGGCTTTGCATTTGGATATATATTAGGATCACATGTCAAAACACCATCAACGTCCTTCCAAACCTGTTATGAATTTAAAACAAACTATGACACAACATGTTAAAAAGCACCAAAAACATGTTAAAAAGCACCGATGAAATTATAGAATAAGAAACATCAAAGGTTGCCTGGACACAAAAGAATGATGGGGACAGCGTTTGTAATTAACTCTCAAATTGACCTGAATTTCTCGTAGTCCCAAGGCTTTACCAATGGTAGTAGCTGTCAAATCGCTACCACCCCTGCCTAACGTAGTGACAGCACAGGATTTCCAGCCCTGCAATCGGTATATACCAAAAGCTTCAACTGCAATTAATTAAAATTTATATTAGCCTTACAAAATGAAAACTAGATGGAATGCTATAGACCTTTCCCAGAAAGCCAGTCACAATAGGAATTGCAGGATCATTAATCCAGTCTCCATGTAATCTCTTTGCAATGGCAGGATAAGTTGCCTCCAAGATATCCGCATTTGTAAACTCATCTGTTGTTATAAAACCAATATCAAATGCATCATACTGCAAAAGATTTGGCAACGGCAAGATTAGCTCTTATTTCAAGACTCAAATAGCAACTGAATAGTGCATGGAAGCTACCAACTAAATATGGTTCAGAAGCTCACCAGCATGAAAGAGTTAATGGGAGAAAAGAGATATTTCTTTATGTTAAAATTTCACAACAATCAATATTGCAACTAAAAGATTCCAAAAGGAAAAATAATAACCAAAAATGAACAATGGTACACCATAACTAGTATTTCTGTTTTGAAGTGTTTAAAAGCTTATATGTTTCTCAATGGGTAATTGAATGGTTAAGCTGATATAAAAGTTATATGTAATCTGAAAAAAAGCCTTTCATGAAAAAACAATAGAAAAATTTCTAGACAATTTTTCAATAGAAACTTTATAACACCACTAGGATTAAATAGATAGAAAAAAGAGAAATACAAGTATTGAATATTAGAAAAATAAGAGTTAGCACAAGGAATAGATGGAGGGAAATATGCCCAGCATTCACAAATCAGGCTGCCAAAGAGACTTTTGCGAGAATATATGGACTTAATATGGACAATGGAGACAGCAAGAGATTGCTTCCATAGTTTGAGCACCCTTAGATGTGCACATGTGCACATGCATGTCTCGACACACAGGAACTACATTTTCAATTCATATCACTAGATCAGTATTTTAACAGTCAAGAATATAAAATTGCTTTAACTACTACTGACAACTTCAAAATTAAATAAATAATTATTCAAAACTTCATAGCAATTCTTATGGCCAGTTTTCACAGCCTTGATATGGTACTTAACGCTTGCTTTCTTTTTTACAGGTGAAAATGAAAGACTTTGAGATGAAAAGTAAGGGTGTGGTAGATGCTAATTTTCAGGAGCCATGAAAGACAGCAAGGACAGAAGCAGCCTTTAAGCAGTAGCATCTATCACACTAACTCCAACATGGACCAATTAAACATCTTATGATATTTAACATACTTAAAAATGATGGTCTGAGAAGATAAATGGGAGATTTTAATACCTTATGCTTCACTCACACGCAAAAAGTCTACTCTGCACAGAAGGACAATCTTATACTGTTCTCATTATTGAGAAGAAGACAAAGTAGCATCTAGGAGAGACTTAACATCCAATAAGCACATTATGCATGTGTGAAATACTAATACAGAGTTGTCAGGAAATTCAGTGTAAGCAGTCATTTTGCAACAATATTTTCTCACAGCTTTGTAATGAAGACAGTCAACATGAAATATCATAGGCTGATCGCATTTTTCATAAAGTGCTGTAGATGAGTAACAGTATGCCAAAGGACATCAAAATTAGTTGCATAGACATCAGTTTTTTTGATACAAATAAGAAAAAAATGCAGAACTCCCATAAGATACAAGTTATATAGGTCATTCTGCCATTTCTCAGTAACACAAAAATTTGCAATGGCAGAAAAAGCTGATCTGCATCCTTGGCAACCAATATGATCTGACATTGCAACATGCGTAAGTCACTCTGCTATTTTGATTCTATAAATATTTTGCATTCTTCTAATATGAAGAATGTGAGCAAAAGTACCTGTTGCGCTTTAGTACCAATTTTGTTCAAATATGCTGCAAAAATTCTTGTTGACATGCATTCTCCAAATGAAACCAGATAGTCCCTTGTACGAGGTGTCAGTTCTTTCATCATGGCAATGCCTTTCAAAAGTTGTTCCAGTTCATCCAACAGACCTGAAAAATTGCAATGCACAAAGCAACCATTTAATGATCACACAAGCACCTACCAAAAGTAAACAAAAGATAAATTTTGGTGAAAAGATAATACATTAGACAGCTTAAAAATCCCATGATTGAACATATGAGTATCAACAAAAGAGGCCAAGCTACACAATTGAGTGATCTAATTTTGAAATCAGAAAACAATGATCAGATTGTGAAAACATGTCAAGACAACAAAGTCTAATGGTAATTAACCAAAAGATTAGTGCGCATGAAATTAAATTAATTCTGTATCAGATCTAAAGTTCCTATAACCACAACAATAATCACAGGTCAGCACCACTTAATTATCTGGTGCACTGACCCATTATATGGATACAATGGCCTTGAACAGATTAAAAAGAGCAAGAACAGCCTGCTTTGATGCATATCAACAATGCTTCCAACTTTTTCAATAAAACATCCAAATTGTTCGCAAACCATTAACTATTCAGGAATATTTATTTTATTTGACAACTTTTTTAAAAAAAAAAAATATGAATTCTGCAAAGCATGCACAAATTCTTCTTTTTATTTTGAAGAAGAAGAATCAGGGATTGCAAAGAAACAATGTACCTAGTGCTTTTAATGGGAGTGGGGTTACTATTGATCATTGTTATTGGCTCTTCCAAGCCTGCTTGTTTATGAGCAACTATATAGATAATATCAATAAGCTTTTTTAAAAAAAAATGTTTTTAATAATTATAGTTTTATAATTTTCTTTCAAACTTTTGTTGTGTGCTCCTAAATCTTTCACAATCTTTAATCTTTTGAATCTGTGATCAAATCATTCATTCCAGAGTCTGATAGACCTTTTGAAAAATTGATTAAACGGATGTGGTTTAAATGGTTCGATTTTTTACGAATTCCATCTAGGCAATTATTTTCAAATGAACTTTACGACCACAGTTGGATGAGTCCAAAACTCATGCACACCTATAGGTGCTCATCCAGTCAACGTCAGTAAGTATTCACGACACACCAGGTTAAATGAGTCCAGTGAATAGCATAAATTAGCCAGAAAGCTAACAAAACAGAATCAAGCAGGGAACTTTACGGCAAGAGAAAGTTGTGAAGTTTATCAATTCTTTGCTCAAACTGAGAAGAAGAATGGCAATTGCAGGTTTCGCTCTAAGAGAAATAGGATCAAAGCAAACAAGTGGAAGATGTTTTGGGGCTCCAGGGACCAACAATAATCATTGGAAGGGGATTAGAGAAGGGTCACAATAACTCTTAAATCCCCTCCCTAAACTGTTATATCAACATCTAATATTGGACACTAAACCTAATTTCAAATTAATATATAATACTCATTAACGTATAAATATTTTGGAGTGGATCGACCCAAACCCTAATTGGACCCTGCTACTATGTTGAATAGACAGGTCATGCTGTAATTAGGTCAAAAACTCTTACCTAACCTGAACAACTGACAAGCCTACTTAAAAATATGGGAATTTCAAGAATACTGTTCGGTGACTTTATGCTTAGGCTAGGGCATCCTAATGGAACTTTGTAATCATAGTCTATCTACCTTGAAGAATGTAGGGTTACCCACTCTTAACCTTAAATCAAACCATTTGTCTAACTAGAATAGGTCTACATCGTGCAACAAGGTTAAATGATTACCATAAAAAGGTCTTGATGCTGAAATTGATAAAGCACATGTTCTCCATTCCTTCCTACAAGAATAGCAGGCAGAGCTATAAAAAGTTTCTACAAGCACTGAATTCAAACTTGCTCTCCAACTACTTGAAGAAGAAAAGGCAGGTATCTTCACTTTTCTTAGCTTATAAAACTTTTCCTCTTGTTTTCTTTTTAATTATAGAATGAATAATGGGTTCTCCAATATGAAGAGGTAAGGCCCTCTATCAAAGGCCTCATAATTATCTAAATCAGAGACAAGGTAACCTTGAGTGGATGCTGGTCCTTCAATGAGCTATTGCAGATCTTGAGGTGGAAACAAGTCCTCCATCAGGATGGCTTGCTAGGAGTTTGATCCCTCTCTCAAATCACCATAACTTCAATGGCTTTTGGAGGAAGGAGGTTGATGTTCCTATGTAAAATGTCAAGCTTTATCTCGAATTTTCCTATGTAAAAAGCTATGTTAAATCTCACTATAGCCTTCATGTTTCTCTCAATAAGTAAAATTTATTCTTCTTGACCAGAGAGTTGGAACCCTCAATCACCAAAGCCTTCCATGGCTTTCTAAGTATGAAGTGAAGTCCTACCTAGATGAGCGCTCAGATTTCTAAACAGCATATCTGGTACTTATTTGACCTATATGGCTCCCAAAAGACACCAAAGTTCTCAAAAAACTCAAACCAATTGTTGAATACAAGGCTAAATCTTCCTTTGCTAAAGTCTTCCATGGCTGCCTCAAGAGCCTTTGAAAAGCTTTACCAGTACAAACAACAGCCTAAATCCTCTTACTGACACATAAGTCTTCTAGCCTTAGTCTAGATGCTAACTAAAACATAATCAAAGCTCACAAGTCATAATCCATGTAATTCAATGCCAACACACAAAGCCATATATAGATCTCATTAATTCAAAACATCTCATATGGATCATGCAAGTCAAAAAGGATTAGTATGGCTAAGCATGTGGCCCTTGAACCCAGTAATGCCAAAATTGGATTCTTGCACATCCAATTTGGCTAACTTAGAGTCCTCAAAACACAATAGATTCAAAGGTGTGCCTAACATAGCCAAAATAGCTTTCTGAGCTCAGAAGCCCAATAATTCCTAAAATAGGCTTCACATAGACAAATTAGCTCACAACTGAAGAGGCCCATAACCCAAGCCAAAAGTGTCTCCCAAGGCCCAACATAGGAGACAAGAGTGACATGATTAATTCCACTGAATAATATACTTGATATAGACAGAAACAGGAGTGCAATAACTAACTCTACTAACTACTGTACTATAAAACTGGTTAAATTAGACTTCATCAGCCAAATTTCTCAAAGTATTTAAAAAAAAAAATTAAAAAAAGGATAAAGTACACAAGTTATTTTAATAACTCATTAAGTGATAGATCACACTTATCACATTTGACCTCTAGTTTGTAGTATTTTTAGGGTTTAAATGGTTCTCATATACAAGTCAGTTAATGCTGTACACATGTTTCTTTAAGAGATAATGTAGCATTTAGGTTATTAAGCATTACCATCCTTAAGTTTGTACAATGTTTAGGTTTGAAGTCCTTATAAACTTATTCCCTTAGTGATCCTAATAATATTTGGAATATTGAGAAATAACAACTTTAAGCCTATACTCCCTTAAGATGTTATTATTAAGCCTACACCAGCTTAATATTATTATTATTATTAATATTCTGGGTCAGTAGTTATTATTAATAATATTATTAAGCCTATTCTGGCTCAAACATATTATTATTATTATTATTATTATTATTATTATTATTATTATTAAGCCTATACCAGCTTAATTATTATTAATAATATTACTAATACAATTATAATATTATTATTAAGCCTATACTGACTTAATAATAATATGTTGGCACAGTAGGAATATTGGGCAGTTAGAAAATTATATGTGCATAAGATGAAGGTGACTGAAATGAGAATGTTAAGAAAAATATATGGTAATATAAGAAAAGATAGAGTAAAAGATAAAGTCATTTATAAAAAGATGGAAGCAGCAATGATTGAAGACAAATTGAGGAAAGGATGACTTAAATGGTTTGAATGTTTGCAATATAGATCTAGGGATATACCGATGCAAAAGAGTGATTCGATACATATAAAATGAAAAAGAGATAGAGGTAGATTAAAAATTACAGAAGATAAAGTGATAAAAAAAAATTTAAAATCTTTGCATCTTATTAAAAATATGACTCAAAACCAAGTAGAATGAAGAAAAAGGATTTATGTAGCCGACCTCAACTAGTTTGGGATTAAGACTTTAGTGTTGCAGTTGTTGTTGTACTAGCTTTGAAGCCTACACTGCATAGGCACATACACATACATAGTACATTTATGTTCCAAAACTACCTTCTTAAGCATATGTCAAATTTCCTTTTTTAAAAATTTAAGGGAAAAGGACAACACCTATGCCTATGATTCACATTTACATGTTCCTAAGGGATATATACTATGTTTGGGTTCCTCAAGGCATCGCACTTGACTTGAAGTCCACCCAAATTTGGGTTTCAGGTCCAGTTATAAAATTCTTAAGGCTTTAGATCATAACTTCATTTATTTGAAATCATGATCTTAAGCCTGTAAGCATTGATGCTATAGGATCACATAAACATGTTTGTTTGGATTGCCACTTTTAAATTCCTTATGTTTCTAAATTTAAATCTATACCAAGAAGACCTAAATTCCTAAATTATACTTGTTATTCTTAACATCTGCATACAAAACTTGGGTTCCTAAGGACCTAGCCTTAAGTCTATGTGATGTTAAAGCTTACTGGCCACATATATGTGTGTGCATATGCATATGCATGTGTTCATTTGAGTATCCATAAAAACAATTGTATTTCTAGTGATTAATGTCCACATTAAGGCTTTGAGTCTCCACGTGTAGGTTCCTTGACAGGCCCATAAAAGATTTGGATTCTCAAAGGGACCTTCACATTTAAACTTAGACGTACCTAAAAATCTTCTTGAAAAATGATAACACATAAGAGTTTTCAATGGTTCTACCTTAAAATTGTACCACATTAAGGTCAAGTAAAAGTTTATATAGATCTAGGATTTTAAGGCATGACCTCAAGGTTGTACATGCTCAGGCTTAAGTTCTACATGGACATGTCTTGTAGTCATTCCACATTTGCATCCCTAAAGTCTCTGTCATAAGTCCATGCTTAAGAATTTTGTACACATGTTCTTTAGTCTCAAGTATTGCATTAAAGGGACTACAATCCATGTTTATTAATATTTTTTCAGACATTAGGCATTTCATCCTCCTTTATTCTACTTTATGTCATCACTTCATAATTTAACAGCACCCTTAAAAATCCATGGCCTATATATCCATGTTTATTAATATTTTTGCAGACCTGAGGCATTTCATCGTCCTTTCTTCTACTTGATGTCGTCACTTCATAATTAAACAGCACCTTTAAAAAACCCATCATATTATCAAGACTGCAGATTAGTTTGGTAAAATATTTAAAAAAATTCATGAGCAGTTGATAAAGGAAATTTTGTCCCATAAATTATTATAAGTCAGCAGTTAGGCATTTAACCTATCAAGAGTACACCATTTTACAGCATCCAGTTAGGAGGGCAATATGAGTTCCACCAAGTGGCATTAAATTCCCAAGACTTGTAAGAAGGATCAGTGAAGCTTTCTTTTAAGAGAAAGTTGTATTCCTATGCACAAGCCTAGGTGTCAAATTATCCGGTTTGTTAAACTAGTGCAATCCTCCTGTCCACCTTCCGTAGTTATTAAATTTTACCATCTATCCAGCTTATATTGACATGCATGAAAAAAGGATTATGCACAATCATTTATAGTTACAAAATGATCACTCAATTTAACCACCTTATCTTTGATCTATTATATTATGATTAACCCATCAGCCTTGCGAACATGACTCCTGCCTGAACAAATACATCAACAGGCCCAAGACCAAGTACCCCAGAAGATGTATGCCAAAGAACTATTTCAGATACGCCGTGGAACTTATAAGGGTCTGCATTGTAGCAACTAGCAATTACCAGCGTTACTCTTCAACAAATGCAATGGGCACTTATTCAATCATATAAACCACAGGGGTAACTAAGATCCAATCTAAGTCCAAGTAGCACAACCATCCTGACGAAACAAAAAATTGATAAACAAGCAAAAATAAATGATGGAAACCCACCTGAAATGATAGACCTATCAACTCCAAGCTCATCAACAGTCCTGAACAAAGCACAAAACAAGATGACAGCAAAAGAAAGAGATTCAAAACAATCCAACAAACAAAAAACATAATAGGAATATATAAAAAGAAATGAGTAAAAATAACATACTTCAGATGCAACTCTTTTACAAAGCTCAACTCTTCAAGGTCAGACACTTTAGTCACTCCACAACAGACAGCTTTTTCCCCAGCCTAAACATAAACAGGCATCAGATTCCCCTTCCATGAACTAAGCATAAAACAAAAGGCAAAAGAACTCATTGTAAGGGGAAATGCATTAATACCAGAAGAAGGTTGTTCGTTGTCTTCCCCATTGCAGATAGGACAATCACAGGCCTTTCTTCGGGAAAGCTAAGAATGAGGTCCGCGACCTCTCTCATCCTATCAGCCGATGCCACTGACGAGCCTCCGAACTTCATCACGACGCTCAGCGGCGCAGCATTTCCATCAGCACCCCCCTTCACCACCTCATCCTTCTCCACAGGAGACACTCGGCTGTCGCAACGCACCTTCAAACCTGCCCTCCTCCCGCCGCTCTTCTCCCTCTTTCCACAAACCAACCTCGCAGACGTTTCCAACCCAAGCCGACTCCGAAAGCTCGACGAGAAAGCAAGCAAGCTCCACGAATCCCATGCGACTCCAGGACAATGAGCTCGAGCTCCAAACTGGAGAGCTACCGCCATATTTCAAAAATAAAAGAAGCACTTCTTGTCCACAGATCCTGTACGAACACTCGCGTTAATCAAACCAAACCTCATCGATCGTACCCTAATTTCTCAAAGATCTAAATAGAAAATGAGAATTGCCAGTAATCACACAGATATCCGATTAAAAAAATGGAGATCTGACTCTTGCCAAAGAAATCAAGAGAAAATAGGAATAAAACCCCAAGAAAACGCATCAAGAATTTTTTTTTTAAAAAAAATTCTGAAAAAGAAACTCCCATAAATTCCAACAAATCAGCAAAGAAAATCAAAATCTACACGTAAACCAAGATCCAAAGGCAGAGGAAAGAGCCATAGGAATCGTACCTGGTATCCAAAATCGAAGAGAGAGAGGGTAGGGGAGCTAGGTTTTCTTCCTCTTTATTCCTCCCCGTTAACAGCGAGGAGCTAGAGCTCCGATCAAAGACCAGGAGAGAGAATGGAGAGAGAGAGACAAACCACCGCAGGGTCGCCAACAAATAGTGGGGATCGGAGAAACGAGCACTCTCCCGCTTCTTTTGTCCGAACAGACGGCCCAGATTTAACCATTGCGCGGACCGAAAAACCGCGGCGCGCCGTATCCTGTGGGAGCGAGCCTGCGGAACAGCGGGGGAGCGGAACGAAGCGTTAATGGCGTTACATGGACACCATCCGGTAACCGTGCCGTCGAATGGGTCGGAGGTTGGGCCGGTTAAAGTCCGGTCCGAGTCGGCGTTCCAATGGCCGAAGGTTGATTGGCTTGACCTTCTTTTGTGATGTCAAAGAGCACCTTCATTGATTTCCCACCTTTGGTGATGACAAAGACCGCGTGGAAGTGAAGAATATGTTCACAGGGAGATGGATACAAGTATAGCGTTGCTTCACCCCTTGCCTTTGGTATCCTTATATATTTTTAAATAATATTTAATATTTAATTTAATTTTAATAATAATTATAAATTTAAGAAATAAATATTAAATTTATTAAGGTGCTTAGTAAGTAATTTTTTAAAATTATATTATTAATTTTATAATTTTTATTAAAAATTTATAAATGCCATTGGAGGTGAGGCAAAATTGGGAGGAGGATGAATTGGAGGCATGGCAAATTTATCAATCCTCATAAGATGAAAATAATAATGAAAAAGTTTTTGTTTATGAAACCGATAAGAAGAAGGATTATTTTTTTTTTTTGGTAAAAATAAAGATTAGGATTGGGATCCTTAGCTCCATTCCATCCTAGCATATAATTTATAAAACAAATAGGTATCTCACAGCAAAATTTGGATATATTTGTAATAATATAAATTGAACACACACACATCTATTTCTTTAATAAATTAGGTAAGTTTTCCCCTTTTTCTTTCTGCTGAGAGAAAAAATGACTTCAATTTTATATTTATTAAAAGAGAATTTAGAGCTATAAAAGAAAGAAAAAAAAAAAGAGAGAGAGAAATATTGATAGTTCAAGCTAACTGGCAACATTGTTTGACCACTAAAATGTAGCACATATTCGTACAGGTCCCCATTAGAAAAAAAGAAAAGAAAAAAATAAATTTATATACAACAAATAGACAGACTTCATTGCTATTTGAATTGTAATGCCAAATACTTACTTTGGACTAGCATGACACAAAAAGAAAAAAAAAACCAGGGTCAAAACCAACTAGATCAAAAGGCCAAGGGCTTTAACATTTGTTGGCAGCAAATTTGCTTGTGATTCCATCAATAAATCAAATTCATAATTTGATATTTACTTCCCTAACCATACTCATGGTGTATGTATTGTGATGGTTGGACACCAATAATTAATGCTAGATGAAGAGGCCTCCACATATTCACCATGCAGGAGAGAAATTTGTGTCGGTGTTTTTTTGTCCCCACCAGAGGTGACCATGATATTTCGATTCAAAGCTGGCATTGGCTTTGGCCGACCTTCGTAAGTGGGAACAAACGAGATGCAGGCTGGATATGAACCAAGATACCCTTTCAATGGGGTCATGTCTAAAATCGCCTGAACATCGCCGACATCGTTAGGAGTTGCCTCAATAACGAATCTTTCTCACAATTAGCATGCAAAAGAAATGAGAATATATATATATATATATATACCCATGTTATCCCATTTTTTCTATTTTGAAGATCTAAGGATGGATGAGATAACTGAATTTGGCTATATTCGAATGTAGGAGACACTCTATTTTTTTAATCTTTTTCATTTTTGAAATCCATGATTCATACATATCCAAAGGTACAAAGAGCGATTAAATTTGGATTTGACTATACATCCAACTCATATATATATATATATATATAAAGAAAGAGAGAGAGAGTTAGATTTAATATAATCAAGTTCAAATCTAGCAGCCTTTCCTACCATTAGATAGATTCGCAAGAATATCGATGCCACTCTGAAAAAAAAAAAAGGAAAGGTATTTATGAGATGGGATTGTCATGCCGCAAAGCCTAGTATGGATCTGGAGCATAACAATTCATTGCATACAAGTATGCCAAGCATCCTAGTATGGATCTGGAGCATGACAATCCATTGCATACAAGTATGCCAAGC
The DNA here is from genome assembly GCA_017589505.3 of Metroxylon sagu. Lineage (NCBI taxonomy): Eukaryota > Viridiplantae > Streptophyta > Magnoliopsida > Arecales > Arecaceae > Metroxylon > Metroxylon sagu. The sequence goes on along the minus strand of JACVBY030000537.1, from coordinate 866,059 downwards.
ATCTTAGTATGGATTTGGAGCATGACAATCTACCGCATATAAGTATGCCAAGCATCTCGAAAACATAAAACATTTAAACAACAGCTCAAATTATAATTAAAAAAATGTTTATACAACTAAATAAGAGAAACCTCTAGCTTAATAAAGTTCACTACTATTAAAAAAAAACTACTGAAGCTAGAAAAACTAGAGAAGCTAGATAATTGGTATCATAGGTGTTGCATCTACCTATAATCTCTTTTCAGTTTTTTGTATTTGAAAAAAATGAAAGATGTTTTAAGAGCATATGCTCAGTAAGAAAATTAACCATGAATCACCATAAGTGAATTATCCAGATATATCATTATTAAGGAATTGATATTTACAGACCATACATATGTGTATAAACGTGCATTATTTAGATTTAAAATTTTTATTATTCATTAATTCATGTACATGTCATTACTGGTTAATAGTGTTATTTTATCAATTTTTATATCATCATTATTCATGTTAGTAGTTTACATATCATCTTATTCATGTAATCAGTAATTGATGTTATTAGTTTACATGTCATCTTATTCGTGTCATCAATAATTCATGTCACCAGTAATTTATTTTTCATAAATTATAGTCATATTTATTCCTATGACAGAGCCAGAAACTATATTCAATCTTATGAATGGGGGTGTATCCTCCACATATATCCTCTATGAAGATGGGTTCTAATATCAATCATGAGTCATTACATAGCGGACTGAGAGTTCATATCATATTAAGCTTATATCATTCATTCTTTATTTAATAGTTAAAGCTTATGCATATGTACGAGTAATTTATATTATTTTTCTTTATTTATTATATTATTAATATTATTATTATTTTATAAATATATTTATTTATCTATAATTATAATGTTATTATTTAGAATTTTTATTTTCTAAAAATATAATTAATATTTAAATTTATAATTAAATGTTATGCAAATGATAAATGATAACTATTATTTTAGTATCAACTATGCTTTCAAGAAATTCATAATTTTAATAAATAATGCTGACAGTAACAGAATACAAAATAATCTATCAAATATTCATATTGCTGAGCATTTTCAGTGATCATAAATGTAAAATAATTTTCATTAAGTATCACTGGCCAGGATTTATAAATAAATATTAATTTAACTAATTCATACTTAGTTTACTTATCTTAACTCACTAATCCAAAAATGCAATTTCAAAGGTACTGTTCACCTACATAGCAAATATCATTAATTAATTTTATATCATCAATAATTCATAACATAAGACTTAGACTTCAACCCCATCCTACTATGATTTATTAGGAATAAAGCCTATGAGTTATCTGAGCTTAGTAATTAATTCCAATAGACTGAATCTGTTCCCTTCATCAAATTCCAGTCCAACCCACCTCCCATTGGGTCAGTCTATATCCAATAGAGCGAACATTATTTTATATTTATTTATTTGTTTATTTTTACTTAGCCGGTTCAAAGAACTGACTGGTGTTATTGGTTCAGAAGACTAATAGTCTTCTTCTTCCTCACGTCGGCGACCCCCCAGCCAAACACGTCGCCGTTTCAGCCCGGCGCCCGCCGGCGGTTCCATCCTCGTCACCGACCATGACAGCGGCGGTGAGCAACGACGAGCATCTAGAGATGGCGGTGCCAACGACAAAGTCTAGGCCACGGCTATGGTGCAGAATTTTTCCAAGGAACAGAGCATCCCAAAGAACGTCTCCATTCCCACTTCCGGCGACAACCGGCAGCCACCTAGGGGCTCAAAGCTCTAGCAGTTAATGGAAAATAGAGGGAAAAGAGATTACCTCCAAGATCCCGAGCCAAAAAAAAAATTGGATGTTGCTGGTGACTCGTTTCAGATTTTTCTCCCCTGGAAACAGAGGCAGCAAGGGAGATTGGTTAAATGCTAATAATCCCATCATATTCCCTTGATTAGAACATGCTAATCAGGTTGACAAGCCAAGAAGGGGCAAAAGGATCGAAACCTTGGTGTTACCTGGTGATTTAGAGCTGATTCCAAGCTATGGACGTCAGGTTTCAAGGAAGGAAGAGGACCTGTTTCTCTCCGCCTAGACTCCAGTCAAGACCTCGTTGACAATCGTCGAAAGCCAAGGTTGAGCCGGCGCTGCTTTACAGGGAGCATTAGGGCGTGGAATAAGCCCAATCCATGCCGTGCCTGGGAGGGATTCTGTTTCCTCCCAGTTCGGCTTTATCCCAAAGTTTTCCCAGAAATTATCTCATAAAGTTTACTTTACATCTAAACTTTCATAATAATCAAATAAACTAATTAATAACACATACCACAATTTTCAAATAGATGGGGTACTTCTTCCTCATCCCCTCCTCAAGCTCGCAAGCAATTGCTCCACTGGGCATGATGCGCTGCCTCAAAACTTAGTGTTTATGGTTCACAATACGAGTTGGGTATTCTTCATGAGTTAAATCTTTACCAAGCTTAATAGGTTCCAACTCTATCATATGGCTACGTAGAAACTCTATCATATGGCTGGAATTAGAAACAAACTTTCTCAAATATTAATACGTAGAACACATTATGCAAACTTTCTCAAATATTAATACGTAGAACACATTATGCATTGCAGAAAGTACATAAGGTAGAGGTGGTAGAGTTAGGCCATATGCCACCTCTCTAACTCTATCTAAAATTTCAAAGGGTCCCATGTACTACATACTTAACTTGCCTTAGATCTCAAATCTCATCATATGCCTCGTTAGTAACACCTTCAAAAAGATATGATCTTCAACTTGAAATTCTAAATCTCTTCTATTGTTGACATAATTTTTCTGTCAACTCTAAGCCGTACGGAGTGGCTCCTTAATCATATGTATTTTTTAAAGTTTGTTAACTCAAGAATTAACTGTCTCCATTCTCTAACCTTATCCCAACATAGAGAAAATCTACATTTTCTATCATATAAAGCTTCAGACGGAGCCATTTGAATACTAGCTTGGTAATTGTTGTTACATGCAAATTCTACTAAGGGCAAATGCTAATCCCAAGAGCCACCTAAATCCATCACATAGGCTCTTAACATATCCTCCAAGATATGTATAGTCCTTTCATATTGACTATCAGTCTAAGGATAGAAGGCAGTGCAAAAATTTAATTTGGTTTCCATAGTTTTATGTAAGCTTTTCTAAAATTGACACACAAATCTTGTATCTTGATCAGACACTATAGACATTGGTATTCCATGAAGTCCCATAATCTCATCAACATGCATATTGGCTAGCTTTTTAATAGGCATTCTAACTCTAAAGGATAAAAAGTGGGCTAATTTTGTCAGTCTGTCAACTATGACCGATACTGCATTATTATTATTGGGAGTTTTAGGCAAACCTGTCACAAAGTCTATTATGAAATTCTTCCATTTCTACTAAGAAATTATGAGGGATTGTAGTGGTTCAGTAGCTCTCTGATGTTTAGCTTTCACATGCTGGCACACTAAGCATCAAGCCATAATTGAGCTATGTCCCTCTTCATGCCTTTCGACCAAAAATTTACTCTTAAATCTCTATACATCTTTGTACCATTAGGATGCACAGCATAAGGTGAAAAGTGAGCTTCTTTTAAAATTCTCTTCTTTATTTACTCTACATTAGGAACACATAATCTATCATTATACTTTAGTGTCCCATCTTCCATGATTCTAAATTCATTCAGAACCCTAGATTGCACTGCTTCTCTGATCTTCTCTAATTCCTCATCTTCCCTTTGTAAGGACTTGATTTGGTCAACTAGGGTAGACTGCTCTATAAGGGCTGCAATTTGACCATTTAGTTGCTACATCCTCAATTTTACTTCAAGCTTCTCTAGATCTCTTAAAATATTACACTGAGATGTGAGCATAGCATCTAGCTCTAAAGAAGACTTCCTACTTAGTGCGTCTGCTACAACATTGGCCTTTTCTAGATGGTAGTGGATATTCATATCAAGCAACTTCAACAACCTTCTTTGCCTCAAATTTAACTCCTTCTAAGTAAAAATATATTTTAAACTCTTATGATCAATGAAAACATCACAAGTTTCTCCATAAAAATAGTGTCTCCAGATCTTCAAAGCAAATATTACTGCTGCTAATTCCAAATCATGGGTTAGATAATTCTGTTCATAGGGTTTTAACTACCGGAAAGCATAAGCAATTACCTTCCCATTCTGCATGAGTACGCAATCCAATCCCTTGCGAGAGGCATCACTGTATAAGGTAAAACCTCCAGATCCTGATGGTAGGGAAAGAATTGGAGTAGACACTAATGTTTGTTTCAATTCTTGGAAGCTTCGCTCACATTCATCAGTCCATTCAAATTTCACTCGTTTCTGAGTCAAACAAGTTAATTGCAAGGCAATGTGAGAGAAGCCTTTAACAAATCTATGGTAGTATCCAGCCAGCCCCAGAAAACTTCGGACTTCGGTTATGTTGACCAATCGGTTCCAACTTACAATAGCTTTAATTTTTTTTGGATCCACTGAGATGCCCTTTTTAGAAATTATGTGACTGAAGAAGACACTTGATTCATCCAAAAATCACACTTTTAAAGCTTGACATATAACTTCTTCTCTTGAAAGGTTTGTAAAACAATCCTCAAACGATCTTCATGCTCCCTCCAACTCCTGAAGTATACCAAGATATTATCAATGAAGACAACAATGAATTGATCCAAATATGGTTTGAATATTCTATTTATCAGGACCATGAATGCTATCGGGGCATTTGTCAGTTCGAACAGCATCACCAAGAACTCGTAATGACTATATCTAGTTTTGAAGGCTATCTTGGGAACATCTTCTAATTTAATCTTAAGTTGGTGGTATTCAGAATGATCTATTTTTGAAAAGACTTGCATCTCTTGAAGCTGATCAAAAAGGTCGTCAATTATCGCCAAGGGATATTTATTCCATATTATCACCCTATTGATTTCCTGATAATTAATGTAGAACCGAAGACTTCCGTCCTTCTTAACAAATAATACTAGAGCACCCTAAGGAGGGGGGTTTAATAAACCTCTTGTCCAACAATTCTTGCAACTGCTCCTTTAATTCTTTTAGTTTAACTGGGGCCATGCGGTAAGGGGCTTTAGAGATAGGCCCAGTATCGGAAGCTAAATCGATATTGAACTCTATCTTTCTGTCTAGGGGCAATTCAGTGAATTTCTTTGGAAAGACCTTAGGAAACTTATTTACCACTGGTATGTCCTCTAGCTTTGATCCCTCCAGTTGAAGGTCCTTCATAACCACCAAATATCCTTCATAGCCTTTTCTTAGAAATCTTTTAGCTTGCATGACGGACACCAATACTAATGATAAGTCCTTCTTGATTCCATCAAAATTGAATTTAGGTTAGTTAGGAATTTGAAAAATTACTCTCTTCTTAAAACAGTCATGGAGGTATGATAAAATGCCAACCAGTCCATCCCCAAGATTACTTCAAAATTGTGTAATGGAAGGACTAATAAATTGGCTTTCAATTCTCTGTCTTTGATGTTTATTGGGTAGGATTTACAAATAGAATCCATAATCATAGTATCTCCACTAGGAAAGAGGATTTTCATTTTCAAACTAGTGGAACTGGTGATGATGATTCATTCCTCAAAACAAATTTGTTTGACATGAACAAGTGTGTAGCACTTGGGCCAACTAAGGTATATGCATATAAGTTAGCTATCTCTATCATTCCTATGCGTAGATGTTTATTTCTTTAGTTATCATTCAGGATGTGATGCTTTATTTTCTTAACTACTATTCAACTTTTACCAATCATGCATTATAACACATTATTAATTCATATATCAAATAATTGCATTTCATAAAACATACCCGTTATCACAGAGTTGGAAGCAGTTGTGTTCTGCTGTGTGAGAGCAAACACCCTTCCTTGGGTCTTGGGTTACTACTGCTGATCTTTCCCTTGGTTTGAAGGTGGCTACAAAGTCTTTTTATATAGGCACGAGGCTACCTTATGATCCATCCTTCTGCAAGCATAGCAAGCACCTGACAGCCTGCAGCACTTTTTACTCGGGTGACTCTTCCCACAATGGGGGCATTGAATTTTATTGCTCTGCTGCCCAGAAGATGTAGTAGGTGGATTCCCCTTCTTCTTTGATTGCCCCGCTCCTTGGCCAAAATTGTTCCTCTTCCTTTTCATTTGCTGCTCTCTTTCCTTTTAAACATCATTTATATCACTTTCTATCAATAGGGCTTATTCACCATAGCAGCATAAGAAGGAAGCTAAAAGGCATTTATGGTCTGCTTCAGTCTGGCCCTTAGTCCTTGAGTGAACTTGTAAATCTTGGCCCCTTCGGTTGCGACCATGGCAGAGGTGAACCGAGCAGTCTGGTGACTCTGCCTCATATTGAACCATGGACAAGTTTTTTTGCTCTAATTTAATAAATTTCAACTCCATCTGATCTTGAACATTCTTTGGAAAATATTTGTTAAAGAGTTTTACCACCTTGCCTACGTTCCTCAAGTCAACCACCAATTCTAGGATTCATCTTGAAGAAGATAGGTAACAAACTTGACTCTTTCTTCTTCATGGTTGCCATGCATATTGAAGGCTTTCTCTATTTCAATAACTCAGCTTTCAGCATAAGTAGGATTGGTAGAGCCGGCCAAGGGGGCAGGGGTTAACCCCTTGAATTTAGAGAAATCTCCACTCCCCTTTTGCCGAAGCTAAGGCTGATGACTTGGCTGGGAACCTGACTTTGTTATTGTTGCTGCATGATTTGCACGACTCCGATAAGAGCTTGCATCATGTTTATTATTTTGGCCTGAAAGTTCCTTTGGGTATTCCTTGCTAGGTCAACTGTTAGTTCCTTGAGAAGTATTTTGGCCACCTTATTGGTCTAATCCGTAAGCTTAGGAGCCATCACCATGTCACTAATCTCTTGCACAACAAGCTGTTATAATCTATATCATAAAACAAGGTTCACGTCATTTATTCTTTCCAATCATTGGTTTTAGGCTTTTATAAGCATGTTATTATCTTTGAAATTGTAAACCATCTCCATAAGTCATCATAAGGGTTTTCCTATAATGTCACCTATGATACCATTTGTAATGCCTCAAGCCTACCTACTGGTCTAATTAACCTGCTATCGAGTCGAAACCACGTAGCCCTAAAAACTCGAGTGGAAATTAATTGATAGCATGTGAACTTAAGTTATAAGCACTTAAACCTTTTCTTTTCCATCCTATATTGGACTATTTTTGGGTATTACAATCTCATCCATTATAATGCAACGTCCTCGTTGCATGCTGTAAGCTAGCCAGATTCGATCTTAAGCCAGATTGTTGGTGCTGCAAGGGTGACTTTACGTTATGGCAGGACTCTACTACTGTCCTATAGTTAGCCTTTTCCTTTCGTCTACCAACTTTTAAATACTCAGGTCAACTCTGATACCACTACAATTGTCATGCCACGGACCCTCGTGTGGATCTGGAGCATGATAATCCACCACATATAAGTATGCTAGGCATATCAAAAATATAAAACATTTAAACAGCTATCCAAGTCATAATTTAAAAAATGTTTATACAACTAAATAAGAGAAACCTTTAGCTCAATAAAGTTTACTACTATTAAAAAAAACTAGTGAAGCTAAAAAAACTAGAGAACTAGAGAAGCTAGACAATTAATTAATCTGGTAGGTGCTGTACTTACCCATAGTCCCTCTTCAGTTCCTTGCATCTGAAAAAAATAAAAGATATTTTATTAGCTTGTGCTTAGTAAGAAAACTAATTATGAATCACTATAAGTGATCCAGATATATCATTATCAAGGAAATAATATTTATAGGCCATCATATGCGTATAAACAGGCATTATTCATATTCAAAATTTTCAGACTTTACTATTCAACATATTAGCATATCATTATTCATTAATTCGTATACATATCATTGCTGGTTAATAGTATCTTGTTATCAATTTTTATATCATCATTTTTTATATTATCAGTTAACATGTCATCTTATTCATATAATAAGTAATTCATGTTATTAGTTCACATGCCATCTTATTCGCATCATCAGTAATTCAATGAAAAATAGAGGGAAAAGAGATTACCTAGGGACTCAAAAGCTCTAAAGAGATTACCTCCAAGATCCCAAGCCAAAAAAAATTGGATGTTGCCGGTCACTCGTCACAGATTTTTCTCCCCTGGAAACAGAGGCAGCAAAGCAGATTGTTTAAATGCTAATAATCCCATCATATTCCCTTGATTAGAACATGCTAATCAGGTCCAGAAGCCAAGAAAGGGCAAAAGGATCGAAACCTTGGAGTTACCTGGTGATTTAGAGCTGATTCCAAGCTTTGGACGTCAGGTTTCAAGGAAAGGCAGAGGACCTGTTTGTCTTCAAAACCTCCAGCTACCTCCCGCCTAGACTTCGGCGACCTCGTTGACAATCGTCGGAATCCAAGATTGAGCCGGCGCTGCTTAAGCCCTAATCCATGCCGTGCCTGGGAGGGACTCTGTTTCCTCCCAGGTTCGGCTGTATCCCAAAGTTTTCTCTTCTTCTTCTTCTTCTTCTTCTTCTTCTTTTTTTTTTTTTTTCAACAGGTCTCGTAAGGATAATATAGCCTGCACCTCTGTCAAGAAAATATGTCATTATGATGGTACAGAAATATAATACAGTAGCAAAAAAATATGATAGAACAGTACAAAAATATAATATAGAAATACAAGGATATGATAAAGTATCCAACTATAAGTATATCATACCTCAATGTTACTATAACATATTCCTTTACAACTATATTAATTCTTTATGCTATTATATCATATCTCCGTGCTACTATATTGTATCTCTTTACTACTATATTATATATATCTATTATTATATTATATTTGTGTGCTACTATATCATATCTCCCTGCTGTTATATTATATTCTTATGTTATTATATCATATTTCTTTACTATTATATTATATATATATATATATATATATATATCCTTATAATGTTATATAATATCTCTGTGCTGCTATATCATATCATTATGCTATTATATCATATTCCTTCGCTATTATATCATATATTCTTATGCTATTGTATCATATCTCTATGCTAATGTACCATATCTCTATACTGTTATATCATATCCCCTATATACTTTATCGTATCCCTATATTACTATATCATACCTCTGTACTACTATATTATATCTTTATACTATCATGTAATATATTTTTTTGATAGAAGCATGGGCCGTATTATTTATCTCATAAATACTTTTTTTTTTTTTAAACAGCTAATGATTATTAATAAATCGCTGTTTAGTGTTAATATCCATTCAGATATAATGGTAGAAGAGGTGGCTGAATTTGGACTTAGCCAAATGTGAATGTAGCTAAGTCTTTCTCTCATAATTAAGCAAATAAACAAGTAAACATGTACATGCTTGAATTCCATCCAGTTGCATCCGGAAGAATCCAAGAATCTGAAGAATGCACAACCAAAAGAATTAGCTAAGAAGAAGTATTAGAAGGAACAGACTTGATGACACACAAGGAATAAAATCAAGGTCAAGCATATTAGTAGGGTATCTATATACTTGATATGCGTTCTGTTTAACGTACTAATATGGTATGGTATAATATATCAGGTACGAGACACTACATATCGGTACAGCATGAAACAGTAACTTGACCCTGGCAAAGGTTGCAAAGATGCTACTTATCTTAAAGCTAGTTTTTGGTACATGTGCATAACAGCAAATAAAAAGAAAAGATTTGTAGGGGATGGAAAGGTGAGTCCTTTCAGCGGTTCGCATTGCATATATATACAAATAATGGCCTTCATACAAGATCAGTTTTTTCTGTTATAATCTGCTAATAGAGATAATTATCATTATTGTTTGGTTTAACAAGCAACAATAAATAATATCTACAGGATAATAATGCTATTGACGTAATGATGTCATATAATTATGTTATGTTTCAAACAATGTAACACTTTGCTTGGATTGTTGACAACTAACACTCTTGAATCCAAATTGTTTGGGGTCAGCCAATAAGATGAATGGATAATGATCGTTGTTTCTTTATACAACAGCCATTAAAGAAGAATAGTAGCTAAAAAAATATTATTATTTTGATATTCATAATATATATATATATATATATTTATATTTACATGTATGTATATATATGTAGATGTATATGTATTGCATAAGCCCTCTCAAGCATTATAGTGGTTATCATGCAAAATTATCAACCCAAGCCACCCTCGTTCCAATAATCCCATATGTTGTTGGGGTTAGAATTTGGATTTGGACTAAATTAATTCTTTCTGCCTTAAAGAAAAGTTTTACCACCTAATAATATACAATGGCTTATATTAGTGAAATAATAACGTAAGCGATATTTTATACCTATGATTTACTTGAATAATAATATAATATTTAAATAAATAATTTTTAAAAAGGTATTGTAGGATTACGCAAATACTAATAGCTAGAGTCGCTGTTGTATAACTCCTTTATAGAAGTCATGATTTATATACAAAAATAATTGTTTTAATCTTGTTATATATTTTTCTAATTTATAAAGTGCGACCTCAACCCATTGCCATGGCTTGCATAACGGATGGAAATCAAAGAAAGAAGAATGTCACCACCATGCCTTTAGTTTCTAGTTTCCACGAAGTTTCCAACTTCATCTGAATAGAGCGTGTTTGAATATTTCAGCAAGATTAGATGCGTTTGATTCAACGTCAAATCCCCTTTCGTTTTGAAATCAGCCAACCTCATCGGTTGAATGAAGATCAAAATTGCACAGAGAAATGTTGCCATATATTCAAATTGTAGAAATTTGCTAGAATTGATATTGTGGAGGATTTCGCAATCAAATGAGTCATGCAATCAAATCAACGTAACATAAAAGCAGTTCAGAAAGATTTAAGGCACAAACGGCTGTTGTTCCATAATTTAAAAGTGTCAGACTCCAAAAGCTCCATCAGAGAAAAATCAAGACTCAAACAAAAAGATGTTATATTTATGCAGTTCCAAGTACTGTTTTCTCATTCGCTGTATGGCTTACTGTTCTCTGAGTACTTCCAAGGGCAATAAGTCTATTTGCATCATCTCTGCTATCCATTAATAAGCACTCATGTAAGTAAGTCCCTTTGGTGGTAGGGAGGAGTTTGTCTTGATGGGTGCTTATTAGTATTTTGACAAAGCTAATCCTACATTCATACTGTAAATTAAACCTGATTAATACCATCCTGCTTCCGTTGCTCTCAGTTTACTCGGTTAAGAGCAGTTTACCTGGTTAATACCACCATCTTCGGTTGCTCTCAAGGAAAGGCTCCATTAGGACCGTTGCTCCGTTCCGGCATCCTGCTCCATTGTCCCGATGCCGTTGCTTCATCATTATCCTTCATTGTCCCGGCTATCGCTGAAAAAAAAGTAAAATAATAATCCCGCATCGATAAGGAAAAAAAAAAAAAAACCTGTAACTTGAGTTCATCGCCTATTAATTAACTTATCAGGGCCACGGATCCGGCTCGCAAACACATTAATTGCCCTCCTTCCTCCATTCAATCACCAATTGCACCAACAGGTCCCCTCCCTCCATATTCAATCACCTGGCGTCATTCATCATCGTCTTCCTTCCGGTTAAGACGCTCATTTTGAGCAGATTTTTCAGCCCCTCCGTGGCGCACCAGGCCTCGCTCACCCTCCCTAGACGTAGGGGAATGGATTAGATTTTATAAAAATAAGATTAAAAAACTAAATGCTTGTATAATTAAATGCATCAATCTTGAAGCTAGACAAGAGTACGCATCTAATCATACTTAAGTGTAGGATAATTTAAAATTAGTTACAAGAGATTCAATATAAAAGCAAGTAGCACCGATTGTAAGATTCCAAATGAGCAAGTAAATGAATGAGTCATAAAAATTTTTATAGTTATTTGATATCTTTTTCCTACGTTTACTATTTAAGGCATTTGCTTAGGAGAAACTCTCATAATTCTTTTTTCATGCTAAGAATGAATCCATTCTTTTCTTCTATGAATTTAGAAGGAACTAATACTTTTTTGAATAAGAGAAGAAACAATAATTACTCTCTCATAATCATTCTCTTAAAAGAATGAAGATTTATAATCGAAGCAGTAAAATTGGAAAGAGAGAATTTTGTATTATAAAGCTCAAGAACAAGTTATCTTAAGCTTTCTTAATGCTTTTTCATTCAAATCTAATGCCTAATTACTTCTAATACATATTTAAAACAAGTGTTAGAGTTTTCAATTTATAAAAATCTAAAAATTAGTCGTTAAAGATCCAAGACCACTTTCTAATAATTATTTGAACTAGCTATTATAGCTGTCAAACTGCTCTATGATTGACAACATTACTAAAAATCTAAAAATCTAAAAATTATAGAATATTCGTCAAAAAAATTAAAAAAAGGAAGAACGTTAAAAAAAAATGAAATAAAGTCTACGTTATATAATATACAATGGGAAAAAAAAAAGGGACAACGAACAACAATGCCGAATGACCGTGCGCAAACGGCTTTCTTATACAAAACAGCTTCTAGAAACATATGGCCAATCTAAAATCCTTCCAACGATCGAAAATTTTCATAGTTAAATTGATGGGGTGATTTGTTTAGAAGTTGATACGACTGTTAACGCACTCGACACATTTCGATGCGTAGAAGGGAAACAATCCAAACATATGAAGACAGAGACCGCATGGCCTCCTCGCCCTTAACCTCTTGGATTGTTCAGGTTTTTACCATGATCAGATCTCTTTCGAACGTCACCTTTACCGATGGTAAGTTCAAATCTAAGAACTCCACCTACGGAGATGAGATACACTTTTTTAGCATTTAAGCAACTAGCAATCGTTTCAAATACATCATGCATTTCAGAACTTATACATTAACAGCTGGCACAGAAGCAGAAAATTGCTGAGAAGTCAAATCATTTTGAGTCCTAAAACTTTGAAGAAAACAAAGTTACAAGAAGTTGAAGCCAGAGTATTTTAAAGTCTCCAAACCAAAACATACTGAGGCATTTGTTTACATGACTGGGTGTAATCTAGATATTGGACCATTAACTTAGATCATGTATCAACATGGAACATTTATTTTAGGGCTGAACAAAAGGGAGAATGCTACCCTAGGACCTATCACCACATATGCTGACTTGATGGCATTGAGAACTATCTATGAAATGGGAGGATGATGGCTCTACAAAATCTTCAGTGAGCTTTACTTTTGGTTCCTCTGCAAATCCTTCTATGGTTTTGTTCACCTACATTCCAATTTGATGACCTGCAGAGTGCAAGAGCACTGTTCTGATTTCTTCAGGAAGAACTCCGGGTCCATCTTGGCATTGCTGACAAAAAGAACAAGTGAATGGATCTGGTTGATTACTCACAGGAACTAAATGGAATAAGCTCAAATTAAGAGTGGAGAATGAGAAGGAAAGCTAAACAGTAGTATGTGATGACCTTTAGAACAGTGCTGATAGTAAATGGAAAGAAGCTAACCTCAGCTCGAAAGACATCGAGAGCAAAGCCATTGAAACAGCTGATGACCGCTTGTTGCACATCCAGACCAAGACTGTCAAGTGCCCTCATGGTGGAGAGCAACAGACCAGGTCTCCGGCCACAAAACATGTGAATGTTCACTGCTCGGCCTTCTCTTGCCCTGACTTCAACCTACACGCACAATATATGCTAACAAAAATATATCCCAACATTTATCATCATTACAGCATTCGCCACAAGCTATATTTCTAAAATTCTATAGATAGCACAACAGGTATTGGAAGGTCTATCCATCTGCCAGTTTGTGTTCCACTCAATTACTATTCAGTATATCAACAAAGTGTTTTTTTTTTTATAAAAAAAAAAAAAGGTGATAGAAAATTGTGCCAGGTACAAATGTTTTGGGCTGGGCTTTGCACTTGTAAGTAGGGACACTTTATGGGCACACCTGAAGGTTTCTAAGCCTCTTCTGGGCCAGCATCTTGGCAAATGAGGCTGAGGTGGTGAGGTGGGCAAACAACTGTACCCTGTGGCTTGTGCATGACTGATTTCTATCATCAAAAAAAGAGAAGGCTGAAGCTAGGAGTTCGATAAGAATGCATGTGACCCAACCTGATAAAAGATGGACTCAACCCATTCCCAACATTCTGGAGCCACACTACAGGTCGGCATCTTGAATCTAGACTCAATTTGTGAAGGACTCTATGTCTGCACCTAGCCAACATAAATCTAACCAGCAGCTTAATGAAAGTTCAAACTCCTGATCAGGCCCATTGTATCTGTTCCACACCTTAACCACACCTTGCACAAGTCAAGTTGGAAAGTCTGGGCCGAATCACAGGTTTAAAGACTAACCGAGCTGGGTCTTGGTGAGGTGTAACCTAAAACCTATCCTGAACAATTTGCATCCGGCAGTGCTTCTAATGACTGGATCTTTATCAGAAAGAGAAAAATAAGTTAGAAAGCAACTTCTTGACAAAGCTAGACAATCTAAGAAATGACAAAAAAAAAAAAAACCACATTAAGCTAACAATAGCAATTTTAGCATTCAAGTTCCAGAAAGGAGTAAGATATTTGCAACTGTGATCAAGAAGAAATGAACTCACCCTGGGTGGTTGATTGGTGGGGCTTGCTAATGAACTTGGGCACAGTTCCTCCTTGACACGGGATGGCAGAGTTGGTGGTGTGGGTGTTAATGGGTGAAAGTTTGCTGCTGCTGTAGCAGGTATTGAAGAAGGCGTTGACTCAAGTTCATTGTGAAGGTCACTGATCCTTTGCAGAAGCTCCTTCAAATACTCTATTGCATCTCCAAGAATAGAAGCTCTATCCATCTGTCAGGAGGAGGAGGAACTTTTACATCTACATATTTACACAAACTACCAGGAGCGACAGCAAGGCTATCCACAGTGTTAGAGAACCACATTAATTTGTAGTAAAACAATTGCCATCACCATCCAAGTGGATGCCCTGTACACTGATGAAAGCAATATATATTTGCAGGAAAAGAATTTGCACATGATGTCCAGACACAGTGGACTTTATATGAGCATATTTTGCATATACTCTGCATGCCAATGTTTAAAAATTTGAGCAAAAAATAGCAGGAAGTGACAAGGGAAGCTAATAGTCTTGCAATCCCTGGATATTGCATGCAGTCCCCATATCATGTTGCAGATTTTTCAGTTGAGTTCAAAGGTACGAAATACTCCAAAAATAAAGCCACTTGGAAAGAACAAAGATAACCAATCTCAAAGGGCAATCACATGAATGCAAACAGGAAAACTAGTTACAGAAATGAAGGTTATGCAACTCTGAAAGGCACAAAAACTAATTTTTGTCACAAATGGGACCTCATCTGATGGCAGGATCCCCTATTTTTGGGCATCGGAAGTGTTACTGACAGCCTCAAAAGCTCTAGTTCTCTCGCATCAAAAGAAAGTTTGGCTTGGTCAACGAAAAAATAGCTGTGAATATGGGACTCGAGATATTCCATAGAAGTCAGTATCAATGAGAAAGTGCAAGAACAGCCTTTGTGTAATAACATCAGAGATCTCTGCTGAACTGGCTTTCTGGGCTTTCTGACTGGTTTCACCACCCTTCACCCTCAACAGAAAGAAAAAGGGAATAAAGAGAAGAGAAAAGAAAAAGAAGGCATTAAAGATAAATATGTATTCGAGGGGAGGAGAAGGAAAGTGAGGGGAGAGGATCTGGACACAGTGTTAAAATTCAAAAAAGCCATCATATTCCAGAACAATTAAACAAAGCAAACAATGAAACAACTAACAACCAACACCAACAATTCAATCACATCAAGATGTGATTCTCTATCAAACAGTGAGAGAGAGAGAGATGCAAAAATGCCAGTTCCACAAACACATGGTGAACCTACATTTGGGGCTCCCATCTGTTGCAAAGGCCCCCCTGACCCTCAGTGTAGAACCGACAAAAAATCAAGAGATGTACAGCGGAAAGAGAATGCAGATAAGTTTCACATAAAGGCGCATCTAGACATAAGACTGCTCAGAAACATGTCCTTCAGATGGGTCCCTTTTTTTAGCTTAGTTAATATTTCAAATATAAATTAGGAGTCTGGTGCTGAGAACCACTTACAAGCAGATGAAAAATGTATACACTAAACAGAGCTCACTGAATGTTCCACCATATTGCCAACAAAAGAGAGAGAAGTTATTTTATGAAGAAATACTCATCCAGTCAGCTACAAATTCAGCATCAATTCATAAAAACAATCAACTATAGAAACAATAAAAAACAACTGACTGCTGCCATAAATGAATCATACTTCATCGTAAATTTTAGCAACTAGATAAACTAGCATCATCAAGTAATAGGTAAGAGTGACTACTGTGAGGAATTCAGTATATTGTTAATAATCGAAGTACAAGTGTAACATTAAGTGGTTAAGAACTGCAAACAAGTCAAAACAAACTGAACCATATGCTGTTCACTGTTCAGACTCAGCTCATTATATCAAAGAGCTGTTCAAGGTAATGCCAAACTAAGCTATATAAGCCCATGCTTGTGTTGTTCTCTGATTGAACAAGACTGTTATAGGACTGAGCCAAAGGTTCTACTTTTTAGTAAGCCAAGGTTGCTCAGGCTTGGCTGGTAAGCAAAGTGAGCCCGAACATGGTTTGTCTTCCAACCAAACAAGGGTAAAGTTAAACTTTAATCAAGATGAATCCAAGCTGTTCATGAACAACTCAATCCATATGCTACCCTGCATTATGAAAAAGCTCAAGCAACAAAAGTGCATGATTGCTTAGCAGCAACAACCTCACAATATTCAAGCAATGTATACTAGGTTAATAAGCCAATCAACAGAAACCAGCAAAACAGAAAATAGTATACTAACATGATGCAAGGACCACATACAAAGGATGAATATGGGCTCACATTCATCAACAAATATCAGAACAACACTGCTCAATAACATGCAGCAGCAGAGCAATAGATCCAAACACTGTTCCCCACATAGCAATCATCAGAAGTCAAGAAATTCATGCAGTGGAGAATGCTATTCAAAAACTATAATGTTCACATACAAGCCATTAAGATGTCATCAAGTTCACTAGTTATTAAAAGAGATAGCTGAATCTGGAAACAAAGTGAGTAACAAGCCCAGTACGAGATCTACCAACTACCAAGAGATGGAGAAGATGAAGTTCTCACCTTGCTGATCCTCGGAACAACGGATCTGAGCATGTAAAGCCGGTCATTGAGCTTCTTCCTCCTCCTCCTCTCAGCCATCAGATTCTTTGCAGGGGGCCCTTTCTTCTTCCCTCTCTGAAGCCCACCAGCAGACAATGTAGTATTGATATTCGAAGTATTCCCTCCATCACCGTTGTTCGCATCTCCTTCGCCTGTGGCATTCTCAGCCGCAGTCCCTTCTGAGTCATAGTTTAAGCCCGAGCCATCGATGCTCAGCTCCTCTATCTCATCCTCCTCATTCCCATTCGTCTTGTTCTCCTGCTCACCCTCCATTACACTCCTCACATTGCTCCCCTGGCCTCCACCTGGGCCCAAGAGAGCCAAGCCAGCACCTTTCCCTCCCACTGCCATAGAATTCTGCCGTAAAGCTGCAGCGGCTCGCTTCTGAAACAGAGTCGGCTGGGCTCCAGCCTGTGGGAAGATCTCCAGAGGTCTTAACACCTTAGACCGGTTCAGAATAGGCGAATTCTCTAAAGAGTCAAAACCCATTGGATGGAAACCGGAGCCGGAGCTGGAAGCGGGGACATTTCCGGCGAGCAGCGGCGTCCACGCGTTCGAGAATTGGGCGGCGAGGCCGAAAGCGGGACCAGACATCTGCCCGCTATCCTCCACTCCGGCGAACACCGAAGCTCCTCCACCACCCCCCCCGCTCATCAGAGAAGAGGAATTCGATACCTGGGCCGGCGGCAGGAACCCGGTGGCGTCGCTGACGAGATCGAACACGTCGTCCAACGGGCTGGAGCCCACCGCGCCGAGGAGAGAAGAAATGGCGGTCTTGGAAGGCAGGAAGGAGGCGGAGGTGTCCAGGTGGAAGACGGCAGCGGTGGAGGAGTCCATCGGCGGGAGGAGGGTCGCGTCCTGCGAAGAAGAATCGGTAGGAAAGGCCAGGTCCTTCATATCTTGCTGCGCTTGGAGGGCTCCGAAGGGGTTGTGCGAGGAGGAGCCAGGTTCGCCGGCGCCGCTGAGGTACCAGTCGTCCTCAAGGAGGGATTTGAAGGAGGGGAGGCCGAGCTCGTCCTTGCCTTCGCCGCCGCCAGCAGTGGCGGAGGCGTCGGCGGTGGACCAAGGGATGCCACCATCGTCGCCTCCGTCGCCTCCGCCGCCTCCCCCCGGGACTTCCATCCCGGCCGCGCCGTTGAACCTTGAGAGCATCGCCTTCTCCGCTTTGCTGTTTTTTTCCTTTTTGTTTTTTTCCTTTTCTCCCTTGAGAAACGCACGAGAGAAGCGATGGAGGCGAGCAACGAGAGGGTGGAGAGAGCCAAGCTGGGCTTAAAAGCTTTGTATTTTTCTACGTTACAATTTTTGGTTTGGAGAGGGAAGTTTCGAAGCGCTTTCTTTTTTGTATGGATTTACGCAGGGAGGGCTGGCCAGTTGGAGGAAAGGGAGGGGGAAGGGGTTGTTGGGTTTTGAACGTTACGCTGAAAGCGGATGCGTAGTTATCCATCTCGCTGGCGCACTTGTTCCAAACTACCCCTATAATTTCTGTGATAATTTTAGTTATTCATTTATTTTTTATCTCAATAAGTAAGAAACATTTGCAAGAAAAAATTTCCATTGTTTTCATGAATTTATAAAATATACTTTCTCCTCCAAATGATTACGCCTTAACCGCTTAACTTTGCATGAGTTGTTTGTAACTCCCACTTTTTTTTAGGTTTATAAAAATTTAATTAGATTCTTTAAATTAGTAACTCAATCTAATATGATTTTATATCCTATTTTTATCAATTCAACTTTAATAAAAGTCTTGTGTGATGGTCCTGTGAGTTTTAAAATTTTTTAAAATTTATAATATATTTCTTCGTATGTGGTCAAAGAGGACAAATCTTTCTTTTCTGATGATTTTTTTTGGTTCTGCTGTTTTTACCATTATCTCACCATCACGTTCTCTTTCACCATTGGTTTTTCATGGCCGTCATTCCCATCTTGATAACTGCACATAGCAACCATTACCTGATTGATCTCATTAGCTTGTTTGGTTTAAGAGTAAATAAGGGTAAAAACCTTTTCTACCGTCATTTTTTTAACTTTCGTTGGAAAAGAAAGAAAAAATTATATATGGGACTAAAATACTTTTTTTTAATTAAAAAATAAATACTATAGAAAGATGATATTTATTTTTTCATACTTTTTTTCTCATAAAAAAATTTTTTATCAAAAAAAAAAATCTAAGAAAATACCAAATGAGCTGGTAAGAAAAAGTTTTACTTTATCAAAATAGTTTGGTCTCTTCAACATTGCCAATGACAAGATCTATCTTAAAGATTTCATCCTACCAATATTGTTGTTGCCCCTTCTCTCTCCATTGCTCTTTTTTTTTTCAAACTAACGGTAAACGATAAACGATAAACGATAAACGATCAACGATCAACGGTCGTGTCTCGTATTGTATCTTGTATTGTATCGGTTTGTCGTAATAAATTCTTTTCTTTAAATAATCTCTTACTGGGAATCTTTTTTCAGGTAACGGCCCTTGCTATGTTCTAGCATATCATTGTTGATACCCTCCAAAATCTATAACACATACTCTCCTACTCCTCACTTTGTTTTGCTCTTCATAAAAATCCCCTCTTTCCTTAGATCTCAAGTTCATGGCCCTTACTATCATTATCACGAATGCTCTCCTCTCAAAAAAGACCTTATTTAGGAGAGTACAAGGTGAACGACCTCTTTGAGGCTAACTTTGGTTGACTTAAAATGGAGTTTGTTTGGGTAAGATGCCTAAGTTCATGGTTTATCACTCTGAATTCGGTCTCTCACCATCCTTCAAGGGCACTTGCTTTGACTTCCTCCACATGACTATCTAGACCATCATCTTTATTGAGAGGCTCACCATCCTCAATGTTGAATTTTAAAAAGCTCCTACATCTTCTCCACTTGGGATTATATTGCCACTACCATCACTCATGACTACCATCATCTATACCTAAAAGGATGAGACCTTTCAGGAAGTACTAGTAGTGCACCAAGCATGGCCTCAATGGGTACCTCATTGGTGGCTCTAGCCTTAATGTCGATGATGGTGGTGATACTATGCTCCTCATCTATGAAAGGATTAATTTGAAAGCCTTGATGTCATAAAAGATCGTGGAGATGTGCTTGGTGATGATGGAGAGGTTCTTGTAACTGCTAGTAGCTATAAGGAGGTGGTGGGAGAGGGAAGGGTGAAAGAGATAAAGGCATAAAGGATGAAGAGATTAGTAGAGATGATGGAGGCAAGCTTAAGAAAATGGAGGGTAAGAGCAATGAAAGGCTTGGTAGAGGTGAGCGGATTGTGTTCGAAATTGAGAGGGAAGGGGTGAGCTCAAGTTGGCAACAATACACATCATGATCGGGTTTTTAATCATTGTCTAATCGAGGATTGTATTTGAAGTGAAAATAGGAAATATACTCTTTAGAGCTCGGAGATAGAAGTGATTATATTATTATTAAGATCAACAAAGAATTGCCATGAAGGAAAGATGTGAGTTGGGGATTGGAATGAAAAGATACTATTTGTGAAAGGTAAACAACTTTGTTAAAGACTTAATAGAGGTTTTTCTTTCTTTACTTAGATAGTGGGTGGGTCACAAGATACCATTGGATTAAGTTATAACTCAAAATAAATTTTTTTAAATCTAACTTAAAGGATCCAATTAAAATTTTTACATCCAAAGGATGGGTATGCAACTCATGGAAAGTTGAGGGGTCAAAGTCTAATTTTTCCTACAAAAGGTTTTAAATCCAAAGTATTTTAAAATTTTTAAGCTAAAATTGCCAACAATAACTCATTTATTCAAGTAATGGACTTTAGCTTGCGGGTAATCTTTTCTTATCAGTAGCAACATTAAGTCATATGGCTGAGAAATTTTGGCTCATATTATATATTTTTAAGTCATAGCTTTGGTAATAATAATCCTGTAACATCTTGCATTAAATTATAATATTTCTATTATAGATAATTAATTAGGAAACTAATTGGACATTTATAGTCAAGCTTATCACTCTCTCTCAACTTTATTGCAAAGAGCCAAAAAAAAAAAAGAAGAAATGCATGATGATGAAGATTTGCACAAGATATATAATTAGAGTAAATTGTAGTGGTCAAATGTTCTACCTCAATTGTTACACTCATGAAAGCTTTTCCTACAATATTTTTGGCTGTATGTGAGTAGTGTCGTAAATAGAGAGAAGACCAAGAGCATAATAGGATGTATAAGAGGTTGAAAGCTTTAAATGAGGCTTTGAACTGATGGGATTGAAACTCAATTTCTTGAAAAAGAAAAAAGTTAAAAGAAATAATATCCTAGCTGAATCCTCTCATGAAAGAGAAATCATCATATGTAATGAAATGGTTTTAGTGTCAATCCCAAAAAGATGAATCTATCACTATGATCTCAAAATAAAATCATTATACTAACTTACCCCCTAACCTTGATTAATTGTTTAATAACTTCTTAATTATTCTCCTCATTCAGTTTTGCTGGACAATATGAGGATTTGGCTTTTTTAAATCCTCTTAATAATTTTATTTGATTTTTAGATTTTTAATATTTTATTCTTCCTCCCCACTCCTCGCATGCGCGTTGCGCAGAGTGAGAGAGAGAGAGAGAGAGAGAGAGAGAGAGAGAGAGAGAGAGAGAGAGTAAACAAAATAAATTACAGAATGGATATTGATGCATTAGTCCTTCTTTCCTAATATAATTTGAAAATAGTCCCTTTTATTTTTAAGGAAATAAAAACTTAATTTCTAATGAATAAGATAAACTAATTCCTGTTGTCCAATTAAAAACTAACTTGGTTAATTTCTTTATTTAAATTATTATTATAACCTTAATTTGTTCTTCACTCTCCAGCTTTAAGCAAGCAGGTAGATCATCCAAAAAGTTTGTTCTAAAATTATAGACGAGAACACAGTTTCAAGCTATCATTTAATATGAAATAATTGTCCCACTCAAAAAACAAGAAAGAGGTTTATTTTATAATTGCACTGCTAAAGAAGTACTATAACAGAGACTAATTTACCTCTGGTCAATATTCACCAAGTCTACGGTCAAATCTTCAGAGGGATTTCACCTTTTGGTTTTAACTTTAAAAGGCATGTAAGCTACCATGGGGTAATTGGCACATTTTTGTCTCTGTTCAGGTACTAAGAGCATTGGCTGGTTTGATTCTTTGCGTAAAAGGAGTAGGAAGTTCTGGTGAACGGCATGCATCATGTGTTTAGTAATGATGCTAAAGAGCCAAAAACTAATGAGGTTAGGCAGGCAACTGTATGCTCATTCCAGTCACAGGTCAAGATGATAAAAGGACCCAAGCCTTTTCTCTGTCTGTTCTCCAGTCCAATCCATCTCATGTTTCTTGTGAAGCCATCAAAACAAGGGAAAATGCATGCAGAAAGACCCCATGTGGCAGATAAATGAAATCAATGTTTAAAAATCTCCTCTTCCAAGTTGTAACGTACTTAAATTGCTCTCTCTCTCTCTCTCTCTAAACATCTCCTCTTCCAAGTTGTAACGTACTTAAATTGCTCTCTCTCTCTCTCTCTCTCTCTCTCTCTGAGTAAAACTGTGGATAAACCACCACATATTTCAAGGATTACTACAATTTCTTACTTCATTGAGCTGGTTAAATGTAACTACATGGAGTTAACTTAGCTGGCAGTTATGACTTTGGTTTTTAGATTGACAGTGGTCCATATGCTAGGGAAATCATCAAGGGAGGTGGGTCTCATTCATGTGAAGAAATAAGTGTCTTGTTCTCGTGTTTAATATATATATATATCTGATTTATTTATAGATACGAATAGATAGGAATATATATTTATAGATACGAATATATATCTGCCATGTCTATCTTCCACGCTCTGCATGATTGACATCAATCCCATCATATCCTGTGCAATGACAGTAGGCGCATCCTTTTGAGGGGAATACATCGAACTAGCTGCATGAGATACTGTTAATTGGAAGCACCGTGCCCTCTCTGCATTCCCTAGCTGGGGTTTTAACTGTGCTCCAATTGTGACAGTAATTATGCATCAGATTTATGGAAGATTAAAAGGCCCTAACCAATAAAAGCATAAGAATCTAAAGAAGTGCCTTTAAGTTTATGTGGCTATAACCTTCTAAATCATCATCAGTGAATGCAGGAGAGTAGATATATAGGATGGTCCAAAACCTCCAAGGGACATGTTCTTGGCCTGTGATTTGTGATTTGTGATTTGTGAATGAAGACACAAAGCAGTGAAGCTATGAAGCTATTAAAACAAAAAGATGCGTTTGAACTCAATACTTTTTGGACTTCACAAAAGAGTGACTCAACTTCCTCGGAGAACCAAGCATGAGAATGATTAGAAACCTAGAAGAATGACAAAGAGAGAAGATAGCCTGGATTCATAGATCTATGCTCCCTATGGAACTCATCAGTTTGATTCACAAACACTAATACTTCCTCTGCTAGTGCATCTAACTGAACTTATTCTTTAGTCTCTCAATGAGGATCCCTGAGGTGGCACACTCAAAAAACAGTGGGGCCCACACTTTGGAAGGCCCACCTGTATCCTTGTTTGCATGATTTATTCCGTAGCCAATTGGAGAACTACAGCTTAAAGATGTTATACTTTTGAAGCATGAAATAATCTAACATATTTTCCTGTTCTTTTCTTTTAAACCAAAAAAAAAAAAAAAAAGACAAACAAAGACTATCTGCACCTATAAAGCCCACAAATTAATTTTCTTTCACTCTCCAACCAACTCTACCATCGTAACAGGAAAATCCAAGCTAAATACAATTTACTCAAAGGAACTTCTTCATGGACTTTTCCATTTGTAACTTTGAAGGCATAGCAAGCAAGTCTTCTTCTGTTTTATGATAACATTCCCCCCTTCTTTCAATTTTACCATCGGTTTAGCCATGCCCGTTATTCTCAAAAGAGCAGGGCAATAATTTAACTATAAAGGTGGCACGCCTCGCCCTGTAGGCTGCCCTGTTCAAAGGGGCGAAGAGCAAGGTTACGCGAGAGAGAGAGAGAGAGAGAGAGAGAGAGTGTGTGTGGTGGGCTATGCCTTAACGTGCGGATGGGGTCATGAGTAAACATTATTAATAGCAAAGGAGACAAGCAAAGAAGAAAGGCAAGGAGAGAGGGAGAAGGGGGGGGGGGGGACTATGCCTTAACGTCTGGATGGGGTCATGGGTAAGCGTTATTAATGGCAAAGGAGACAAACAAAAGAAAGGCAGAGGCGTGTGGGGTTGGAGAGAGAGGCTGCGAGGTTCGCAGGGTGGGAATAAATTGTAGGACGGGGGAGCCAAGTTTCTCGTGACAGCCCTAATCACCGCACCTAACGAAGATTCCAAAGTCCAAACACCTAACTCGGGGGCTAACAAAGAGAGGAGAGGGGTTGCCCTTCTTCCATGCAACTTCAACACCTTTTCTATCCATAGGATTTGCCATGCAGCGTAGCACTTGGCTCCATCCACTCAATTCCTAACGTATGGTGAGCCTTTCTCTTCTCCAGTCTTTATTATTGACACATGGATGAAATGACATGAAAAAGAAAGCCATCATTTCAGCACTTCAATAACAGTTCCTCCCTTCATAACTCCATAGTTGAGAGCATGTTGAGTGAGAATAGTATCCCGTACATGTGACCCTTGTGATGAAATGAATGGAAGATGGGTTTGAGTACTGGTTTGAACCGGATCTTGAGTTGCTTAACATTGTATGGAGAATGGTTATGGGCTACCAGCACTTGTAGTCCTCCAAGAGAGAGTTCAAGCTTGATAATTACCATTTGGGCATATATTTTATGGCGTCCTTTAACTTCTTTTGAAGGACTCTATTACCTGGACGAGACTGACACTTTTCTGCACTAGTTGAGAATTGGGTTTGTGTCATTTTCCATCACGCTCTTGGCATACAAGCCCGTGAGTATTTTATTCTACAATTGATTCAACCAATGGTTTGCTTTGCTTGATTCAATTCTCAACTAGATTAGGTACTGGAATATTTACTTTTGGTCAATGACGGAGGTGGCAAACTATTTGAACAGCCCAAGCTCTGCTCAAAGTCAACTTGGAAAATGCAAGGCTCAAACTCAAACTTGGAAAACAGTTTGAGCCTTTGTTTTGCTTATTTAGGCCCCAACCTTTGGAGGAAAAAACCAAAAATAGTTTGCTTTATTATTATTATTATTATTATTATTTATGGCTATCATGTATACTTGATAAGAGAATCATTTCTGATTTGGATGGCCATGTAACAATCAGAGTTCCATAACAATGATTTAAGCCATTGAATATCATCTATTATATATAAAATATTTAAACGTGAAAAATCATATGATATAAAGATCTCTAGCTTGTACATCAAGTAATGAAAATTTTGGATAATTTAAATAATATAAAAAAATACCTTTTTTTATGACTTGATGCATTAGTTAGGATCTCTAAATCGCTTAATTTTTTACATTTAAGTATTTTAGAAGTAATAAACCACACCTAACAGTTCATATCATCAATGTGAGACCTCCAATATACAATTTAGATCTGGTTGTTTTTGAGTAAAGATCAATCCGACTATAATCATGGCAAGCCCCCACTACTCCCCCTCCCCCCCCCCCCCCAAATATATATATATATATAGAAAGAGAGAGAGAGAGTTTAGATGGTGCTATTGAATTTTAAATCCATAAATATAAACTTAGATTTAAATCAAGATTGAATCAAATTTCAACTCAAGATTAGACTGAGCTTGGTTCAAAGCATTTTTAAGCTAATCAATTATGTTTATGTTCAATTCAATTCAAATTAATCTTGAAATAAAGGTAAATAAACCAATCTTCATTTTAGGTTTCAAGCTTAAAGTGAATTTTAAACCAAGCTTGAGCAAACTAAGGTTTGATCAAGCTTATAAGCTCAATAACACCTTTAGCTAATGGTATAACTTAGAAAGTCAATTGATACACTAAGTGGATCTATGATTAGTTGAATTTGAAAATATCCCCTTCATAAAGATTTTATATCATAAAATTCAAAAATTTTGTTTTGTCTCATTAATGCTTTGAATAATTTTTAAAATAATACATATTCTTCATAAAATTCATTTCATTTTTTTTAATATTGGCTCATTATTTAACTTGCAAAAACATTAATATGCTTGGACTATAGATATCCAAGTATATGGACCCTAAGATTTAAATTTCCATGCAAAATTCACAGAACAAGAATTTGTCATAATATCACAAATATATAATCAAGCATATATGAATTCTCTTTAGGAGCTTATGATTCTCTTTTTTTTTTGTGTCTGCCAAATATTTTTGAGAATATGCATTTATAAAAAGAAGTATATGTATGACTCAATCTAAATAATTTTTTTTATTACTTTGCCTTTCTACATTGATTTGAAAATCCGCAACTCAAGTTTGTATTGTAATTCAACTAGATGTAGCATAAGCTAAATGTAATTGAGTTGCAAGAGATTGAGCCTTTTACAAAAGGTTAAAAGAGAAGATGAGGAGTAGAAAGAAGTAAGGAAAGGGGAAGAAAGTGAAGGTGAAGGCAGAGAAGAGAGGGGGAAGTGGAGATAAAGAAGATACGGTGATCATGACAAAGGAGGAGATACAGAAGGAATGAGAGGAAGATGTGAGGGAAATGGTTTGGGAAGGATATGTTGGGAATTGTATCCTAAAGCCAATCATTTGATGATTGTACTGATGTAAATTGCAGATAAATTTATATATTAATAAAAGTTATTTGACAGTTTATTCATTATAAGAACATATTCTTAAAACTCCTTACGGTAATGAAGCCCTTAGGATTTTTTTACGATAAAGAAGGATTTATCTTTGAAGGTCCTTAAAAATGTTCGCGACCAAATGATATACTATGATAGGGCCATAATACTGTCAATTATAGGTCGTTGTATATCATATTTGTTGGTTATCCTTTTAACCAAAGGAGTGTAGAGACACTGGTATGACATACGGATGAAAGTGTAGGAGTACATTTCATCGAACGTGACTCATTTCTGGACACTCTACTGTCAAGAGTTGATCCAAGAAGATATGTGTATAAGTATCCTTAAGACCTAAAGATCACAACCGGTGACTTGCAAGCAACTCACTGTACTTAGGTGCCGGACCACCTAGATTTTTAATCCAGCTACAGAAGGTTACTAAGTGCAGTCAAGTACTTGTGATAGTCAGTTGTGGATCAAAGATGGAATTTGACCTATCCTATTAAAAGGAGAAATGCTTGTGTTTCAACTTAGCAAGACCTTGGCCAAGGCATTTCGTGTGAAGGTCACATGATCACTAAAGTTGAAATCACTTTATGGATTTACTGTTTAGAATTGACAGACTCTTAAGCCATCCTTAGCATTTGTGGTCAAAAGGATGAATTATACGGTAACCATTTCTTAGGGTTCTTGGAGTTTGCTCGACAACTCTTCGGTCTATCTTGACGTCGGGTTCCATTGCTAGATGGGCACATCGATTAGTATAGGAAATTGTTCTTATGCTACCGGCTTAGGTTCGAACCTAGAGAGTCACACGCATTGAAGTTTCCCAGGATAATCTATTTGCTGATCAACAATTGAGCATCGTATCCAATTTAATAAATCAATTTGATTGATTGAATTATCTCAATTGGGTTAAGTACAAGTGAATAAGATTCAATTAGGTTTAAGTTTATTAGAAGGACTAATCAATTTCAAATATTGATTTGAAATTAGACTTGATTTGGATTTACATACATTCAGGACTAACCAAAATTGATTTGGGCTAGAACCATGATCTATGTGGGTTTAATCCAATAAATTCAAATCAGCTTAAACCAAAACCTAAACCCAAACCCCATGTGAAAAAGGTTTTCTTACATGAGGATCTCATATGATAAGATAACTAAAATCTTATTTCATGAGAAATTAAATTCTTATGCAGAATTTAATGTATAACTTTTAGTTTTCTCCAAATAAATTAATGTGCCTCTTTGGAAGAGCAATCCACACAACTCTCCATGCATTGACAAGTGTGTAAATTAATATGCCTTTTTTGGTTTCCACCAAATGTTGAAATTCTAAGTGTTAGAATTTAATCCACACAACTCTTCATGCATTGACAAGTGTGTGAATTAATGTGCCCTTTTTGGTTTCTACCAAATGTCGGAATTCTAAGTGTTAGAATTCAATAGGCTAAAGGTTGAATTTTGCTTATAAATAGAGGACATTCTTCACCAGAAATAATTAATCAAAAAAAAGGGAAGAATTTCTAGTTCTAAAAGTTAGAACCAAGTGTTACAGTTCTAAGAGTTAGAACAGAAAATTCTGGTGTGATTCTGGTGTAAGAAAAGGCTTGGTGGATTTTAGAGGAAGATCAGCAAAGTTGTTTTTCTGCGAGCTAGCACTCTCGGAAATCCGATCATTCGAAAACTTCGCGTGGACGATCCTAGAGGCCAGACGTTGAATGACTGCAGAGTACAATGAATTAACCTATTGTTCTTAAGGTAAGTGATATGATCCCTAGATCTTAAGGCAGGATTCAAGACAAGCAGTATGACTTTCTATCTTGAAGATCAAGATATGATCTTGATGATTTTATTTACATGCATAATTTAGATCAAAAGATCCTATAATAAAAGACAAAGATATGATCTTGATGCATGTTGGATAGATTAACATTTAATATTTAAGCTTTCGCTATGGTAATTGTTGCCAAAATTTTAAAATATACATGTCTTGAAGGTCATTACGCCCTTCAAATGGTATCAGAGCACGGTTTCATATTGATCTAATTTGTTGCATGAAAATTAGTGTTCTTATTAATTTTGTAATCAGAGTTAAATCGGATCACCAAGCCGCCCGGTCATAGATGGATTGAAAATCCTTATTACCGCATTCAACGAGGTATTCTATGACGTGTTAAGGTGCCACTGTGATTCATTCCTCTTTGATACATATTGATGTTATAGATATATAAGCATGATACTTGCATGTTTAGAATAAAAACATAGATTTAAAAGTTTGTTGTCTATGTTATGAAATGTACAAAACTTATTTAAATGTCAAATATGTATTCATAATCATTTTAGATATGATCTAAATAAAGGAATTATGAATAGTTATATATTGCATGCGATGCATGATTTGAAATATATGAATTGTTGTTATGAAAATATGAAATATGTTTTCATAAGATGTATATCATGTAAAGAATAAACCTAAATCATGACATATGCAATTTAGTCACTAAAATTAAAAAAAAAAAAATTTTGAATCAGGAATTCAAGTAAATAAAGATATTTTGCATAAGTCATAATAAGGGTATTGGGTTAACTAAATCAGGTCCATAAAGGGTTAGACCCTAAGGTTTAAATCAAATGGTCTATAAGAGTATTTGATCAAATCTAAATTAATTAGATTAGGCTAAGGATGCTCTAAATCAAACAATAGTTGTAGTTGATCAAGTCCATGACTTTGATTAGACCAAATGGATGTTGATAAGGCTTCGTGGTTGAGCATGAATCTCTTAGATGATCAAGTCAAAATTGGTCAACCAATTGATGTCAAGGTAAGTTGGCAAGTTGCTCTAGGATCAATGACCGAATGGTTTTTAATTGGAAGCTACTCGCACTGATGTGTCTTTGATGAGTTAATGGCATATCCCTCCCATCGGTCTCACTTACCTGGTCAATATGGTGAACTATTTATGATTAAGATTATTTACCTGATTCAAGTTGACCCATGCCTATAAGGAATCAGTCTGACTGATCTAGGTGCCACATAACCTGACTTAATCTTGTCTCCTTCTACTGACTTCATAGTTTCAGTGGGAGAACTTGATTAGTCAATTCATCTTCAAGTTATTAAATCCTCTAAAATTATTAGGTCCTTAAAATGAAATAGTTATATGATAACTAGGTCATAGCCTCCCATTAAGATGAGTGATAATGAGTCCAATGTCTTGATAATCATTGGAGGCACTCTATGCCTGGCGCTTGTCAACCATCGGAATTATCATTCATTATATGATAAGTCAGGGAAACCATTAAATAGACAGTCAGGTATGCCGAGCTCCACTCGGGCTTGGTTGTCTATAAATAGGTTGCACTGATTATATTATTTAATGGTTGGACCTAACCAGAACTTTCAATGGAGGCACTCTATGCCTGTTGAAGAGGAACCTGGGGCAAAAATGAACACTATGAATTGTTTAGGAAAACAATTGGTTTTGAACCTACTCTTAGATGCATATGGGTTGGCCGAGCTCCACTTGGGCCTATATGCAGCCTATGTGGATCTTAGTGCCCACTAAAGAATTAAGAATAATTCTTCGAATTGGGGTGTAGAGGCTGCCAATTTGAACAAAATAGTGGAAGAATTTTTAGACTAAAGTCCAAGTCTTAAGACTGAATCAATTTATATACTAATAAAGTTTAGTTTTTCCTTATGCAGAAAATGGCCACTAATTTATCATTAAGGTCCCTATTGGATAGTGAAAAATTGAATGGTTCAAATTTTAATAGCTGGTTTAGAAAACTCAAGATCATTCTTGAGCATGAGAGGATATTGTATATTCCTGAATAATCCTGCACCAGAGATACCTAATGCAAACACCCATAGTTCTGAGAGAGACACTTATCAGAAGTGGCTCAGTGATAGAACTAGCGTGCGTTGTATCATGCTAGCAGTAATGAACGATGAATTCGGTCGCCGGTTTGAGAATGCTCAGCCGGAAGAAATCATTCAAGTGTTGAGTGAATCTTTCGGTACACCCGATGATGTTGAAAGGCACAAGACTAGTTGTGCTATTTTTAATGCTCGAATGACAGATGGGTTTCCTGTCACAGATCATGTATTATACATGATCGAGAAGATAGAGCTCCTAAGCAGGCTCAGCTTTCCCTTACATGAGCAGTTAGGAAAAGATGCGATCCTGAATTCCTTGCCTCAATCCTTTCGACCTTTCCTTACTCATTATCGAATGACAAAGCATGCAATCAACTACCATGGTTTGTTAGGATTGTTGCAGAACTTTGAGAAGGACAACCAGCTCTCTAAGGGTTTGGTTAATGTGGTTGAAAGATCTAAGGCAGGGCGTCATCCCTTTAGGAAAGGGAGGAAGAAAAGGAATAAGAAAAAGGTGCAACATGCTAGGACATCTGTAAGGGGTCAGATGCAGAAGAAGAAAGTTGATAAAAGTCAGGCTGAATGCTTTCATTGCAAGAAGCAAGGGCACTGGAAGAGTAACTATCCTCTTTACATTGCCACACTCGATCCAAATAGGCCAAACAAGAAAAAGGGGCAAGATGTTGCTCAACAAGGTATTTATATGATAACACCTTGTAATTTTTCTGTATATGATAATCAGACCTGGGTATTGGATACCGAGAGTCCTTTTAACATTTGCAATTCGTTGTAGGGACTACAGGTCACTAGAAGATTTGAAGACAACGAAAGATTCCTCAATGTTGGGGATGGAAGATCAGTTCCACTTCTGGCATTAGGAGTTCTTGAAATTGTTTTCAATAGAAATGTCATCGTACTAAATGATTGTCATTTTTGCCCAACATTCTTATTGAACATAATTTCTGTAGGCCTTCTGGCCAAATGTAATTATAAAATTTCAATAAAGAATGTTACTTTGAATATCATTATGGAGTCACTGTAATGTCTAGGCATTTATCTAATGGCATTTACATATTATCACAGCCTGTAAATGTAGTGTACAAATCAAGTAAGCGCTCTAGAATAACTGATGTCACCGATGTTTATCTTTGGCACCATCGGCTGGGTCCTATCAATAAGAACAGATTAAACAAGTTAGCTTAGGAGGGCATCCTTCAAGTTAATGATTGTAAATCATTAACTACCTGCGAATCCTGTCTTCTTGGAAAAATGACCAAGTCATCTTTTACTGGAAAAGGTGAAAGAGCCAAAGAGCTATTGGGTCTAGTACATACTGATGTATGTGGACCAATGAGCACATGTGCCAAAGGAGGATATTACTACTTCATTACTTTTATAGACAACCTTTTTAGGTTTGGTTATGTCTATCTAATGAGACATAAATCTGAGTCATTTGAAATGTTCAAACTATATCAAAATGAAGTAGAAAAACAAACAGGAAAGTGTATTAAGATCCTTCAATCAGATCGAGGAGGAGAATGCCTTTCAAATGAATTTGTGACATATCTAGGGGAGAATGGAATTCTCTCCCAATGGACTCCTCTAGGAATACCGCAACATAATGGTGTGTCGGAAAGAAGGAATCGAACCCTGTTAGACATGGTTCAGTCCATGATGGGTTTTGCAAGCTTGCCAATATCATTTTGGGGATATGTATTAGAATCAGTTTGTCATATTCTCAATAAGGTTTCAAGTAAGTCTGTTTCTAAAACTCCACATGAGATGTGGTATGGACGTAAACCGGTTATTACCTATCTGAGAGTCTGGGGGTGTCCGGCTTATGTGAAACATACAAAATCAGACAAACTTGAACCGAAATCTGACAAATATTTTTTTATCGGCTATCCAAAAGAAACCAAAGGATATTACTTCTACAATAATGAAGAACAAAAGTTGTTTGTCAGTAATAGAGCAGTTTTTCTTGAGAAGGAGTTCTTTGGGGAAGGACCAAATAGCTCTAATGTTGAACTTGAAGAAGTTCATCAAGAAGAAGACACAACACAAATCGTTGAACCCTTAGAATCTGAGTTGATTAGATCAAACTCAAAACCCATTTTAGATGCACCATTAAGGCGATCCGATAGAATACCACATCAACCAGACAGATGCTTAGGTTTCTTGGTTCGAAACGAGGATCTTGTTGAGCTCGATGAGAACAACAAGGATCCGATCAATTATATGGATGCTATGCAAAGAACGGACTTTGACAAATGGCTTGATGCCATGAAATCCGAACTTGATTCCATGAAGGACAATAATGTATGGACATTAGTTGACCCACCCGAAGGGATAAAACCCATAGGGTGTAAGTGGGTTTTCAAAAGGAAAAGAGGCGCAGATGGAAAGGTAGAAACCTATAAAGCATATTTGGTTGCCAAGGGGTATCGTCAACGTTATGGTATTGACTATGACGAGATGTTTTCCCCTGTGGCATTGCTGAAATCCATTTGGATTATGCTAGCCATAGCAGCACACTTAGATTATGAGATTTGGCAGATGGATGTTAAAATCGCTTTTCTGAATGGTAATTTAGAAGAACAGGTATATATGATATAGCCTGAAGGTTTTATATCTGAAGACGAGTCTAAAGTGTGTAGGCTATAGAAGTCCATTTATGGACTTAAGCAAGCATCTAGGAGTTGGAATATATGATTTGATAATGTGATCAAATCTTATAGTTTCGTTAAGAATGAAGAAGAGCCTTGCATCTATAAATGGGCTAACAGTTCAATTATTGTATTTCTTGTATTATATATGGATGACATTCTCTTAATCGGGAATGATATCCCTGCATTACAAGGAATAAAGATATGGTTATCATCACAATTCTCCATGAAAGATCTGGGAGAAGCATCCTACATCCTAGGGATGAAGATCTATAGAGATAGATATAAGAGGATGCTTGGTTTATCCCAATCCACGTACATTGAAACCGTGTTAAAGAGGTTTAACATGATGAGTTCCAAGAAAGGCTATCTCCCGATAGGCCATGGAATTAATCTTTCCAAGAAGGATTGTCCAACAACTCCTAAGGAAAGAGAGCGTATGAGTCAAATTCCGTATGCTTCGGCAGTGGGATCGATTATGTACACCATGACATGTACAAGACCAGACGTGGCATACTCACTAGGAGTAGTGAGTAGATACCAGTCTGATTCAGGAGAAAAACACTGGCAAGTTGTTAAGACAATCCTTAAATATTTGCGAAATACTAAGGACCAATGGTTGGTCTATGAAGAGTCTGATTTAAAACTTATGGGATATACTGATTCCAGTTTCCAATCAGATGGTGATGACAGCAAAAGTGTGTTGGGTTTCGTGTTTACCTTGAATGGTGGAGCTGTCTGCTGGAAAAGTTTCAAGCAGCATATAGTGGCAGATTCAGTGTGCGAGGCAGAGTACATCACTGCATCAAATGTCGCGAAAGAAGCTGTGTGGTTGCGGAAGTTCATCTCCGAGCTTGGAGTGGCACCTTCCATAGATGGACCAGTCCTGCAGTACTGTGACAACACGGGTGCCATAGCTCAAGCGAAGGAACCACTAGCACATTAGCGCACCAAGCACATTCTGCGCCGGTATCATTTTATTCGAGAGATTATAGAACGAGGTGACATAAATCTTCAAAAGATTGAGGGAAATGAAAACCTAGGCGACCCATTTACTAAAGCACTCAGCATCAAGGAGTTTGACGACTATAAGTTGAAGATGGGTATTAGATACTGTAATGAGTGGCTTTAGGCTAAGTGGGAGTTGTTGGGAATTATATCCTAAAGTCAATCATTTGATGATTGTGCTGATGTAAATTACCTATAAATTTATATATTAATAAAAGTTATTTGGCAGTTTATTCATTACAAGAACATCTTCTTAAAACTCCTTATGGTAATGAAGCCCTTAGGATTTTTTTACAATAAAGGAGGATTTATCTTTGAAGGTCCTTAAAAATGTTTGCGACCAAATGATATACTATGATAGGGTCATAGTACTATCAATTATAGATCATTGTATATCATATTTGTTGGTTGTCCTTTTAACCAAAGGAGTGTAGAGACACTGGTATGACATACGGATGAAAGTGTAGGAGTACATTTCACCGAACGTGACTCATTTCTGGATACTCTACTGTCAAGAGTTGATCCAAGAAGATATGGGTATAAGTATCCTTAAGACTTAAAGATCACAATCGGTGACTTGCAAGCAACTCACTATACTTAGGTGCCGGACCACCTGGATTTTTAATCCAGCTATGGAAGGTTACCGAGTGCAGTCAAGTACTTGTGATAGTCAGTTGTGGATCAAAGATGGAATTTGACCTATCCTGTTAAAAGGAGAAATGCTTGTGTTTCAACTTAGCAAGACCTTGGCCAAGGCATTTCGTGTGAAGGTCACATGATCACTAAAGTTGAAATCACTTTATGGATTTGCTGTTTAGAATTGACAGACTCTTAAGCCATCCTTAGCATTTGTGGTCAAAAGGATGAATTATACGGTAACCATTTCTTAGGGTTCTTGGAGTTTGCTCGACAACTCTTCGGCCTATCTGGACGTCGGGTTCCATTACTAGATTGGCATATCGATTAGTATAGGAAATTATTCTTATGCTACCGGCTTAGGTTCGAACCTAGAGAGTTAATTGGGTTATCTCAATTGGGTTAAGTACAAGTGAATAAGATTCAATTAGGTTTAAGTTTATTAGAAGGACTAATCAATTTCAAATATTGATTTGAAATTAAACTTGATTTGGATTTACATACATTCAAGACTAGCCAAAATTGATTTGGCCTAGGACCATGATCTATGTGGGTTTAATCCAATAAATTCAAATCAGCTTAAACCAAAACCTAAACCCAAACCCTATGTGAAAAAGGTTTTCTTGCATGAGGATCTCACATGATAAGATAACTAAAATCTTATTTCATGAGAAATTAAATTCTCATGCAGAATTTAATGTATAACTTTTAGTTTTCTCCAAATAAATTAATGTGCCTCTTTGGAAGAGCAATCCACACAACTCTCCATGCATTGACAAGTGTATAAATTAATATGCCTTTTTTGGTTTCCACCAAATATTGAAATTCTAAGTGTTAGAATTTAATTCATATAACTCTCCATGCATTGTCAAGCGTGTGAATTAATGTGCCCTTTTTGGTTTCCACCAAATGTCAAAATTCTAAGTGTTAGAATTCAATAGGCTAAAGGTTGAATTTTGCCTATAAATAGAGGACATTCTTCACCAGAAATAATTAATCAAAAAAAAAGGAAGAATTTCTGGTTCTAAAAGTTAGAACTAAGTGTTATAGTTCTAAGACTTAGAACAGAAAATCTGGTGTGATTCTGGTGTAAGAAAAGGCTTGGTGGATTTTGGAGGAAGATCAGTAAAGTTGTTTTTCCGCGAGCTAGCACTCCCGGGAATCCGATCATTCAGGGACTTCACGTGGACGATCCTAGAGGCCGGCGTTGAACGGCTGCAGAGCACAACGAATTAACCTATTGATCTTAAGGTAAGTGATATGATCCCTAGATCTTAAGGCAGGATTCAAGACAAGCAGTATGACTTTTATCTTGAAGATCAAGATATGATCTTGATGATTTTATTTACATGCATAATTTAGATCAAACGATCCTATAATAAAAGGCAAAGATATGATCTTGATGCATGTTGGATAGATTAACATTTAATCTTTAAGCTTCCGCTGTGGTAATTGTTGCCAAAATTTTAAATTATGCATGCTTTGGAGGTCATTATGCCCTTCAGGATAGATGTAGAAGGGAAGGGAGAGATGAGATGAATATGAGGAGGAAAGGAGACAGATTATGGCAGAGGAGAGTGAGCAAAGGAGGACACAAGGAGAGAAGATTGGGTTGAGTAAGGAAAGGAGAGTTTTGGGTTAGGAGGGGGGGGGGGAGGGGTGGGGGAGGTGTGTGGAGGAGTCCACTAGAGAAGAGGGAAGAGTAGTGATGTTGGGACCTTTCCCCGACACATGCCTCCTTATAGAAATTTGGGTAGAGTTTTACTAGTCTTATGATATGAATCATGAGGCACAAGTGAACCCTAACAAATTTTCATAAGTTACATGCTCAACATACAATAATCCTGCCCATAACATTTAACTTGCTCAATTTAATCGCACCTGTCATCAAGCAGTAACACAACTTTTTTTTTTTTTTTCTGCTCAGTTAAAAACATAATCTACATATACATCACTCTTTACTCCTGGGTGAAGTCTAATATTTACATCGTTCGTTTACAGTTTCACCGATACATACGTATGTACATCACCATCTCAATCACCCCTCTTAGCATATAAGAATAACTTACAATCCCCTTTACGTCCACCAACACCTTCTCCAAACACTAATAACATATACAAAAATTTTAATGTTACTGAACTAAAATGCTAAGCCCACCTGCTCAGTCCTTGAGTATTCTAGACTTAGCTACTAGTCTAAAGATTTCTAACTCTGATCTGAAATAAAAATGTGAATAATAGAGGGGTGAAACCTAAGTCCCAGTGACTGGATAACCATCTAACAATGGGGAAAAGCTGAGAACCACATTATAAAACTCATAATAATACCAACGCAACATATTGCGATCGATACATGAATCTTTATAAATAAAATAAGTTAACGTATAAGTTAGCTTATGCTTCCAATAATATAACTTAAATGAAGAAATATCAAAATTACAAAATTTCATGATGGTGGGCTGGGTGTGCTACCACTAAGGTACATTCCTACAGTTGTCCTCCTGCATGTGTACTCTCAGTGGGTGAGTGTACTGAGCGCCGAGGATCCCCGTACCACATGGCACCCCTCACATATGCGGTTCACCTCAGGTATGAGCTTGCCCCTTTTCTCTGGGCCTCCTGCTTGCCCCCTCCATGGGCCAATATCTCTAAGCCCCCTCGGGCTATATAGTAACCTAGCTCTTTACTGAGCTGTGATTCTTGCTCCATTGGGCTGCTTTCAATCTGCCCCACTGGGCTGATCTAGCTTGTACTCCCCCTAGCCTCGGGATCATAGTACGATCGAATCGCAAGGAGGTGCTCGCTATAAATAGTGTGTGCAATGCTCATGCTATGGAACAGCCTACAGGATGATCAGCCTCATAGATGCCCTAATGCTCTTTATGCTGTATGCTGTAAAAATACTTCAATATAAGTTTATAATCCAAATATACAATCAGCCATACTTTCTTTGAAACATTGCTACTCATGCATGCCTATGCATCACTTTGAAACATAATTCTGAAAGATAAATTTTATGCTTTACTGAAACATATATTTTTATCCAAACAATACTTTTCATGAAACTCTATACTTTGCTTTGAAACATGCTATAGCCCATGTTTCCTTTTCTGTTTTCTTAAATTCATGCTTTGTTGAAACTTTTGCTTTTTTTGAAACTCATGCTTTTTTTTTAAACTTATGCTTTGCTCTAAAACATGCTTTAAAAATAAAATATGTCATAACTGGGTTTTCATTTTCCATATTCAACTATTTGAGATACTATACTTAGCATAACATACTCAGGTTCGTAGCAAAATATCACTATACTATTATGAAATATTTCACAAAGTTAGATGAGAAACCCACTCACCTTTTTGCTATTTTCTTTTTTCCATGGTTGCTACCCCTCTTGAAAAGGCTCCGTTGCCTGATTTTCTTGGTCTAAGTCATCATACATGCATTATTAGGGTCACGTGCACTGAGGGTTTCATGAAACTATGCATGCATGCTTTATGCCTTAGCATCTTAGCATAATATTCCTCAATCCCTAACATACTCAAAGATTTACAATATACTCATGCTATCACTTCATTTACTTCTAAATCATGAGATTTTAACATCATTCTCTAGCTTAGAAAGGTTTGGATTTACCTTAGCAAAGATTGGCTAAATCACTAAGCCTTCTTCCTTTCCTTCTCTTCCTCTTTTTCTCTTCTTCTTCTCTTCTTCTTTTCTTTTTCTTCTTCTCTTCTTTCCCACGGCTGGCTGAACCTCTCCTCTTTCTTTCTCTTTTCTCCCTCTTTTCTCTCTTTTCTTACGGTGGCTTAAGGGCTAAGGAAAGAAGAGTGGGTTTTTAATACCCTTTGAAATTTTCATTTTGCCCCTCTCCACTCTTAAGTCATGCTTTTTAAAGTTTACTTGGCTTCCTCTCTGCCAAGTATTTTTGCCCTTCAAATTCTTTTTTCTATCTTGCCCTTAATCAAACTCTCAAATGACCTTTGATCAAATTTCACTTATATCCCTGGCTAATTTCCGTTATCAGATGGCCAACAAGAGTTATCCATCTATTAGTCAGCTTCGATACTAGCTAATGAGAGTGATATAGGTCTCAAACCAATTCCACGAAAAATTTTCATCCACCAAAACTCATAGTTAAGCATGCTTGGGTGAGAACGATGAGTGACCTCCTTGGAAATCCTTAAATTTTTTTATTCATTAGTCGGCTAAAATACCAACTAACAAGAGGGAAATTGGTCTTATACCAATTCTACAGAAAAATTTTATATAGTAGTCGATCATACTGTGGCTAAAATTGGTCCCAAACCACTTTTACAGAGAGATTTCCCAAAGTAGTTGACTAAGTAGTTGACTACTTTGGATAAAATTGGTTCCCAGCTCTTTTTACAGAGAAATTTCCCAGTAGTCGACTACTGTGGCTAAAAATTATCTCAGATCAGTTTTACAGAAAGATTCTGCCAAGTAGTTGACTTACTAGTCGACTACTTTTAAGAAAACAGTCCAAAACCATATGTTAGCCGGTTCTAGAGCCAGCTAACGTCCTAAAATTATACATTAGCCGGCTTTAGAGCCAGCTAACTTCCTAAAATCATAAGTTAGCTGGTTCTAGAGCCAGCTAACTTCCTAAAATCATTTTTTAAAAGTTATTTTAGGACATTTTAACCTTTAAAATCTTTATTCCAACCTCTCCCAAGGATCAAAAACAACTAGTAGACATTGAAATCATTACAAAAACTTCAATTACAAGCCCAAATAATTGACTTTATTAGCTTTTTGGAAGGATGATGGAGGAAACTCAAAATAACTTCAAATTTCTGCTTTCACATCTTTTTAAGGTCTCCACACAAATCATTCACATTAGAAGGCTAAACTAACAATAAAAATATGCTTAAAATAAAATTACAAGATCTTCAAGTTCAGGACATTATAAGTGAAGAGTCTAAGGATGAGGGTTTTGAAAGGTGATTTAGTATCCCCACCCAATTTGCTTACATCAGGAGGGTTTTGAAATATGGGTATAGGTTTTCTTTAAGAAGGATTTTGGGTGGAGTAGAGCTTTAGGATTTGAAAGTGATTGAGTTACGGTTTCGAAGAATTGGGTAAGGGTGTAACTTGTGATCTCTAGATCTTGACAAAGAGATGGGCTTTCAAGAGAGGCTGATTGTATGGTAGAATCTTGTGATTAAAACAAAGTTTTGGTTGACTTAGGAGATTGCTTGTGTATTCTTTTAGGGCCTTTTCTAGGGGTTATATAGACCTATGGGACTGATGTTAAGGCCTTGAATAATAGCCTTGACTTCAGCCCAATTTACTTATAAAATTAACGAAGGGGAGGCTGAATTAAATTTAGGTTTAAAATGATTCACCCAATTTGGTTTAGTTGGGTATGGTGCATAGGTCTGGTGTTTGAGGTTAATTTGGTTCTAATGTTTGGATCCAATCTTTTTATTGATCGAATATCATACAATTAGATGGGGGTGTGTTGAATCAATTGGAAAGGTCCATAAATGGACATAATAAGGTGGAAGCATCTGATTTCTCCACATGTCATGTGATGGATGCACACACATATGGCATCCTTTTGCTAGTTTTCAAGTCAATTAGGGTGCTCATTTGCTGTTGAAATTTAGGAAACCATGCATGAAGATCCAACAAAAAATGCATGTAAATGTCATGCAGTTTTGTTTGTACGCATAGGCATATTGTTTTAAAAATCCAAGCATGATGGGGTTGCTTTCATTCTTCCCTATCATTCCGGGATCCTTTTGGAGTTGCCAAAAGTTTGGACACCATGCTGGATAAAGTCCAATCATGGGATATGATCGAAAACATCCTAGACGTGTGCCATCAAGAAAGCGTGCATTGTTATCCCGACAGCTCCTAGCACCTTCCTTTCAAGCGTTTATTTTCTTTCTTATCGAGATAACTTCCATCAAGACAAATTTGAACTCTATGGGACTCTATAGGAAAGAGCCCCAATCCCTTGGTGCATGAAAAAACAAAAATCAATAGTCTCATCTTTCAAACCAAACTTTCTTAGCATCTGGAGATGGAGATCATGCCACATGGTAGCATTGCAATGCTTTAGATTATGCTATATCAGCAATATAGAAACACACCACATCAAGCTTTCTCATTAGGCTATGGAGATGTCATAATAGGCACCATTTAAATTTTAAATTTTAAAATTTAAATTTTGAATGGCTAATTTTCGATCATTCAAGGTATCATTTGAATTTTGATTTTTTGAAAAATTTTAACTATTTGAATTTAATGCAAATAATTTGTTCGGAGTTGGATTTAAACCCACATCCTTTTGGGCCAAAAACCTTATTTTGGTGCCTCAAACCAATTCAACCATTTGAATTTGATATCATGGCTATCACTTTATTTTCTTTTGATTACAAGTCATAGCCTAAATTGAGTATGCGGCTCGAACCTATCCGGATTGAATTTGACCTATTTGGTTATTTGGTTTGGTTTACGAGGATCAAGTTAAATACCTAAACTATAATGAAAGAGGATTTGGAATTGAGCCATGTGACTAAGCCTGAATATTGTACTTGGCCCAATCATTGATAATTAGACTTGCTAACTAAGTTCGAACCTTAAATTCAACTCAATTGTTAGTAATCAGTTTACTTGTCGAGTTCAAGACTTGAGATTGACTCAGTTGGTGTCAACTAGGCATATTGATCAAGCCTGAGTATTAGACTTGATTCATCTAGCTCTCAATTGAACCCAGTTGATGAATTTGACCCAATTGATGCTAAGAGTGCTATGGTTTAGACCAACTAGCCGAACCTATATGCTGATTTTGGCTCAATTGTATAATCAAATGAGCTAAATAGCAAAATTGGGATACTGGATTAAACTCAATGTCTATACTGTAGGCCTTAATTGACACTTTTATCATGATCCAAATATGAAAATTTTTGAGTTGGTATCTAAGTCAACTAGTTTTGCAATTTTTCAAAAATGATGCATCTAGTATTTTAGATTATAGGCTTTACTTGCTTAATTTTGTAATAGTTCTAATATGGAAACTTTTTGGTTGGTGCCCAAGTTAACTTATTTGGTAGTTCCCTTAAAGATATCACACTCAATGTCTAGATTCTACGCTTTACCTACCTATTTTCTTATAGTCTAAATATAGAAACTTTTGGATTAGTGCCCAAATCAATCTATTTGGCGGTTTTTACAAAATAAAGCACTCAGAGTCTTAGCTACAGGCCCTACTTACTTTTTTTTGTCTAAGTCTAAATATAGAAAGTTTTGGGTTACTACCTGAATCAACTTCTTTGAAAGCTTTTTCAAAGATAATGCATTCAAAGTCCCAATTATATGCCCTACCTTCCTTTTTTATCCCATACCAAATATGGAAAGTTTTAAGTTTTAGCTTGAGTTAACCCATTCTGTGTACCTTACTTTACTATGGCTTGCTAATGCTTTAAGGTTGTTGCCCAGCTAAGCAACCCAAGAGGGGAAGTGAATTGGGTTCTTTGAAAATTTTTAACAAGTATGTACAATTTTGCAAAACAGTAAATTCTGTGTAAGTGTGAAGTGTAGATAGCAAGAACAAGTAATAACAATAAGAGAAAAACACACAAACATAGCAATTTATAGTGGTTCAGTGCTACTCCTTGCACCTACGTCCACTCTCCAAGAATCTCTTGGGAATTTTCTCTATTAATCGTTCTTCAAACGATTACAAACCTAGCTAACCCAGCTAGCTTCTTGTTTCACAGGCACAAGAGAGCCTTACCTTAGCTTTCTCAGCTAACTTCTTATTTTCGAGCACAAGGGAGCCTTATAAATCATCAATTATGAGTTTGGCACACCCTACACAAGTTTCAACCAAGTT
Organism: Metroxylon sagu; assembly: GCA_017589505.3. NCBI lineage: Eukaryota > Viridiplantae > Streptophyta > Magnoliopsida > Arecales > Arecaceae > Metroxylon > Metroxylon sagu. Next base: position 823,007 of record JACVBY030000537.1, on the reverse strand, counting down.
GAAACTCAAACAACTCACAATGAAAAGGAGTTTCAGAAATTATAGCTTCTTAATGAGCAAATTCAGCAATAAAAGCACTTTACACTTTTTGAAGACCTTCCCCTTTGAATAAGCTTCTCCTCTTTAAATGTTGGAGTTATGAGTACTTGAAGGAGCTTCTTGGATAGTTGGAAGGAGTCTTGAATGAGCCTTGAAGGACTTTCAAACTCTGCAGCTCACTATCTTTTCAAAACTGGAAGGCTGAAACTTTTCTTGATTTTCCCTTTGTTTTTCTCTCATTTTCTCACTTGTAATCCCTCAAAAATGCTCCTAATCTTTTGCTAATCAATTCAATTTATGAGTATTTATAGTTTATTATGGGATTGGAATGTTAAACTAGCCGTTTGTAACCGTTGGAGACGCAAAAGTAGCCATTACAGCAATTCTAGGCAAGTTAGTCGACTCTAGAATCAACTACTTTTGTTAAGCCTTCTGTTCTGACTACAGTAGCCAACTCCAGAATCGGCTAACTTTAGGAAGCTTGCTGTCTTGGCCACTATAGCCGACTCAAGAGTCGGCTAACTTTTGGATGTTCACTGTTTTGCCACAGTAGCCGGCTGGTTAGTCGGCTAACTTGATTTTTCTCACTGTTTTGCCAGAGTAGCTGACTAATTAGTCGGCTAACTTGGTAAAACTTGCTATTAACTCTCTTGTGGCACAATTTTAACTTGATAGCTTCCAAAGTAGTTGGCCAAATGCTTCAAACTTTCATTCTAAGTGCTAGTAGCTGCTATAGGAGTTGACTAATTCCTCCAAAACTTGAAAACTCATTCCATAAACAATAGAAATCATTGAAATGAAGAGGATAACTGTTCTAGCTCTCATAGTTTTGAACTTTCTCCATTTGAAAGCCTTCCAAACATCTGAATTTCACTTGATTGAGGCTTGAGTCATTCTAGCTCTCATAGTTTTGAACTTTTTCCATTTGACAAACTCTCAACCATCTGAATTTTACTGAATTGAGGCTTGAATCATTCTTAGTTGATCTTGGTCTTCTACAAAAATTCTTCTTTTGAATCATAAACCCATTTAGGTGCTTGAAATCATTTTTAATAATCTTGATGATTCATGTATGCCTGCATTTCAACACGATTCTTCACAAAACTCATTAGTAACTTACTTAATTATTTTGTGATCATCAAAATCAATGTGAGGTCAACAATCTTTCTCTTTTTGATGATGACAAAACCATTGAGTATACAATTAAAATAATGAATTCAACAAGATAAAGCAGTGCAATATTGAACTTGATTATAGGGTTGAGACAATTTAGCTCATGTTAGGAGAGGATTCAGAAATCAGTTTTATGTGTAAGTTTTGTACCAAAAACTTTAAAATATGTGCCAAAAGTTTGAATTTTGTATCAGAATCTTTGAAAACAATGTAACAACCATCTTTCACGTTCAAATTAAGAGAAATCAGAATTTTGAAGAGATTTAAGGAAGGTTTCATGCCAAAAATTTGAATTTTGTGCTGAAATTTTGAATTGTGCTACAAAGAGTTGAGGTTTGGTGCCAAAATGCTGAATTTGGTGCCAAAAACAAAAGTTTTATTCTAGAAACAAAGTTTTGTACCAATGAACTGAGTCTTTGTGCTGAAATGATAGTTTTGGCTTTAAAAATGTAGAGTTTCAGTCCGTGCCAAAAGCATGCCAAAATTCTACATAGTGTCCTGAAACTTTGATTTTTGATACCAAAAGTTTCAATTTAAAATTAGATTTCAAGTAGAGCTTATTTATTTAAAATGCAAGTAAAACTTAAGTGAAAAAAAATAACAAGCTTCTTCTTCTCCTTTTGTTGCAAAATCAATCTTACTCTCAAAAACTTTGTTCTTTCCTTTGAAAAGTTAAAATTTGCTGAAACATTTGCATGAATTATAATTTTTCTCCCCCTAAACATATGCTTACATTATTCTCATTTAGAAATACGGAACTTTTGAAAAACTTTACTGAAACATGCTAAAACATTTTGAAACCATTGAAACTTTTTGAGAATTTTACTGAAACATTTTTGAAACATGATGAATAAGAATTCTTCTCCTTTTAAATATGTGCTTAACCTCTTTGATCTCTTTTCTTGATCTCTTTTCTCTTAGGTTTCTTCTCTTAGGTTTCTTCTCCCCCTTTTCTCTTAGGTCTCTTTTCTTTTAAGTCTCTTCTCTTAGGTTTCTTCTCTTAGGTTTCTTCTCCTAGGTTTCTTCACCTAGGTTTCTTCTCTCCCTTTTCTCTTATACCATAGGTTTCTTCTCCCCCTTTTTGTCATCAATCAAAAAGGAAGTGAAGAGTCAAGCACTTAATTTTGAATGTCTTCCCTTTGATAGTTCAATTTTAGGATATCCATGATACATATATTGAAGTAAAGAAATTACACAAGTAATATTTGATACCACAAAATTTCATAAAGAAGAACATTTCAATAAGTAGATAATCTCATACACAAGATTTCATAACAAAGAGGAAATACAAAGCAACATTCATAACACAAGATTTCATAAAGCAACATTCATAACATAAGATTTCATTGAATACACAAAGTGCTAATACAAACATTCAAATACAAAAAAAAACTAGTATATTCTAATCAAAACAAAGCAAACCAACCTAAACTAAACAACCTAACTATTCCTCATCAGAGGAAACAACAGAGGGCTGAGTGGATGATCCAGTGCCACGTCCTCTCGAAGAAGAGCTGAGTGGATGATCCAGTGCCACGTCCTCTCGAAGAAGGGCGGTAAGATGCATGAGGTGGCCTGGCACGAGGGTGAGTAGGCTGTGGAGGAGGCTGAAATGGCTGGGATGGAGGTCTAAAAGCAACAGGGGCCAGCTGATCACTAATGGTTGAGACTAGATGGTGAAGAAGGCCAATGGACATCTCTACTCTCTCAGATTTTCTACCAAAAGCCATGATTTGAGCTCGCAACTACCTCAACTCCTCAGACATGCGGGCAATCTCCTCTGAGTCACGGCTCGATCTTGCTCCATGGTCTCTCATCTTCTGAAGCAGCAGCCTTCCATTCAGAATACTCATGGAGTGCTCTAACCTCTCCAACCTCATCAGCATCTAGGACAATGTCTCATTCACTGTAGAGATGTGTGGTACCATCAAAAACTCACAAGTAGATGAACTACTATCCCCTAAACTTCTGCTGGAGATAGCTGAGGTCACCTCCCTCATAATATACTGCAGCTGGTCCTGATTAAGCTTAACTGATGTCCTCTGTGGTGCAGGGGGCTCCTCAGGATGCTGCTCAGATCTGGGTCTAGCTCCCTCATAAGAAGATGATGATGGCCCCTCAGCAGACACCTCAATCTCATCCTCTCTACCTCTTCCTCTGGATCATCTGCCACCAACCTTCACAAATCCCATTCGGCGTAGAGAATGCTCATTGTAGATATCCGAATGGTGCAATTTGGTTGTCTCTTCACCCCTTAGTCTTACTCCAAAGTGCTTAAAGAAGTGGGTGAGGAGCATACCATAAGGCAGGGCAGTCCTAAGTCTGTTGATTGTCTCTCTCAATACAGTCAACATCAGCTCTGGGAAGTTAAAAGGGGTGTCATTGATAAGATGATACATCAAGCATAGGTTTCTCTCAGTAACCAAATGGAAGCTCCCAGCACGAGTAATAAAGATCCTAGATATAATGTGGTGGAGGAGTCTCATCTCAACACTCAAAGAGTTGGCAAGCACTCTATCAATCCCCTTCCCATCATCAATACCAAGAATGGCTTCAATCCACCGTGCTCTTCCCTTAGGGAGATCATCCCAAAATCCACCGACCGGCACTCTTAAAATGTTTCCAATAATGTCACAGTCCAAATTTATCCTGACTCCCTTTACTATAGATGAGACAGACATGAAATCCACAGATAAATTTTGATAAAACTCTCTTACCAAAGAGGGATAGATGGGGACCTCAGTCTTGCACATGTAGGACCATCCTCTCTGTTGGAGCATTCTTCCAATGCCAAACCCTTCATGAGCAAGGAAGCCGAAGTCGACTACCCGTCCGTTGGAGATGGGTCTCGTGGATAAGGAATGGACCTCGGAGACACGGGAGGAGGAGGGCAAGGCCGGGAGAGGCGTAGCTCTCTCTCGTGGGTCCTCCGAACTTTCTCCATGCCGCGCGCGGGGGATTCTCCCCGTGGAGCCATCACGCAAAGGTGGATGATTGGAAGAGAAAATCTAAGAAATATGAGAGGGATTTTGAGGGATCAAGGCTCAGGGAAGAAATCTGAAAGATTGGTAAGAAGATTTGACAGTGGGAGATGGACAGTCACTCGGGTGCTCTTATAAACCGAGTGATCGGGAAGCCAGTTAACTCCAATTAGCCGACAGCCCAAAACGGCTCAAAAACAAGGGAAATGACGCCTAGGCTCTAAATTCTTCAGGGATTTTTATGTAAAATAATTTTTAAATGTTATGCATGTTATGAAATCATCTAGGAGGATCAGTTGGGCTAATTATCATGATTTTTAATCATTAAAAACATGCCCAAAAAAAATTTAAAAATTCAATCTATCTAGCTGACTCACTTTATCAGGGGATCAATCATGCCAAGTTCTCTTCTAATTTCATAAAATCTATTTTGATTAAGGAGTTTTGTGAAAATATCAGCTATTTGCCTATCAGTACTAACAAAATCAAGAATTATATCTCTATTTTGGATATGATCTCTAATAAAGTGATATCTAATTTCAATGTGTTTGATCCTAGAATGCTGAATTGGATTTTTAGTTAAGTTTATGGCACTAGTATTATCACATTTTATGGGAATGTCCTTAAGTTTGATGCCATAATCTTCTAGTTGCTGCTTAATCCATAAGATTTGAGCACAACAACTCCCAGCAGCTATGTATTCAGCCTCAGCTGTAGACAAGGCTACTGAAGTTTGTTTCTTGCTAAACCAGGAGATTAAGTTAACTCCTATAAATTGGCAAGTTCCACTAGTTGATTTTTTATCAATTTTACAACCAGCAAAGTCAGAATCAGAATATCCAATCAAATCAATAGAAGAGTGTTTATCATACCAAAGTCCAAGATTTTTAGTGCCATTTAAATATCTCAAAATTCTTTTAACAGCATTTAAATGTGCTTCTTTAGGATTTGCTTGAAATCTAGCACACATGCATACACTAAATAGAATATCAGGTCTACTAGCAGTTAAATACAGAAGAGAACCTATTATGCCTCTATAAAGCTTTAAATCAACATTTTTGCTACTATCATTTAAGTCAAGTTTGCATGAAGAGCTCATAGGGGTACCGGCACATTTAGAATTCTCCATGCCAAACTTCTTTAAAATCTCTCTTGTGTACTTGCTTTGGCTAATGAAGATTCCATCTTCAGCTTGTTTAATTTGGAGTCCAAGAAAATAGTTGAGTTCTCCCATCATGCTCATCTCGAACTCTCCCTGCATGAGCTTAGCAAAGTCTTGACACAAGAGTTCATTAGTAGCACCGAAAATGATGTCATCAATATAAATTTGCACAATGATCATATCATCATTTTCTCTTTTTATAAATAATGTAGTGTCTACATTTCCTCTAACAAAATTATTACCTATCAAGAATTTGCTCAATCTATCATACCATGCCCGGGGTGCTTGTTTCAAACCATATAATGCTTTATTCAATTTAAAAACATGGTTTGGATGTTCATAATTTTCAAAACTGGGTGGTTGTTCTACATACACCTCTTCAACAATATAACCATTCAAAAATGCACTCTTAACATCCATTTGAAATAATTTAAAGTTCATGAAGCATGCAAAGGTAAGTAATAATCTAATGACTTCCAACCTAGCAACTGGAGCAAAGGTTTCATCAAAATCAATGCCTTCTCTTGATTATAACCTTTAGCTACCAATCTTGCCTTATTTTTAATAATGTTTCCATACTCATCCAATTTATTTCTGAAAACCCATTTAGTGTCAATTATGGAGTAATCTATTGGTCTACTGACTAAAGTCCAAACATTATTTCTTTCAAATTGATATAATTCTTCATGCATAGCATTTATCCAATCAGAGTCATCTTTAGCATCATCAAAACATTTAGGTTCAATTTGTGAAACAAAGGCTAAATGATTGCATGATGATTGCATGCATCTCTATAAAAAGATCTAGTTCTTACCCCTTATGATGGACTACCAATGATAAGTTCTTTGGGGTGATTATGAACATACCTCCACTCCTTTTTTAATTCTTGAGTACCTTGTGGTTCACCTTGTTGAAGTATTTCAATGGTGTCTTCTTGACTGATTTGATCATTTGTATCTTCTTTGTCCTTCAATGTGATCTCTTGCACTTCCTCTTTAAGTAATCATGCATCATCAATAACCTCTTTCTCCTTTGATGGAAGGTCATTAGTTTCATCAAATACTACATGTATAGATTCTTCTACCACTAAGGTTTTCTTATTAAAAACTCTATATGCTTTATTGTTAGTGGAGTAGCCAAGAAAAATTCCTTCATCAGATTTGGCATCAAATTTATCAAGATTAGATTTGTCATTGTTTAGAATAAAACATCGACACCCAAAAATATGAAAATACCCAATATTTGGTTTTCTTTCTTTCCAAAGCTCATATGGGGTCTTTTTCAAAATAGGTCTTATCAAGGCTCTGTTTAAAACATAACATGCTGTGCTAATTGCTTCAGCCCAAAAATATTTTGGGAGATTGCTTTCACACAACATGGTTCTTGCCATTTCTTCAAAAGTCCTGTTCTTTCTCTCAACTACTTTATTTTGTTGAGGGGTTCTTGGTGCAGAAAAATTATGATTGATTCCCATTTCATTGCAAAATCTTTCAAAATTCTGATTTTCAAATTCTTTTCCATGATCACTACAAATAAATAAAATTTGAAGACCTTTTTCATTTGTAGTTTTTCTGAAAAACTTTAAAAATGCAAAAAAAGCTTCATCTTTGCTTGCTAAAAATAAAACCCATGTAAAATGAGAAAAATCATCTATAATTACAAAACCTTAGTGTTTTCCACCTAGACTTGTGGTTCTAGTAAGTTCAAACAAGTCCATATGCAAAAGCTCCAAAGGCTTAGAAGTTGAAACCATATTTTTGGATTTGAATGAAACTCTAGTTTGTTTTCCAAATTGGCAAGCATCACAAATTTTATCCTTTTCAAAATTTAATTTTGGCAAACCATTTACTAAATCTCTTTTGATTAGTTTGGAAAGCAAATCCATGCTAATATGCGCAAGTCTACGATGCCATAACCAGCTAGATTTATTAAACTTAGAATTCATGGCAACTAGACATTCCATATTTTGGTCATTTAGCTCATTTAAATCTACAATATAAACATTTTCATGCTTATGACCAACAAATTTTATGCTATCATCAGCAGGATTTGTAACCATGCAAATAGATGATTCAAAAATGACTTTAAAACCTTTATCACATAATTAACTAATGCTTAACAAATTATGTTTCAAACCATCAATAAGAAGAACATTATCTATGAAGGTATGGGAAGTGATACCAATTTTACCAATGCCAATGATCCTTCTTTGAGCATTGTCTCCAAAAGTGACCACTCCTCCATCCTTAGCTTCTAAAGTGATGAATTGAGATTCATCACCCGTCATGTGTCTTGAGCACCCGCTATCCAAGTACCATTTTCTTTTTGCATTTCGGGTCACAAGACATACCTGCACCCACAAATTTAAGTCATGTTTTTAGGTACCCAAGCTTTCTTGGGTCCTTGGGGTTAGCATGAATGGTTCTTTTAGGAACCCAAATCTTCTTAATATTTTTGTTGATGTGAGAGTTACATGCATAGGCCTTATGTTCTGGTTTACCACATTTGAAATAAGTAATTTTTGGCAAGTTGTTTGGGGGAACAAAAATATTTTTCAAAAATTTTTGTTTCTTTAAGGGATTATAGCCTAATCCAGCTTTATTAAAAACAGTCCTTTGACTTTCAAGAATCATTTGTAGTTTTGTAGAGCTTAAAGTAAATTTATCAACAATGGGCTTAAGTTTATTCACCTCATTTTTCAAATTCAGATTTTCCTGGGTTAAAACTGAATTTTCATTTGAAAGCTTTTCTTTTTCAAAAACTAAATTTTGGACTTGATTTTTTAAATCTTTGTTTTTGGTGCCCAACTTTTTGAATTCAGTAAGTAAATCATAAAATGCATATTGCAATTCATCAAATGTAAATTCAGTTTGAGAGTTAGAAATTACCTCTTCTTCATAGGCCATGAGACACAAGTTTGCTGTTTCTTATTTCTCATCATCTAAACTTGTATCATCACTGTCACTCCAAGTTGCCATCATAGCCTTCTTTTTAACCTTTTTGGGACCTTTCTTAAGTTGTGGACAGTCAGCCTTAAAGTGTCTCGATTTCTTACATTCATAGCAAATAGGAGGCTGCTCTTTTTCCTTCTCTTTGCTGAAATCTTCTTTCAGCAGTGGCCTTCTCTTCACTCCTTATTTCTTCTTCCTCATAAATCTTCTGAATTTTCTTGTAATGAGAGCAAGCTCATCATCTCCATCACTTTCTTTAGAAGATTCATCACATTCTTCCTTTTGGTCTGAACATTTTAGAGCCATGGTCCTCCTCTTTTTGATCTCTTCCTCATCTTGATGTTGTTTAACTTGAATCTCATGGGTCATCAACGATCCCATGAGCTCTTCTAGAGGAAGGATGTTGAGGTCTTTTGCCTCCTGAATTGCAGTCATCTTGGCTTCCCATGACCTAGGCAAAGATCTCAAAATTTTTCTCACAAGATCACTATTAGTATAAGATTTGCCAAGGCTTTTAAGACCATTCACAATATCAGTAAATCTAGTAAACATATCAGTAATGGATTCATTTGATTCTATTTTAAACAGCTCATACTTATGTACAAGCATATTGATTTTAGATTCTTTCACTTGATTTGTGCCTTCATGGGTGACTTCAAGAGTATCCCAAATCTTTTTAGCAGAAATATTAGTAGATATTCTATTAAACTCATTTGCATCAAGAGAACAATATAAGACATTCATGGCCTTAGCATTGAGCTGTGCCATTTTCTTATCATGCTTATCCCAATCCGCTTTCGGTTTGGGAACATCAATACCATTTGTTCTAAGGATGGGTGTATGAGGGCCATTAACTATGATACTCCAAAGATCATAGTCAAGTGCTTGAATAAAAATTTTTATCCTAGCCTTTCAATATGTGTAATTTGTGCCATTGAATAAAGGGGGTTTGTTTGTGGATTGACCTTCAGTCAACAAGGTACTTACTTGGGCTGCCATGGATCTTTAGCTCTTTGTTGGTTAAGACAAATAGGAACAAGAGCACTAGCTCTGATACCACTTGTTGCCCAGCTAAGCAACCCAAGAGGGGGGTGAATTGGGTTCTTTGAAAATTTTTAACAAGTATGTGCAATTTTGCAAAACAGTAAATTCTGTGTGAGTGTGAAGTGTAGATAGCAAGAACAAGTAATAACAATAAGAGACAAACACACAAACACAGCAATTTATAGTGGCTCGGTGCTACTTCTTGCACCTACATCCACTTCCCAAGAATCCCTTGGGAATTTTCTCTACTAATCGTTCTTCAAACGATTACAAACCTAGCTAACCCAGCTAGCTTCTTGTTTCATAGGCACAAGGGAGCCTTTCCTTAGCTTTCTTAGCTAACTTCTTGTTTCCGAGCACAAGGGAGCCTTACAAATTACCAATTATGGGTTTGGCACACCCTACACAAGTTTCAACTAAGTTGAAACTCAAACAACTCACAATGAAAAGGAGTTTCAGAAATTATAGCTCCTTAATGAGCAAATTCAGCAATAAAAGCATTTTACACTTTTTGAAGACCTCCCCCTTTGAATGAGCTTCTCCTCTTTAAATGTTGGAGTTATGAGTACTTGAAGGAGCTTCTTGAGTAGTTGGAAGGAGTCTTGAATGAGCCTTGAAGGACTTTCAAACTCTGCAGCTCACTATCTTTTCAAAACTGAAAGGCTGAAACTTTTCTTAATTTTTCCTTTGTTTTCTTTACTTTTTCTTATTTTTAATCCCTCAAAAATGCTCCCAATCTCTTGCTAATCAATCTCATTTACGAATATATATAGTTTACTGTGGGATTGAAATGTTAAACTAGTCGTTGGTGACCGTTGGAGATGCAGAACTAGCCATTACAACAATTCTGGGCAAGTTAGTCGACTCTAGAGTCGACTACTTTTGTTAAGCCTTCTGTTCTGACTACAATAGCCGACGGCTAACTTCAGGAAACTTGCTGTCTTGGCCATAGTAGCTGACTCCAGAGTTGGCTAATTTTTGGATGTTCACTGTTTTGCCAGAGTAACCAGCTGGTTAGTCAGCTAACTTGATTTTTCTCACTGTTTTGCCACAGTATCTAACTCATTAGTCGGCTAACTTGGTAAAACTTGCTGTTAACTCTCTTGTGGCACAATTTTAACTTGATAGCTTCTAGAGTAGTTGGTCAAATGCTTCAAACTTCCATTCTAAGTGCTGGTAGCTGCTGTAGGAGTTGACTAATTCCTCCAAAACTTAAAAACTCATTCTATAAACAATAGAAATCATTGAAATGAAGAGGATAACTGTTCTAGCTCTCATAGTTTTGAACTTTCTCCATTTGAAAGCTTCCCAAGCATCTGAATTTCACTTGATTGAGGGTTGAATCATTCTAGCTCTTATAGTTTTGAACTTTCTCCATTTGACAAACTCCCAACCATCTGAATTTTACTGAATTGAGGCTTGAATCATTCTTAGTTGATCTTGATCTTCTACAAATTTTTTTTTTTTTGAATCATAAACACATTTAGGTGCTTAAAATCATTTTTAATCATCTTGATGATTTATGTATGCCTGCATTTTAACACGATTCTCCATAAAACTCATTAGTAACTTAATTGTTTTGTGATCATCAAAATCAATGTGAGGTCAACAAAGGTGATGGCTAAAATCATCTCAAACAAGGTTGAAATATAACCTCATGTTAGTTTTGATGACCAATCACAGGTTGAAGTATGGTCATAACTAGCCTTATATTAAATAGATGAGTTAATATGATGGTGCACCAAGATATATTTGAAACTACCGAACGGTATGGTCATGCTAAAGATATGTTAACAAATTAAAGAAGAAAATCTAGAATCCGATGATGACTATGTTGTAAACATATTAATGTAATAAGGGCCTTGTGTATTCTTGAAATTATATAATTGATCTTGAATAAACTTATTTTTAATAGATTGCCTTTGGTGATTATTGTTGATTCAATGTTGATAATTTGAAATATAATGCTAGCTTTATTAATTACATCTTATGAGTAATGCATATTTTTTGTTAATTATTGTAATTGGTTTTTGATTACTCATAATTGTGATGTAAATGTTTATTTATATATGTTGGTTAATGAGTGGGGAGGCTTAATAAACTGTAGCTTATATCTTTTTACTTGCATTTGTTAAGACAATAGGATGCCTAGGACCAAACTATATATTGGGATTAGAAGGAGGAAGAAGAAATATTTAGAAATTCTAATGCTAGAAAAACTTTCGATATCATAAATAAATAAAATTTTATATTATAGATTAATTGAAAGCATTCATTTTAATTTGACATTGAGGATTGTTTTTATCTAGGGCTTGCATATCTTATGAGGACATACTCAAGGATTATACGACCGTGTCATGCATTCAGACTATGATAGGTTTAAGCATAACAATAAGGCTTTGAGAGTCATGACTATCAAATATCTATTAGTTTAAATATTTGCAATATATGCGACAAAGTATGGATATTATTTAGAGGGGTATGATGTATAAATGAAGAACCACTTTACAAGATACTTTGCACTTCAACTACAACCTCTTCATTCTATTAGAAATATGATGGCTTTAAGTTGGTCAATTTGTTCAACAAATCAATATATTATAAATGTTTCTCGAGGTTATTTGTGACTCTTTTACATTGCAAAATATGGTACTAGAAATTTAATAGATTTGGGCTTAGAGTTCATTTCACCTAATATGTACTCCTTCAACTTGATAGAACAATTTTATTTGACATTCTTAATAGCTAATAAATATGACTTTTCTAGATAATGAGAAACTTGATGTGCTCTCAAATATGTTATTAAGATAATTGGGGGTCATCACAATCTTTGTCAAGATTTTTTCAGAAAGCTAAATGATAAACTCTTTTGTCCTTCACCTTTATTTTGTTCTTTTTTAACTTTTGTATAAATCCATCTACTAAGATAGTTTAAATAATCTTTCCAAACCATGGTTCATGATTAACTTTAGAGACAACTAGGAAAAACTTCAATTTTAGAGCTTTATTTGATATCTCAGGGTCAATATATGCTTTATGGTCAAACAATTCTTAAATTCATGCATAACTACAATATAGCAATTCCAAAGAATGAAATTCTTTATGAGAAAATATAGTGCTCCAGAATTTCAAGGTTATGAAGCATTTAAGTTATTGATGCAGTAATAAATTTATCTAAGTTTTAGTAACCTTTTAATTTAGTCATACACTACATAATGTATACACCCTAAGATATATTTCATATTAGCTAAACTTTCCAATTGGATCAGGATAATATGCAAAATATTTCTTGAGATAAAGAGGTTATTTATCATATAAAATGGAATTATTGACAACAATTGTAAGAGTTTTAAGACATGAAAACTATTTAGAGAAAAAAGAGATTAAATACTAAATGTGTAAGTAGGATAGGTTAATGACATTGCACACTTTGATCCTTAGAAATAGACATTTGCAATAGTTCTTTTCTTTAAACACATTTCATCATCATAAGTATGAAATCATACGCTATATTCATTTTTATTTGATGGAATATTATAACAGGCTATAATGGGAATGATATTACAATGGAGTAGGATAGACAAAAAAGAAGAATTTTCTTTTTTCTCGGATACTTAGTTGTCTGTCTTTAATTATAGTAAAAAATTTGTAAAAAGCTTCTTAGCATTCATCTAATATAAATTATTTTAGATGTAGGCATTAATTAAATATCTTCTATATTGTCTAATTCTTCTATATCATTTATATTTAAATTCCACTATCGATATTTTTAGAAATATATAGTAATAAATGACAAAATATAAATATTTGAGGTACCTTAAGTTCAAGGCTCTTCCTCTCCTTTTTAACATAGCAAAAAATTATCACTTACTCAACTGTTCCTCCATTGCTTTCTCTTCAGTGTAAATTATGATAGTAATAGTTCTTTCTTTTTCCCATTACTAAACTTTCTTAACCTCCTATATTATTAAAAAAATAGTAAGAAAAATATTGTTTGTCCTTGTTCGATGGACAATAGGTATAAATATTAAATAAAATTTTGTTCCAGAACTATAATTTTACTCTTCTTATCTAGAATTTGAACATAGCATACTATGATTAAATTAAGAAATTTAGCAAATTAATAATAGATCAAATCCTTAACACTATGGGTTGGATGGTGGCCTGACCAAGCTCTCAAGAAACCTCATATTAAGAAGTGTCATACCAAATCTATCAAGCAAAAGAAGGCACAACGTAGGTATTACCAATTTCTTAATTTGTAATGCTATGAGGCATTCATTTCATGCATATAAAAATTTCTAAATAAATATTAGAAGAGTGCCAGAACTTTCGGTGTGCACTAAGAACATCCTATTTTGGATCCTTAACTGATTTTTGCTTCAATAAAATGATTTACTTTATCTTAGGTTTTATTTGACTATAGGTGATTGAACAAAACCGAGACTACCAATGTTGATCAGGTGTTGCAATATATGAATGCTATGGATTTGAAAACACAAACTGCAAGGGAATTAATTGCAGTGTTTATCAGCTAAATTAGTAGCAATAGAGCTTATTTAAAGGTCGATGGCTTGAATTATAGCACGCTGTATCTAAAGCTAACAGAAACTTTTAATCTTTTCAATCCTATTTTCTTAGTCCCTCCGGCAATTTCTCATGAGAAGGGTCCATTGAAGCTTCCTTACCGTAGAAGTTCATAGAATGGAGCGAAATATTTGTAGTATAAGAAAATTAATCTAATTTTGTAGAGAGAATATTAAGAGCTAATGTTGAATCGTTTGAATGGATCCATGCAAGAGATAGAGAGAAATTAAAAGTAGAAGGAGGAAGGAAGATGCTTAGATAAATTCTTAGAGGAAAGTAAGAGTATAATACTACAATAATAATATAGTCTTAATTTCAAACTATTTAGGATCTCGTATATATATATATATATATATATTTCATTCAATTCTATTTTAAGAAAAACAAAAGTATAATATAGTTAAAAGAATTGTAGGAGATAATAATTTTCTAATATATCAAGCAATCTAGATCAAAGAAATTCGAGTGCCTCTTCTTAGCTTTATTTGCATATCTATATTTTTATCTATGTTTTATGTAAAAATCACTAATAAGTGATTTTTTAAAATCATCCATGGCCTTTATTAATTGGTTGTGTGAGAGTTTGACGGTTCATACTCAGAGATATATATATATATATATTATATACTAGATAGTACTAGGATACGTGGCTGAGAGAAATCTAATAGTATTTTTTAGCTTTTTTTTTTTTTATTGAATAAAATCCTGGGTTGTGATCATTAATATCAGAACAAATCTGATTTATGACCTATACGGACTGACAAGAAAATTATGCTCGTAGCGTGCTTGTGATTCAAGGACATCAGCTTAAATGTGTACCAACTAGATCTTGGACTAATGTCAATACAAAAAAGGTAGTAAAAGCTTGGATATAAGTTTAAATAGTTAAATTTTATGGCCACTCCGTTAAGATATCACGAAGGGGAAGTAACTCGGATATTATTAGATTCAATTGCCCTTCTAGCTCTAACCTCATATCCGTACCTCTTACTACATGGCATCTCTCCAGACAAGCTGATGGCACGCAATTGGCCCACATAGAGCGGGCCATGGGTAGGACAGGCAACAAACAGGAAGTTCACACTGCTCGAACAATAACGAAATATATGACCTCTCAGACATCACTTTTGTTTTCTTTCAAAAAAAAGTCAAAGATCAGAGTCCATTTGATGTTTCACTAGCTTGTGGAGAAATAGATGGATGAAAACAACAGCGATGGATAATATATTAGTATAAAAACTTTAAAAAACTAGTAAGAAACTGTACAGATCCTGAACGATTTGGGATTGGACTGGAGATTTGCCATCCCGGCCACCCTAACAAACACCATCCCATGGATCGTTCAGGATCCATTCTATTGCAGGTCGCTGTGAGTTCAATAGACATGTCATGTCCAAATAAAAAGATACATGTAAAACAATATATATGCCATCAAATCAAGTTTAAAAGTGATGCTACATTTGGTCCCCAACTTGGGTAAGGGTTTTTTTTTTTTTTTTTTTTTTCCCCCCTACTAGCAGAAGAGTTTTTGTTATTAGTTTTGACATTTGAGATATAAAAAATGTGTGTGCCTGATATAAAAGCCCATTATTGAACAAGTTTCTCTTTTCCTCCCCTAACAAAAAAGATGTGAAAAGATAAACTTAAAATATTTTAGAGAAATTTGCAATATTAATTTTGTTTTATTTAAACAAAATATTTAACATTTTATTCATCATAATAGTATTATTGCATGAGAGCACCAACGCACAGAAGACTTGGATTTGATCCATTCTTTACCTCTTCAGTCAGCCTTCTACCCTTCCTAATCCCAGAAAAAAAATAAAAAAAAACATTTCCGGACGAGTTACAGAGACCCAGCATGGGATGGGATTTTGTTGTGTGCCTGGCTACTTCGTTCTGTCAATCAAACCAATACTAATTTTCCATTAAAAAGGCCCAATGGATGTTACAGTGTGTAGACTCTAAAGAATTCTGTGTCCTTATGGGTCAAGTGGTGTTAGCAGCAAAAAATAGTTTTTATGATGACAAGAGATATGATAATTCACCAAAAGAGATACTCTTTAATTTAGAAAAAAAAAAAAAAAAAAAAATCTGCATGCAACTGAGATTCAATGGGAGTTTTTATGAGTGTTGGGAGCCTGACAGGAAGGTGGATTTTCTATATGATTTTCGGATCTTTAATGTAGCTTTAAATTATTGGCCAACTTACATCAATATGTGGATATGGATGCATGAAAAGTAGATGAATCACAGCACATAGATCTTAGGATATGGATGCATGAAAAGTAGATGAATCACAGGACATAGATCTTAGGATATGGATGAATTTGACTCGGTTATTTCAGCTGATTTGAGGGCTCTGCTTACATCTTATATTCCTTTATCAAAAGGAACCTGGCATGATGTTTTATGTTTGGAAAGTAACCAACTGCTAACAGCCCCTATTAGTGATATTTACGAATCTTTGTTATTTGTTGATTTGAACTTAACTACTATGTCTACTGTATGGATTTGGAAGCTGAAATCTAGTATATGGGTGAAGGTTCCTTGTAGGTTTGTCTTATGGAAAAGAAGAATTTTGGATAATGATAATTATGAGTATACAATATGCCCAAGTTGTAAGGAGGATTGCATTCATGTGATTGTTGCTTTTTCTTTTGCATAACAGTGTTGGTGTATGCTTCTTCATATTGATAAAAGATGTGTTATACCTTAATTTCTCGTTATGCTTATAGATTTTCTCATTGACAGATTGGGAAAAAAAAAAAAAAAATTTGATAGCTAAAGTTGCTTGGCTCAAATGGTTGGCTTGTGCTGAAAGGTTATTTGATACTAAATTATTCACTGTCAAAGATGTTATAAGACAATCCTTGTGCTAAACTACTGATTTAGTTAGAATATTTCTTTTAACATAGTTACAGGACCCTAGGGCAGTCATAGCATAGATTATAGTTTTATTAAGAAGGATGGTGTTACTTGAAGGCCCCCTCTTGACGCGTTGAAAGCGATGCTCTGTTTGGTTAATTTTTTTTTTTAAAAAAAAAATGCAAGAGATGATTATATTATTAAAGATTATTTACGAAATTAAATTGTGGCAAATAAGTTAAATCCCCTCCTGAAGAATATTATGTAGTTAAAAATGGCGAGATCTGTTTTAGCTACTCATGTAATGAGAGAAGGCAATTAGGTGACCGAATGAGCCACGTCTTCGCTACATACGCTAGAGGCGTGGGTGTTTCCAGGCGATCTAATTCCTTCCAGCTGAATTATTTGGTAACAGCTTATGTATTTATTATTATTATTATTATTATTTACCTCAAACTTAAAAAGAGATCTTATTTTGTACCCAAAACCAAAAAAAAAAAAATCTTAAAAAAAAAAAAAAAAAACCAAAAATAAAAAGGGAAGAGAGGTATTGCATTCTTTAGGATACCACAGGGTGCTCTCCAATCCTGGTTTCTCCCATTATCTAACTTCTAAATCAGAAGTCATGTAACACAAATTTTGAAGCAACAGAATATTTGTTCATGCCAGTAACCGCAGGCATTTTCCATTCTCTCCTCAGCATAGCAAGAACTCTCCAAACTAGAGGGGCAGTAAAAGCCACCATTTAAGAAGATCCAATCATTCACTTGCCTCATAAATCCCTCGTGCTCTCCCTCTTCCCTTGGACCTCTAAATGTTGAAAGTGAATTCAGCTTGGAACAAGTGTTCATAGTTACAATCATGGAACGAACTTTTAATAAGATAAAGAAAGTCACAAATATCGCAAACTACTTAAGGTTCCTTTGCACATCAGAGATGAAAACAAGTTCAAAGAAGAAGCAAGTGGTCCTGTCGACTGGTTACATGACAAGGTAAACAAGTAATCAATCCAGGTACACAGCTGCAACCAGTTAATTCCGATACAGATGTAGTCCTTTCGACAAAAAAAAGAAAATAAAAATAAAAGCCAAGGTGATGTCAAATGGCATGAATAACCTCGTGCATGCCCAACAAAAATATATAAAAGACCAAACAGACTGAAGCCTGACAAAATTACACAAATGCACATGGAACCGACATAGAGACAGGAAATTGTGGCTCGTGCCTCCTGATGATCATAGCATGCAGTCGTGTGGAAATACATGGATCCCTAACCTGGCAAACTGATGACGGTGCAATAGAAAGTATAAAAAGTAAACAGAAAGAACAAGGAGTTCAGTCATAACTAAGAGTTCTCTGTGCTTGAAGAGGCTTGCTCTATATCTCTTCGGGATGTTTCCCACAATTGCTGTTCAATACCCAGCTTTCTCAGCTCCATCAGACCTCTTTCCACTGTAATGATACACAAAGATGAATGATAAATTCCCGAGTTACATGGAGAACATGAATCTAAAAACTAGAGTATTTATAGCATGCAACCATGCTAACCAAGTGGATACCTGAAAATCATCCTACATAACTTATCCGGTGAAATAATTTTTAAAAAAAAGGTTTCTTTTAGAGACTTGGCTACATTCGAAAAAAAAAAGGTTTTATAGATACTTGGCTACAACCAAATGTAGCCAAATTCAGGATTTAGTTGCCTTCCCTATTCTTGTATCCACACGGATCCCGGAACCATCCCACCTTTTTCACTTTTTCATCTTTGGGATCCATGAACTGTGTGGATCCAAGAATGGAGAAAGTGATTGGATCCTAGTTTGGCTAGATTCGAATGTAGCCAAGTACAGAATCTGGTCATCTCCCTCACCCTTGGATCCACACGGATCCTGAAGCCATCCTATCTTTTTCATTTTTTTCATCTTTAGGATTCTGGATTCAAGATGGAGGAGGTGACCAGATGGATACATTTGAATCTAGCCATCTCTCTCTCTCTCTCTCTTTCTCTCTCTCTCTCTCTCTCTATATATATATATATGCAATTTCAAATATTTATAAGGGTATACATGCAAATGCTCCTATTAAAAATTGAATAAGAATTGTCCCAAAAAAAAAAAAATTCAAGGTGAAATGCCACATTGGCTCAATGAGTTCTGTAGATCCCATTCAAAACACAAACTAATAAATAACACTGATTGTGCATTGGGGAGGAAAGAGAACATTTACCATCAACAGCATCCTGAGAAATCAGTGGCTGGGCACTGCGACTGATCCAGAACTGCAGCCTCTCTTCAGCAATATCTTCTTCTATGCCAAGGATTTTGGCTCTTCTCCAGAAATATACAAGCCATGCCTGCAGCAGGTGCAGTATCCACAAGCGAAGGATAATTTGTATGCATATCTATGAACAACTATTACCAGCAATTGCATTGCCATAATGCGCACACACAAACACACACACGCACACACACACACACACAAAGTAAATAAAATAAAATAAAAGGGAAAACCACAATGTAACAAGTTCCTTGTCATCATAAAATATGTAAGGGCATTGCTAATAGGGTACCAATTACAAGCTGGCTTGCTGGTGGGATCCGACAAAAGGGTCTTAACATGGACAACCATGGAGCTAGGTAAGTGCGAATGTGTAAGTTCCATATTTTGAAGATATAAATCACTATGATCATATATATATTTCTGAAAGCAACGTTAAGAAGAAGAAAAGGTGGAGATTCTCTGATTAGACAGCATGTAGTTAATGATAGAAGGTCTAACAAATCAGAAATGGGCATGGGCATTTAATCATATGCATACTATGAAGGTAAAAAAATTGCTATATTAGCAACACTGTCCTCTGCTGAAGTTAATAGCTTATTTACTCACTGAATTGTGTCATTCAGAATTTGACAGTCAGACCACGTCCACAAAGTTGGAAAATTTTTGAATCATAGGACCCTGAAGGAAGTCTCAAAATTCCACTCAAGAACATCAAAATTTCGTTAAAATTGAAGGATTCAGGTTTTAATACTTTAATGAAGCCTCTCATCTTGCATATAAAATTTCATGCACCCAATTTGTTTCTTTTGGTTTTTTGTGACCCCATTTGTTTAGATTTTGAGATCAAAGGAGAGAATACAAGGACTGGAGTTTTTTTTAAACTTTTTCATCTGGAAAATAGAATATTGTGATTAAATCATTATTAGCAACAGAAATTACCACAAGATCCTGCATACAATATCAGATAGATGTATAATTTGAGCATGCTTCTTTCATCATACATACATGAGAAATTTGGAAAATATTATGCATTCTCTCCAAAAGTCAGGCCATTCACAGTGCGCATTCCTTTGTGTGTACATGTGTTTATTAGCACTTGTTTTAATTAGTTTACAACTTTTCTGGACTATAAGCAAAACCCTCTCAATCAAGTTATTGCTTCACTAAACTACCAGGAATAGTACCTGCTGACCAAGAACAAAGGACATGGAAATAAGATAAGAATGCACTTTAGAAGCAAAGATATGTGCTTTTCACTTAACAAAGATATCAGAATATTTTAGTAACTGGTAGAAAATTGTTATAAGGGAAAAAAATCAGATCCAAGAGCAATGAAAATACAAGAAAATTCAGAGTATGGTCAGAGTAAAATGCAAAAAGCTCAGCTATTCTGATAAATAAATAGAAATACATAGCTAACAAAGACTGAGGTAGAAGCAATCCACCAGCTAATAAGCAATATAATAAAGATAATGATGCACTCAATTGAAGATTTTCAAAGATTTAGAGAAAGAGAGAAAGAGAGAGAGAGAGAGAGACCTGCTTAAATGCAACATCTTGTGACTCCTCTTGGTTTAGTTCTGCAAGCATTATTGATTTCAGTTAATACCTAGCAAAATGCATGGCAAACAAAAGCAGCAGAACAGCTTAAAGAATCAGCCATGTAAGGTCAATGAAACATAAGAAATCATGGAAGTCCAACAAATCATTATATTGAATAAGCAATTGCTCCCACACTCACAGACAAGCACCTGCCGCCTTGCAATCCCCATGCTTGCATGGATACACAGATGAATGCACACAAATAGGGATGTCCATATATATTCAATTCGTTTGGAGTGGTATGATAATCCCATAGGTAAGCACAGAAAAAGCTACTCATAATAGTATTTGTAGCAGATAAAACATGGTCATTACCAAATGACTCCAAGAACCTTGGATCACCAGGCGATTTTAAACCTGCATACACGAAAAACATGGAAATATGATGTCTTAATTGTTAATAAAAGATACGAAGCCAAAGGATATTATTTGATCTGCTAAAGCAAAAATCCTCCAATATGTGTAGCTACACAATGCAAACAAAATTGTGTAGTAACAGCCTACCAGCCTTCCATATTAGCATGTTACATTTAAAAAGTTTATGGAAGGCATGTAGTTGTGCTGCATGATGTCCGTGAGTTATGCTTGCATAAAAGTAGTTAAAATTTGAGTTGAATACAAATCAAGCAACTCCCAGAAATCAATTTGTCTGATCTCAAAAGAATACATAACAGCATGTTCATATGCTGCCCAGAGATACACGCATTATCACATATGAGGAGATTATGTTGTACCGATAATTAATGATTACCAGCCAATGTTTCACAACATATGGTGCTCTGTTAATGTAACGAAATCATGGGAAATGAATACTGAATATAGTCATTTTCATATGAGTTACAGAGCAATTTGGCACACCCACTGCATTTAAGTTCTAAAGTCAAAGGATCAATTGCCATAAAAAAAAACCTTTAAGATATATTCCAGCAAAACTCTGCACCAGAAAATATGCTGTTGAAAGATAAAAAATCGCATGCCATGTTTCTTACAGTAAAGGCAGTGACTAAGATAAAAAGAATCATTTCAACACAATGGCATCTACTGTAGCAAGCACTCAGTAAATTGAGAGACCAAGATAAATTTTGCAAACTAGCCATTTTTCATGAGGCACAACACTCCAGAACTTGATCCAAATTCAACAAAGGTTTGTGAGAAGTCAAGATATTATCTATATCCGGTATTGCCTTTAAAAAATCCTGGACAAGAAAATTGGTAGAAAAGAAGGATAATGCAAATAAAAGCTTATCTCTTAAAGACATTAGAACATAACTCAGATGACCATATTTTATGTAGATGCCAAAGAGTAAAGCAGAAAGAAAGAGGCAGGTAGCAATCAAATAACTTTCAGCCCCACGATGGTATTTGCTTGGCAATATCAGGTGTAAGAAACAAGACAACTATGCAGAGACTAGGTTTCATAATCTAAAATACACACTAACCTGAAGACAGTTGCCGAAGCAAATTTGGTCTCCGATGTTGAGCCAGTGCAAGCACAACAGCATCCTCCACCTTTAAGTCAATGTTCAAAAGCATTAAAAGACAGCTTGCAATAAACAGTTGGGCAAACTCAGTCCAAGGGCTAAAAAAGTGAAAATAAAGAGCATCCATAAAGATTTTGAAGCAGCTAGATTTTACAAAAGTATAAAGAGAGACATACTTGGGGATAGGCAAAAAGTTAAAAGAAATCTTAAAACGTAAAAGAGGACCTTTAAAGATGCTAGCTCCCTTAGGCCCTTCTCAACCAAAAGCATGCTCTCTATGTTGCCTTCTCCAGTTATGTCACTCAAATCCCGCACAAGTCTATTTCTTCTCTCAGAATCATCTTCACCTATTTTATATTTAACAATACAGGAAAAAAAACCAAACACTTTATCATCACCAAAAACAAAAATGATCAGTTGAAATAGTATTAGTAGCCATATTACTAGTGATAAATTGACTTGCCTTGGTTCAACGATTCTTCCTGGGCCTTTTGACCAGCAGAAATGACAACTTCAAAAGGAAGAGGAGCTAATGATGACCAGTGCTCATGTTTTGATATAGCAATCTCTGGATGGATGCCTACAAAGATGTATATAAGACTAGAAGACATCAGGAATGCGATAAATGAAAAATATGAAAAACAAATGGTAGCGTCATGACTTAAACAGAACTGGTTTGACAGATGGCATAATATTTTTTTTCCCTTGCAATTGAGTCTTCACCAAGCTTCTCCCTTTGCCAATTGCTTCTTTCTTCCCTTTTCTGTTCCACCTCCATGGTCACTTGACAAAGGGCTCCCTTCTCTAAGGCCCATTCTGGGATGCCCCCCTTCGCACTCTTGCTTCACCTTGCTCTGAGCTTTCACCCTATCTACCTTGTCACCCTAGGTTGTGTCAGTCTCATTTGTTACAGACTAGCATTGGATTTCCATGCAAACAGCAGATAAATGAGCATGAGCACCAGGCTTAGTTTATCATAAACTTTCTAACAACAAAGCTAAGAATCTATGGTGATCTTATTATTGAAAATGGCCTCTATAGGAGGCTTCCATTAGGTTAGATTAGCTATGATGGGTGTACTTGGGTTAGAAATTGTAATCTTAATACCAGAGCCAAGGATAATTGGAGAAAAAGGGAGAATTGAACTGTTCAGCCTTCCTTGCTCAAAATGGTTCAGCGAAATCTCAACTTCATGCCTCTCTTAAATAACTGAAATCCAAGAGAATAGGATTACTAAAGTGTCATTTACTTAACAAGGTCCTTAATTGACTATGAAAGAATAATAATTTTTTCCTTGGAGTTTGATCAAAGTTATTAAAAATTCAAGGCTTCTTGGAGCACAGGACCAAGGTGCGAAGCAAGGGACATGCCTCAGGGAAGTAAAAGAATATACACAGATATGTACGTATATATTGGGAAGGCTCTATGCATGGTATGTTGCACCAATGCATACGAGCGTATAATGTTGGTACTAAACCAAGACTCCATGCGGGTGCATATAGAGTCTCAATATAGCAGGTATACCGAGTCTCATTATGCCAAACCAACCCCGTTACCAGCGACTATATCAATGTGGTACCAATATGAGTCTGGTATCGAGATTGCAAACCTTGGCTTCATGCAATGGCATTTTTACCCACAATGAAGTGCACTGTAGAATTATGCTTGCTTGACAGTACTATAAACATGAATACATCTATACATGCAAACATATATAATACATACATCCATGCATGCATGTGTTTCTATGCGTACATATGTATGAACATACACATTCATACAATGAATTAATGATGTTAAACATATTTGACAACAAAAATAACAAAAACACAATGTAAACATAAATCACAATACAAACATGAGATGATTCCAATGCCACCCCAATAGAGTTGCGCACACACACAACACACTGACACAAACACAAACAGTCATCCCAGCATGCTATATGCATACAACATGCTTGCAGCCATCCACGGTAATATATACATATTGTTAGGGTTTCTTGTGCATGCCTAAGAGTGCAGTGGAAGCGCATAAATTTTATAAATACTTTAATGAGATTTATTTACATGAAACCCTTAATAGCCAAGATCTCCTTAACAATCAAATGAATAAATAGTAAATATAGGATAAGAAGAGTACCTGTAACGCTAAATCCAATATGTTGAAATATCCACAAGGTGCCCAAGTGTTCACCCTCCAACATTGATCCATACAGGAACTGGGTTCAAGACTCTAGCTCCTTCAAAACTTTGATCCTTGAAGCTTAATCCTTCCAAAGGATTTGATTGGCTTGCTTTCTTTCCCTTCTAATTTTCTTTCTCTTACAAAAAAACCCTTCAAAGCCTCTTGTCCTAAAGAAGACCTCCTTGTCCTGGTTTAGGTTTTGTCCTGAAGAATACCTCCTTATCTTGGTTTAGGACAAGACAGCTAACCTCCTTGTCCTGGTTTAGGTCTTGTACTGAAGAAGACCTCTTTGTCTTGGTTTAGGACAAGACAGCCTCTTGTCCTGAAGAAAACCTCTTGTCTTAGTTTAGGACAAGACATAAGACAAATAAAATAAGAAAGAGAGGAAATTGATTTCTCTTCGGATGGATTTCTTTTTTTTTTTATTTGAAACCCGGGACGCGCTCCTATTTATAAGAGGCGGAGGGATGCATCACCTAAGGATGCATCCCATCCATACGTCCTATCATGATGAGGCGTGTTCCAAGGGTAGCGCCTCATCATAATAAGGCGCTAAGGGAAAGGGCGCATCTCAGAGAGAGCGGAAAGACGTATCTGCTCAAAAAATTATCCGATACGCCTTATCCATGCGCTATCGGCCTTTTCACGCTGATAACCTCACCCCACATTTATTTCATGATAATCCAATGGTTCAGATTAAGGCGTCATCCAATGGTCCAAAACTAAGGCGCCATCACTAATGGTCCAGATTCAGGCGCCAACTAATGGTCTAAATTCAAGCAACAACTAATGATCCAGGTCCTTTATTCAGGAAGCCATCCAATGGTTTAGATCGAGCCGTTGACCAATGGTTTAGATCCATTATTCAAAGAGCCATCTAATGGTCCAAATAAAGCCAATTGGGTTCCAACTCTTGGCCAACCCACATTAGATCATGATTTAATTATATTAGATTAACCTAATACAAGAATCAAATTCGAATCCAATTCGAATCAGGAGCTAGGGTTTGCAACATGTGCTAGCATGTTTATTCTGCAAACATGATCTAATCCAATCAGACCCTTGATCAGTTCCTTTTGTGTGTGACCCATTGGGTTCCACATCTAGCCAGCAGTAGGTATGGGTGCAAGTTGACCTATAATGATTAGAACATTTCTAATCCTTATAGGTCCAATCAATGTGATCCCGAACTTGATAATTAGAATCCTTTCTAATTGTTGATCAAATTAAACTCTTTAATTCAATCAAACCTACAAGACAAGATTGACGTCTAGTAACGTATCATGTCTACTTGAAAGATATAGAATTTGATGGATATACCAAATATACCCTTCAGTGGCAAGTTACCGTGCAATTCAATCCTTCAATCATACTGCATCCCGAATAAGTATATGAGTATGAATCAATGTCAAACTCAATTACTTATTTATGTCTCTTTTAATCTTCTAATGATAATTCAATTAATGAAACATTAGAAACTCTTTCTAATTTTTTATTCTGCATTGCTCAAAGACTTCCTGAATCATCATAAAATTAGAGCAAATAGGATGTGATTTTCTCTTACTAAAAGTGATTTATTCCTTGTTGATCTACTCACAATCTTCATACACAATCCACCATATCCAGAATACTTTGTACACAACTTAATATCGTGAATAAGTGTAAACCAAAACATTGATTCATGTGCATAAGATACTATGGTGATCTCAAGTCTAAGGATCACTTGCACAACTTTCACTTAGAAAATCATCTTTTGACAAATGAGTAAGCATCCATAAGATGTTCTCTTGGTAGGTCAATTCAGTGAACTCATTCCTCTAATAAGCACCCATATCTTTGTATTAGTATCTCACACAAGTGATTATGAGATCAATCACCCTCTGCATCGAGCATACATAAGATGTGCCAGTCTTTCCGGTAACATTGATTCCCGACTCAATGTACCAACAACTGAAAATGTTTTAAATTAGGGTTTTAGGGTTTTAGGTCTCACTGGCATGATCTTATCATAGCCCTAAAACCATTGCCCTAATTTATGGGATTCATCATAATTATAAAAAGCAGCAAATGATGAAACATAATGCCTTTTATTTATAACCAAAATGTCATGTACATGATTTGAAAGAACAAAAGAAGCCCTATCGCAATACAGATTGCGATTGGCTTTTAGGACACAACTCTTTCACATACAACATAATCATGAAGGCATGCCCATTTTGCACCTTGTTACCTCAGCAGGCCAACATAAGGCATGCTTTCTTGAGCAACCCAATGAAGTTGACTCATCTTGAGGTTGGCAAGGAGCTGACGTTGCGTCTTGCAATTTAGGCACGCCTTAATACTGTGTTTGATAAGGAATCCTTTGGCTGGTTGTATGAGGATGGTTTGGTCATGGAGGTGGGAAAAAACAGGGCATCAACTGAAAACTAAGGGAAAATTCTTTAGTATTCTGTTAATATTGGAAAAGATTTTGCTAGATCATCTCATCATACAAAGCCATGATATAAAAGTGGATAACTAAACACGGAACAGTGTGCTCAGACTAGATGTTTCTTTATTAAAAGGAGAGAAAGATCAAACCACTGCTTGATTCTTAAAAATCCTGGCCAAAGGGCTTGGTGCGATATGTTTAGAATTCAAATTCCTGTCTTAATATCAGTCACCTATGGCTGCAACATATGACTATTTATTTTCCTTTTCACTATCCACGGAAAGATTTCTCATAATAGAAAATAACTACTAAATATAGAAAGACAATAACATAATCCTCAATGAGGATGCAAAATTAGAATATTTCTACTGGTTGTTGATGAAAAATAATTTAAGTGTCTTTACTCAGATTCTCCAGATGATAAATTTCACTACCTCACAACGTGACTTTCCTCTACATTTGCTGCTTCTTACATGTCACCTTAACATTGAACTTTCGAAGCTTTGGTATAATAACTCCACAGTTCTAATATCTTAAGCAAAATAATCTAAACAGGCTTGCTAGGATAGATCGAAATATGCATTCATCACAGTATCAATTACATTGTAAGATTTGCTTCTCCGCTTGCCATCAACCCATGATGAATTTGCATTATATTCCAAGTTACAGGCAAGTTTGGCAAGAGAAGAGCTGTGAATCCTAGATGACTCCCTTGTTGAAAGAGAGACCTACCTTATTGAGTGTGCAATCTAAACTCATGCAACTAATGTATAACACAAAGTTGAACTATATAATGCTAATGACTGTAAAGAAGTGAGCAAGAAGGGGAGTGCAATTTGCCAAAAAAATCAAGGAATTTATTCCACAGCCTTGCCAACAAATTATTGACATGTTCGTGAACAAAACGAAGAATTGAGCTCTTCCCAATTCACATTGATCATACCGTCTAATATGCCTGCATGCTTACATAGTCCCTTGAAAATTAACTCATTTAAGTTGAAAGCCTGGACAGAGAGAAATCTTCCAGTTACAGAAATCAAATACAAAATTTGTTCTGGAAGGGCATTAGAGCCAAATGATAGCAATTCTCTTATTTTTAACAATGCACATTCCAGTGGATGCATGCATGCACGAGGTGCATATCCACACAAAAACACTTGTAACTTCCATAAACCAAAAATTAACACCATCTATATGTCAGTCTAATACTCTTGCTTATGGTACAAAGGCACAACCCATCACATATTCACATGTTTTATAATATTTTGCTAAAACAAATCACCTGAGTCCAATGATCAATCCTTGCTAATTTTCAAGCTAAAAATCCAGGAATTACCCACAACACATCAATCATTTGGCGAATTGTAATGCACGAAATAGACAAACAAAATTATCAAAGGTAAAAGGCTTTTCTGCATATTAATAGGTTGGCAAGATTTATGAAATTACCTTTATGCGTAAGGACATTTCCAGATGGTAGCACTCATTTTCTCCCCCAATGAAGAAATTATTTTATTTTAGATAATTAACCAACTCCATGCCTCAAATATTGATGCCATCAAATTGCCCTTTTTCATCATCTACAACAACTCGCAATTATTTCCCATGCAACCCATCCTATGGAAGGTCGAGGGCCTCATCAACCAGCAGCACACCCATTTTACAGCTTCAGCTCCATATCCACCGCCCAATATATGCATGTATGAACAAAACTTCACATCATGAAGTGAAGATAAATTTTGCTGTCCCAACCTTGTATATACCTCAGTTTTTCCACTTGCTTCCACTCTCTTGCAATTTTAAGTAAACAACCGCAAGCCCTTGTTTTATTTTTGCAATATTCTATATGGCTTATCAGATGACATCCTGCATATAATGGATTAATAGCTATTCCAATTGATGAAAATCTCACCCAAACTTGCATCCTCAAAATTTAGAAACAAATTGGAAATTCAAGGGCCTTGTTTGGAATGAAAATTGGGAAATAGAACCAAGTAATGTCAGGTGGCATAGCTATTCTAGATTCTGTTTGGCAATCTTATACATAGATGGAATAGTCTGAGATGCACAATAGTTGGATTCTAGAATAAGCTGGCCTGTTTTTCTCATGAAATGGCAAAAGTAGTATATTTTACACTATAATATTAATACTAAAGAAATACTGTAACCAATATGATGTATAAATATAATACCATTACAGAATGCAATACAATATACTAATTAGATATGCTATAATATAATTTGTATTATTTATGTCAAAATATTACAAACATGTTATTAATAGTAACATATTTTAATAATGTATTTTATTTATAATATCATATGGTAACATAATTGTTTTAAAATTTTATATTCTCAATAATATTATGTAAATGTCAATATAATATGATAATCAATATAGCAATTACGGTATAATATATGACAGTGAATATGAAATAATACTTAGAGATATCTCATTATATGATACTATATGTGTTTAATAATAAATAAAATATTACTATGATAACAAAATAACATTTTCTATTTAATATTTCATTTATCATAAGAATAATAAAAATGGGTAAGAAGCTAGCATAAAGATTAGGTGGAAAGCTATTCTAAGGTGAATATGAAAAGGTTATGCCAACAAAAATGAGCATAAGATGGTTTTTGACCATGCATAGTCTACTCCAGTCTATGCTCAGCTTGCAAATATTACTTGGCTGCCATAAGACCCTATTCTAGGTCTTAGGCTACTACAAAGTCAAGCCAAAAGGTATAATGCCTCAAATGAGCTGTTTGATCAAATTAAGTAACAGCCTTGCACTCATAGGTGATTCTGTGAGAATGCATAGCTAGCAATACTCATTATATTCATTCTTTGAAAATGACAAAGGATTTATATAAGCATCTCAAAGGAAAACAACAAGAAAAGCTTTTAGTTTAGAAAATATACCAAACTCATGAAATCAGCAAATCTTTACAATATCAAGGTCTGCAGTCTCGATAGCATCGTACCGGTGTATTACTAGTTCAGTAAAAATATACTGAGATATTTTTCAACCCCTTTTTTTTTCATTTCTTATGATGGTACCACATGAAACCAGACAGTATGGGTCAGTAATGAGCAGAACCAAGTGGTTCCACATGGTTTAGACCAATACAGACTGGTTCCTGTACTGAACTAGCAAATCAAACTAATTCCACAGAGGTTAGTATAGTAAGCATCAAGCCGCTTGTCCTATGTTGTAGTCCTTACTTTATATCATGAAAAACACATTATGATGGAGTAGATTACCATGCTTTACTGCTAAACCCCAGTACCACGCAAGCCAGCATCTCTTAAGAACAACCTCTTCCTATAATATAGAGCATGGAAATAGAGTAAGATTCTCAGTGGATGAATAAGCAAACAGAAATATATCCATAAGACTATCTTATGATCTAAGTTCAAACCATCTCTTCTTGAGTCAGAATCATTCTTTGTGTCATTGAGTGTAGAGCCTTGGCTTCCAATTCAGCTTCTCTGAGTTGTCCGATGACTGCTGCAACCTCCTTTTTAGCAGACTAACACATATGTGGAAGATACAAAAAACCACAGTTAATAGCAGAAAATACTTAGTCACAGTTAGTTTAAGTTGTTCAACAATACATAAGGTTCCGAAGTAAATGGCTAAAGAAATTCAGGAGGAATACCTCAACTTCTTGTCTATGGGCTATTATTTCCTCATCTCTCCCATCCTTAGTTTGCTTGGCAGCCATAAGAGCAGCCTGAGGTTAAAAAGGATCAACTTTGTTAATTCAGAAGAGAGATCAGCATGTCTGAACAAGGATCTACATTTTTTTCCTACTGTCTTATGAGTTATTAACTTCATTTTCTGCTCAAGTCATATAGCAAATTTCTCAACATTAACTTTCCACTGACAAAAACCAATCAGAACTGTGAGTGCCATTACAATAATTAAATTGGAAAGTACACCTAATATTGCAGCAACATCAAAAAAAAAAAAAACACTAATCCCAAACTAGTTGGGGCCCGCACCTAATATTGCATTGTTACTGAAAATATCATAAATATATGGTAATAATATTATCAAAAGAGGGTTTATTCTTCCTTTGTCTGTTCATGAAGCATCTTTCGTCTTCAATTTGTAGATAAAACTATGGGAAAATGATGCCTACCACATCCAGACTTGCTAGAGCAAGGTATTTTTAGCCTTCACAGACTCAATATTAATAGTGGAAACATTGAAATTTATTTAACATTGGATCTTCACTGGTTGAGCCTCCTGCCCAAACCCCCCACAACCACCCCCCCCCCCCCCCAACAAAACAAACAAAAAGAAAAAAAAAGAAAATTTCATAGAAAAAACAAAATAAACATTCTAGTGCCTTGTTTCAGAACATAATGACATGGGCCTATGCTAGTTCCACAAAGAAAGTAAGTTTTACCAGAGCCCTGTAGCCAGGCTAATCCAATGAGGGAGGCATTATTTTTTCAGAAACAGAACTTCCACTTCAAGGACAACATTCATTGCAGGTTCGTTTATGCTTCATTCAAGAATATAAACCACAGACCTTGTCACTTGCATCAACAAATAAAGGCCTCGATCTTGCTTTTAGAGATTCACTGAACTTTATGTAAACATATGTTGCAACTCAACCATCGATTAACAAGGTTGAGAACAAGTCATATGAGAAGTCCATAACTTGCTCTACTATATTCAATAAATTGTATCGCAAGCAAGAAAACATGACAAACATCAAGCTCGTACCTACAATCTTTTGTAAGGGTGAAGATTTTCACCTACAACTTGCTTGGAAACTAAAAATTGTGGTTAGCTATGCTAACTATATAAAAGCCATCACTACTAAGTTACCTCTCTCTGGCGGAGAGCTGCTTCCTTCCTGCAAATTAATCACTTAGAGTGTCATAGTGTGAACTGCAAAGATAGGGTAATAGTTAGCATATAGGTAAGCACAAAATCTAAGACCAACCTGCTCAATAATCGGGCTTCTAACGACACCCCTTCTCCAAGAGCAGCAACCTGCAGACTTAAAATATGTAGCCATCAAAATATCTTAAGCATAGCAAATGAACCATGAATAAACTATACTAGTCAGGTATATATCTTAGACATTTGACAATTTATTAAAAGATGAAAATAAAAATAAAAAAATCATGATATGCACCACTGCAATGATTTGAGATGAGCATCAAGAAGAAATATATGCATTCAACAAAATAACAGGATGGCACGAGAGCTTAAGCATATGTTCACAAGACAACAAAAGTTTCAAGTGAAAACAAACAAATATGATTGAACCAGTGCATGAAAAGGTAAAAAGAAGGTATGTGATTATGATAGCTATAAACCAAAAAAAAAAAAGAAGTTGATTTTGATTGCTGGCACCTCTGCATTTCTTGTAGTTGAAAATCCAAGTGATGACAAACTCCACATTAACAAGTAGCACATAGAAGCGAGAAATTCAAAGACCGTACCACACACAAACTGTAATTTTTAGACCTTTTCATTTATTTCATTGCATTTCAGGACTACATATAAGTTTGAGCTGGGTGTTTATGAAAGATTTCTAAATGAGTTTATTTAGTCATGTTTGCATAAATTATAATTTATATGAACTGCCTCTAGATTATGTACCTTAGTAGGTTACAATAGCTTTTCTGCATTCTTATCAAATGTGGCAGAGAGAAATGAAATTCAGTTATAAATTTGTAATCTACTAATTTATATGTATGAAACATACTGCATAGGAACCCTCCTCTTTCTTATCGTCTCTAGATTATGTACCTTAGTAGGTTACAATAGCTTTTCTGCATTCTTATCAAATGTGGCAGAGAGAAACGAAATTCAGTTATAAATTTGTAATTTACTAATTTATATGTATGAAACATACTGCATAGGAACCCTCCTCTTTATTATCGTCCACATGGTAATCTCCTAGTAACACATTTTTGCATTTAGATCTAATCAATATTTAAAAGTGGTCCAAATCTGAAAATCATAACTAATATTTCTCTTCTTTTTTCTACTTTTTCTTCCCCTACTATGTGGTCCTATCTCTGCATCTATTATTTGACTCTTCCACATCAAGCCTGTAACAGATCAAATCAGAAGTCTGATTATGAAACATGCATCACCCTCTTCACCACTTTAACTTTCCCAAATCTCCAAGTCATTCATCACTCTACTTCTTACTTAGTCTATAATGACCTAAAAAAACAGATTCACCTCCTTTCAACCCTCGCTTCACATACTCTCTATTTGAAACTGTGGTACAGATCTGGAGAAGAAAACATTGGAACAACCTCTCTGGCCTACCTTTGTTTAATGCTGAATTATGCAAAGGCAACACTGTCTCTATCATGATACTGTCACAGTATCAGATGCCCCAAACCACTTAAAGAAGGACTTTCTTTTTAAAAACAGTCAAATACATTGGAATCTAGAATGGATACACATTTGCACAATGGCATATCAAGTATGGTCATATGACATCATTTTGCATAAGTTCTTAGCTCAGTAATATTGAATTGCTGGTCCTAGTTAATTTTCATGCATTATAATCTACACATGCTACATGCAGTATTCAAAAGTGCAAGAATAATTATATCATTCATGCTAAACCATTAACTAACATTTTGATTGTATATACAGTAACCTCATAACATGCGCCCTCTATTCAATAAAACAAGACCATGGAATGGAATGCATGATAGAATGTGTCTACTGGTACAAACTCTCCAATTTTTTTAACAACCAATTGGGCATAGATAATATTTGCAACCTCTCATTAGCTTTTATCCAAAATAAATAAAATCAAAAACAAAATTAAAAAGTGACCTGCTTCTCAAGCTCCTTGGCCCGGGCCTCTGCTTCCTCCCTTCTCTCTTCTGCAAGCAGCAACTGTTGTTGACGTATATTAATGGTGTGCTTTAATGCCTCATACAAACAAAGGAGTCTACTTTATAATACAAAAGGACAGTGTACCTTTTCAAGAATATTCTCATTCTCTTCTTGTAGCATGTCAAGCTGCAGTATGAACAGAAAGACAGCCAAGCAGAATCATCACTCCTTATCTATCAGCAATGGTTTCATTGATCATCACAGAAAGGGACGTTCTAATTCATACATTTGGTGCATACCTCATCTTGGAGTGCAGAAGCCTCATGTCGGATTCCTGTTTCCCTCAAGTTCCGATGTCCCATATCTGCTGGAAACCTGAAGCATATTTAATCAGCTTATGCATCATTTGGAACCTCCAACTCATTGATGAATGGAAAAAATATCAACCTGTATTACTTTGAGAAAAATTATAATACATGAATGTAAAAGCATACATCCATATCACCATTTCACACAGTACCTAGAGAACAAAATGTAAGAACAAAATATAAAATACTGGCATTGACATGTAGGGATAAGTGCAACATTAATGGCAAAGAGACAGAATAACATGTTTTACATGCAAATAGATGCACAATGATGTTAAAGAAGATTGACTCTTACTTATAGTTTAAAGAACAAAGAGAACTTGCTTGGGCTTTCTTTTCTCCCTGGTATGGATATATTAAAAGTAATTTTCGTTCTACATGCATATCAGTTCATAAATGAACTGTAATAGAGCCATAATCCTTGCAAAGATATCACAGCTATGGGGAAAAATGATTGGGAACAGAACTATAGTTCCATGTCCTCATAGAAGATTGGTACATCGCATATCATAATATCAAGAAGGATAACAAAACTAAACTCTCACCGGAGACTTACGACAAGAGTGCATACAAACATAAGCAGCATTAAAACAAACAAGAAGATATGTATAAATAACTCAACAATCATCAAGTTATTACACTATCAGTCCAACATGCACAGACTGTGAGTAAAGCATCAAGCAACTATTAATGTTTATAAAAATGAAGCACATACTGTAATGTGTGAGCAAAGCAAGATGTCACCTCTTCTCTCTGCGCCTCTCATTGGGAGGTTCAATTGCTGGAATAGGAGAAGGGGTCCTCAGAGTTGTTTTACTTGGGGGCACCATTGGTGCTGAACGAACAGAAACTGATGGCCTTCCAGCTGATGTAGAGCGGGCAGCTGAAGTATGCTCTACAAAGTTCCGACCTAACTAATCAAAATGTCACAAAATCAAATTAGCAAGCAAAGAATCTATAAAGTGTACTTGAAATGGACTGAATTCTACCATCTAAGGTTGTTTGATCCAAAGGGAAGAAAGACAGCAACTTTAAAGCAATATAATCCAGTTTACAGATTTTTTTTGTACGACACCTTAAATAACAAACATTAACTAGAGTTACATAAAATCCACGAACAATTATTCGATTATTAGAGTGGACACTTTGTGAATGCTAGCACTTAATAGAAACTCTTAATAAAACCAATGCCAGGTTCTAATATTATATCTAATATATCCAATATGTAGACTATTGTAATAATTTACCAGTGATTTCAATTCAACAAGTGAGATATTCCATTAGATCTCATCCCCTTCGTCTCAAATTTTAGCCCAGATGTAACATCTAAGCAGCAGAACTTCAACAATTAGCAACCTCGAAGACAACATTTTGCCCTTCAAAATTCTATCCACATGAGATCGCTCATCCAGAAGAAAAATCTTAAATCAACGCAAACTAAAATCACTGTAAGAAATTTTGGGATTGCCGTTTCCAAAAAGAACAGTAAGAACTGCAAACTTTTCAAATTGAAAATCCATCAAATGTTATTTAATCCTAAGAAAAATACAGCACACATAACTATAAACACACCAAAATAAAAATAAAAAAAATAAAATCTTTCTAAATTTTACTCAAAAGTCACAATTCGAAGTTACGAACTTACCGCAGGCGAAGGAGATCTAGTCGACCTTCCGAGCAAAGAAGTGCCACCGCTGCCATTGCTGCTGGCCGCCGCCCGGGACGCGCCGTAACGGAACCCGACGACGCCGGCCGCGGAGGGGATGTCGTCCTCGTCCTCGTCGTAGTCGCCGGCGGCGCTCTGCGATGCCATCACCTGCGCGAGTCGCGCGGCGGCGGCCTTGGCCGCCACGTTCTGCGTCCTCTTGACGCTGGACAGGCCGGACGCCGACGCCGAGCGGTTGTGCCCCGGCGACCTCCCCGGCGACGACGAGTCCGTGCTGCCCGCGCTGCTCGACCCCGCGCTGCTATGCCGCCCGTACAGCGGACTCAACGCCCTCCTCCGATCCATCTCGCTCTCCCTCTCTCCCCCTCTCTCTGGCCGGCCGCTATTTATAGAGTGCTGGCCGGGAGGAAACGTTGCCTCTCCGGGGACGCCGGGCTTCGGAGCGGAAAGAAGGCCGTCGGATGGGGAGCGGACGGCGAAGATTTAGTGGGACGAGGTGAGAAGGTGGGGAGGAGAACTGGGGAAGACGGCGTGGGGAGTGGAACGACCGAAATGGAGATCGAGTAGATCACCAGTGGTGCTCGCGAAAGACACGGGTCGTGTCCGGTAGCCGGCGGAAACTCCGCTGCTCCTTCTCATGCTTCAACGGTACACGTGGACAACAAAAATGTAGTTTGAATCCATTTCGGCATGCACGCACATCAAAGTCCGCCGTGTATTGCTCTCGCCAATGTGATAAAGTTTAGAGCGAGATAACGATGTATAGATCTGAGCGAGCGTCAGCCGAATCCGTGGGTGGAACGCTGATTACCAACGGATGTGAGGTGTGGGGGGAGAGGATTGATTTGGATGCATCTGCTAATTAAGCAATAATTAGATAAATTTAATAAAACTAATAACTTGGCCATGGTCAATATATAAACAAAGATAATATATATATATATATATATATATATATATGACGTTATGAAATTGTAATCATGAACTGTGACATGATTATCGCATAATATGATGCATTAATAAATGGTATATTTATGATGCTGGTGCTTGTTTAGTAAATTAATGAATTTAGGTGGGACCACATCACATTGGTTGCTGACTTGCTATCCGTTGCAAGAGCCGTGGGTAATGTAGCTGGAGGTTGGTGGGCCGTGCATCTCTCTTTTCCCTGGCACTACCTGGATGTTTGTTTCGGTTGGCCATGCTGGTCATAATTGAGCATGAGATTTAGCATCTCATGAGAATATAATTTTAACAAAATTTATTTAACTCATGTGGAACATTAAGTCCAAGGAGCAAGATTGTAAATCCAAAATTATAAATCCAAGAATGCTTGTACGCAATCGATTATAAATCCAAGAACCTTTCCTTTACGTCCAACCAGTCCCGACCCCGCCCGCCAGCACTTGCGGCCGAGAAGAAAGATATATTCCCTACCATCATTAGGAAAGACTTTATTGGCAGCTACGCCAGCACCTTATTGGAGTTTTGCTCCGAACCTTATTGGTGATCCTACAAAATGAAGTAGAATTGTAATATTTTAAATTTAATTTTATATTAAATAAAAAAAAATATATGTTAGATGCTTATAGCTCACTTGCTATTTATTAATTTTTATTTAAATTTTTAAATCATATAATTTTGTCTCATTAATAAAATTAATTGAACCAGCAGGTGGCTTGAATAGTTACAAATGGTATTAAAGTCATCCTTACAACACCAACGATCCGATTCGAGATTTTAGGCCACGTAGCTTCGGCTCGCTAATGGAGCTAGTAGGATTGTAGGTGGGTTTGAAGCATTACAAATGGTATCAGAGCTGATCCAAGTATACAAAAATTGATAAGCATGAGAAAAGAAATCGGATCGGAAGTAGATTCTGGTTAGTTTATGGCAATCTTGCATTGTAAGAAGAGAAATAACACTTCAAAAATAGTCTCGCACTGAATGATAAAAAAAGAACACTTCAAAAATAGTCTCCCATTTGATGGAAAAGAAAGTATTGTGTGCTTATAACTTAAGTTTACTTGCTACTTATAAGCTTTAACTCGAATTTTTGGATCATGTGGTTTCAATCTGCTAATAAGTTAATTAGGTTAATAGGTGGGTTTGAGGCATTACAAGAATAGATAGAACATATGGATCTCTTAAGATTTCAATCTTGATTGTTGAGAATGTTTTGATGCCTGGTTTTCAAAGGACATGAGAATTGCAATTTATATGCAATGTCATTCATGACATATAAAATGAACAAATTCAAGAGACTTCAGATCCAGTTTAATTCATTGAAGCCTCTTCTCGGGAGAAAAGTGCCTCATAGAAGGCCTCAATTTGTGGCGCATGGCCATCATGAATGATTTGACTATGAATTCCTCACACAACACCCATAATTATGGCTTATATAAGGAATAGGCTTAGATGAATTACGAATCCCACCCACACCTCCATTTTTAAGCTGGCGCTACCCTGTGAGCTCTCTATCACCTCACTAGGCTCAATCCCTTGAGCACGGCTACCAATTGGTTAGCAAAACTAGATATCCAACTTGGTCCCAGTTCAATTAAATCTGACCTAATCAATATTTAAAGACAGATAAGTTAGGAGGATTTAAAACTAGATTCAATTTAGGTAAGGCCTGGATTGGTGTTGTATTTTTTAATCCAACCTAACTTGTTCCCTAACTTGTTCAATACACTTTCTAATTCTAATTTAGATCCACAAAAATAGCATTTGACTCGATTCAAGACTAATATGGCTTAACTAAAAACACCTAATCATAAAAATATTTTTTTCTTACACTCTAAATATCTTTTTCTCAATAGATTAAATGGACTTTATAATATTAATATATTTCCTGCTTTCATGCCATATGGACTCAAATATTAAATATATTTTTATTGCTTTTAATAAGATTTTATACTTGCTTTTTACATCATCGTTCTGGGTTCCCTTCACTTTCGTCCTCTCCCACCATGTCCAATTTTGCTTCTCAACCTACAATTATAATGCACCCCGGTTGTTGCCTTGTGGTGACATGAGATTATTTTTTTTTTTTTTTGGAAATATAGTGTTGATATCACCATTTCTATCTTTACTTTGACAAGTTTCTAGCCATATGTCTACTTAAAAATGTGACTAGCTTTGATAATTTTTGTATCTTTATAAAAAATATTTTTAGATTTTAAATTATAAATGTTATATTAATATTTACAAGTCATAATAATGCTAAATATGAACTATAATGATTTTCTATTTAAAAAAAAATATAATAATAAAAGTATTAAATTTACTTAGCTCAATTGATCACTTAACTAGCCATTCTAAGATCTTTAGCTTATGTAGTCTTGGTTTCAAAGGTTAGTGGGTCAACACTACCACCATATCAACTTGAAAATAAAGTGTTAATTTCTGAGCTCAGATGACCAAGGCATATAAGAGCTTCTCAGTTTGTCAATACCTCATTTCAATATTACAAAAAAATTGATTCATGTAGTAGACTAACTTTTGCTTTCCTTGGTCTTTTCGAATAAGGACTAAGTTAACTGTCACCTTAGATGCAGACAAGTAGAGGAATAACTCTTCCCTTCTTGTAGATTAGAGTAAGGATGGAGAACTAAGGTACTTTTTCATAATTTCAAAGAAATGATAGCATTTTTTCATCTATTGGAAGTCTTTCATGTTTCATAAAGCCTTGAAAAAGGATGAGCACTTCTCGACCAATTTGGAGATGAATTAACTCAAAGCAGCTATTCGGCCCATGGGTACTAAATATCTCTAATCGACCTAAGTAGTGCCATATCAAGGATAGCTTGTATCTTCTTCGAATTAGCCTCAATTCCTTAATAGCTAACCATAAAACCAAGGAATTTACTCAAAGTCACTCCAAAAGTACATTTATTTAGGTTAAGCTTCATCAAATAGCACCTTGGCACTTAAAAGGCCTCATTCAAGTCGATTATACACTATTCAACCTTTATACTTTTTACCAACATATCGTCCATATAGGCTTTTACATTTTTATTGAGTAATTTTTTGAATATTTAATTGACCAATCTTTGGTAGGTCATTTGGCATCCTTCAACCCAAAGGGTATCACTTTATAATAATATAGATCTATTTCAATGTTAAAGGCAAACTTCTTTTGATTGGATAGATACATTCTAGTTTAATTGTAATTAGAGAAAGCAGCCATCAAGTTAAGTACTAGTGTTGAGTCATGGCATTGATGAGCTGATCGATCTTGAATAAAAGAAAATTATATTTTGAACAGGTTTCATTCAGGTTCATGAAATCGATGCACATCCACCACTTCCCATTGAACATTTTTATCATGACAACATTAGCAAGCCAATTAGAATAATTGTTTCCTTGATGAATTTATAATGGGTTTCCCTGATGAATTTGGCCTCCAATAATTTGCTAACTTCTTTGTTGATTACTCATTGCTAACCAACCCTAAAATTCCTCTTCTTCCATTGGACAAGCTTGTGGTTCAAGTCCATGCCTAAGTCAGGGGATGATGATGTTAGCATCAACATCCGATGTATCCATAGCCAACCAAGCAAATACATTTAAATTATGTTGAAGGAATTTAACCATCTCTTCTCATACCTCTTCGGAGAGGATGGAACCAACTTGAACATCTCTAGTGTGATCATCATCTAGTGGGATGACTTTTGAGTCCTCAATCAGCTTTGCACACTGCTCCTTTAGCTTATCCTTAATGTCTAAGTTTTAATTGATAGTGTCTTAACTAACTTGTTGCTCTTCTTTAAGGTCATCATCTAGCATTGCTAAGCTGCTGTCAGATCTCTTTTCAATTCCTCTATATTTCAATTGGTGGGAAACTTCATGAGAAGGTTCTAGGTCAACACGATGGTCTGAGGGCAGTTAAGTTTAATCAACATAGAATGGCATTTTATGCTTTGGGTACTTTGACTATTATGAAGTCCATCATCATAGTCTTGAAGTAGGATTCATCTCCCATAATTATTAGAAGCGTTATCATCCCTTCTGCTCAGGTAGGTTGTCCAGTGAAGCCAATCAAAGGACTTCGGTCAACCTTAGTCAATCTATGCTGATGTCCATTTTTTGAAAGGCATTACAAAACAGGATATTCATCGAGCTACCGTTGTCCACCAAAATTCTTCTTACTAGGTTTACTATGATTATAGACATGACCAAAGCATCATGGTGAGAAGTATGAGCTCCCTTTAGATCTTCTCCAAAGAAGGTGATGCTCGGCTCTTCTTCTATCTTCATCTTCTTGGTGGAGGGGCTCCTCAACTTGCACTTACCAAGCATAGACCTTCCAAGTTAAAGTACTTTCTTTATCAATTATTAGGCTACTCTGGATCACATGGATAACCTTAGCCATAGGTTAGTTATCTAGCCTTCTTTTAGACTCAGGTTTTTCTTGTACTCCTTGTTCAGTCAGATGGTAGCCCTAGATATAACGATCAAGGTATCCCATCCAAATGAGGCCTTCAATCTGATCCTTCAAGTACTAATATTCCTTGGTATCTTACCTATGATCCCTATGAAATCAGCAATATTTGCTTTGGTCCCTTTTGGTAGGCCTAGTCTTTATCTTACCTAGCCAATAGACGTAGTCCTTATGGCTGATTTACATCAGAATCTAACTTTGAGGGGCTTTAGAGTATATTTCTTAAACATCTAAGGAGGTATCTTAGGTCGGTATGGTATCTCTTGAGCTTCTTGGGACTTCTTTTGAGACTCCTTAGGTCTCTAGTCGTCGTTCTCTTTGTGCTTTTTCCTATCCCACCGCTCATTTTCTTTTTAAGCTATGAAAATTTCTTCAACATTAATATATTTTTTACTTTAGCTTAGTAGTTTGGTCAAATCTTTTGGGGTGGTTTAGCTAAGGAAAACCTAAACTTGAATTTTCTTAAGCTGTCCATCAAAGCCACAATAGCTACTGACATATCCAAGACCTATATTTCTAAAGCTTTAAAGTTGAATCGCTAAATATAATCTCTCGGTGATTCATTCTTCTTCTGTTTAACCGGCATTAAACTTACAGAGGTCTTCTTATGCTTTCTACTACTAAAAAAATGGCCAATGAAATACTGACTTAGTTATTTAAAAGATCTATTAAAATAGATTTTAGGCTCGAATACCATGTTTGAGTAGACTTCTTCAGAATCACTTGAAAGGCCTAGCATATGATGGCATTTGGTACGTAATGTAGTAGCATAAAATCTTTGAAGCTTTCCAAGTAATCAATGGGGTTTGAGGTTCCGTTGTATGGCTCTCGTTGAGGCAACTAAAACTTAAGAGGCAAAGGCTTGGCCATCATCTCTTTGGTAAACTGTGGTTTCCTGGGCAGGTCAAGCTTGTCAGATAGACTTGCCCCATACTTTAGATATACTCCAAGCTACCTCAATCCTTTGATTCATCCTTTCTAGCTACCAATCTATTTAACGTTAGCTAGCCATGGGCATCTTAGAACTAATATGCTCAATCAATCTAGATAGCACTTCTCCCTAACTCTTTGATTTTGAGGGTTTTGAGGGACTTCACCAAGCTCATATTGAAGTCAATCACTTCTTGTGGCTTGGTGAACCATATGATCGGCTTCGTGTTGGTCTTTAGAGTTGGACTCTTGAGAGAATAAGTTCTAGACTATATTAGTTAGCATCTTAATGCATCGGTACAGGCCATTGAATTTCTCTTGAGTAATAGGTTCATGGGAGGAGGATTTGAATCGATTGGATCTCCCGCAGAATTCGACGAGCTGACTTAAGCATAGCTCATACATTCCTGAACATTACTCATCCCCTAAACTCTTCTTTTAGGCAGCATAGTTAGATGCTTCTGCTTGTCTTTTCATAGATGACATCAATTTGTCGACATCCAAAAGTAGTCTTTGCACATCAATCATGGGAAAGATTGTAGTTCAAACCATCAAAGCACCTTTACCAGTTGACCTATGTATGCACCTACAAAAGGGAGAGAGAGAGAGAGAGGGAGAGTCAAAGAGCTCAAAAGATTTCATTTGGAGGGGACCCTTCGATGCTTAAGTTAGTTAAAACAAATGTAAGAAGACCTAGAGTTCTTCATATAAGCACTCTAGGTTTAAGAGCTAAAGCTTGAAAATGGTTTACCTGTAAGGCTTGAGGGTACTTTTATAAGTGTCTAAGAGAGTCTTTCTGAGAATTGGCCATCTATTATGGCTTTGATGAGCTTAAGTCTCAGATGAGGTGGCAATTATAGTAGAGTTCTTTTCAAATAGGATGGTAGCTACTCCTACTAAAACTGATCTATGCCTTTAATGAGAAGAGTTCCATATAGTTTGACAGTTTTGGTAGAAGTCTTTCCTACATGAAGATTCCTTCTTTGAGAGGACACGCAATAATCTAGTTAACTATATCATATCACCTTTTAATTGGCATGTGTCACAATTAGATAAGCTAGCTTAAATTAAATCATAGCAGGTAGCTTTTTAAACTT
This sequence comes from Metroxylon sagu, assembly GCA_017589505.3. Classification (NCBI taxonomy): domain Eukaryota; kingdom Viridiplantae; phylum Streptophyta; class Magnoliopsida; order Arecales; family Arecaceae; genus Metroxylon; species Metroxylon sagu. The sequence goes on along the minus strand of JACVBY030000537.1, from coordinate 779,866 downwards.
CCTAAGGATAAAGGTGGCTTTGAGAAGTCCTAATTATAATAATATGGCCCAAAATAAAAGATGGTATTGTGTGTTGTTTGGGTAGTAGAAATAATGTAAAGATACTTCAAGATCCATGGGCCTTTGAAATACCGCTTACTTACAAATGTATTTTCATTAACATAGATTTTATTGATAAAATTATATAGGTCAAGCAATTTATTTTAAATATATAGTAGAATATGCAGCTGCTAGAGGTTTGTTTTGGTCCCAACTTGGTAGAACAATTGTCTCATATTCCTATTTGATGCTAGAGACAAATAGATATAGACTAAGATGCACACGAAGCTAGTATGGTTGCATTTGTGAATCAGTATCTAAGAGATTTGATAAATGGTAACCATAAAAAATAGAATGGATGTCATAATCTTGGGAACATGCAAGTTATCCTCAAAGACAACTTTAATTTGGAAGTTGATATCGAGGTGCTTGTTAACAAATCATTTCTTACCTAACATGAGATTGGAACTTGATAAGATTTGTCCAATGTGTGATCTTCATTTTGAGACTATTAATAATCTTTTTTTTTTTTTTTTTTTGAATGTTGCCATCCTAAAATGATTTGATAGGAATTGGATCACAAATAGGATTTTAATATCCCTTCCTAGATGAATGCATGTTACAGAGGTTACTTAACTACTTATTTATGGGATAGGGATAGTTTTCATCTACTTTTACAATAGTTTCATGTCAAATATTGGAAATTGAAACACACTTATTTTTGTTAGCAAGAAAGATAAACCTGTTAGGGTGTTAGAAAAATTGTTCAAATAATAGCAAAGTATAAAAAGAAACAGCACCAGACTCATTGGATTGAGATTAACATGGATGCATCATACCATCCAAATGTGGAAAAATCAGGAGCTAGATTTTTTCATTGGGATTGATGATGCTTACTTGTACGCAAGTAGTTAGGTGTCACTAGTAAGAAACCTACTTTTATTATGGCATGAGGCCTATGAGAAGCATTACAATGTGCTTATATACATAATTTACCATGGATTATAATCGAGGATTCTCTCAACCTAATCTCCATCTTAGCGAGGGCTGATTTATGCAGTTCAAGACATTTCAGTTCTACTTCAATATTTTGAAGAGTATAAAATTAATCCATATACTAGGAGGGAAACAAATTTAGTCGTCTCACTTACTAATATTAATATGATTGAAGAAAGAAATAGTGACTAGTTATTACACTAATGATCAGTCTATGTAGTAGTCAATTTAGCCATCCTTTAGTTTTTTCTAATTAAAAAAAGGAATAAGATATAACATTATACGTGTATTTGGTATGGGTTAAAGAGGTGAAAAATTATTTCTATAATTTTTCATCGTGTTTTGAGGATGTTTAGTATGAAGTTAAGTTTCTTAGGGGGATAATTTTTTTCCTCTTACCCCTCAAATTATTAACTTAGGAAGGGGTAGGTTAATAGGGTTAAAAGGTAAAAATTATTTAGTAGGTGAAAAGAGGTTGAAATTCTGGGACTAATTAAATATTAAATAATTTCACTACTCTCTCCTATCTCATCTCTTTTTTATTATTGACATTTTTGTCTCTTTTACATTAACTTTGTTCTAAATATAGTTAACACAATCAAGCACAATTAACAAAAAAAAATTTACATATTAAAATTTGCATAAAAAATTGTTACACTTTTAACTCTTTATCCTCATTTTTCTAACTTTATACCAAAAACATCCTATGAACTAAACTGCTGAGTCCTAATTGGCTTGCTAGGTTGGAGGCTTGGACCATGTTAAAGTTGCATACAATATTTGGTGTGATACATTAGTTCAAAGTACTTTGCTAGAGATGTAGTGTATCAAATATATTTAAATTTTGGCAACTAATTCATTATTTAAGTATAGCTTGAAATCACATACCACCCATAAGAATAATTAATGCCCACCATTCATGCTCCACATACAGGTAGACATGATGCTTGTCAAATAATCACATTCAAGTTGGGTGCCTAACTTGTGAACCAATTGGGGTATATGGATCATGATGATTTATTTTCTTGGGCATGCAGTGTTTGTAGAAAGACAATAGCAATTGTTATGCTAAATCTTATGGCTATGTCTTATGAATCATAATCAAGACTTTGGAGATAGTGCTATCATGGCGGCTGCATAAGCTGGCAAATTGGCCACGCACAGATATAAGAGTATCCTTTCTCATGCAACATAGAAATTAGCCCACATTGGATGACCAGTTGACTTAACCTTGAATAATGTTGTTTGGGTCATAGATTTTCCAACTTGGATTAAATAAACATCAAATCTTTTATTTGGATTTTAAGCAAATTGGGTTTTGACACAACTTGGATTGGAGATAAAGTTTTGTTTGAGTCAAAGTGGATCAACTTATTGCCAATGAGAAATAATTTTAGGAGTGTGATTTTTATATTAATTTAAAAGGAGATAGAGTATTTTTTTATTAGTAAGTTAGTGTGAAATGAGGGATGAGATAATAATTTTAGAAGGAAGTGATTTTTTATTAATTAAACAGAAGACTACATATTCTCCCTTCTTAAATTGGATAAAATTAAGTTTGAGTTAGATTAGATGCAGATCCACTAATGTTTGATTGATTAGAGTTACATTTTTAAATTTAATTTTAAATGATAAAATCGCTCTATTAAAATTTTCATGTTATAGATTTCAAACATAGCATTCTCATGATCATAGGTTTGCGTATATCTAATCTTTTCCACACTTCTTAGTAGTGGAAACATTGTGCCACTCACTGTTGGTAAAATGGAGATCAACAGTGTTGCAATTGCATATTGAATTCTAGAGCTTAGAAGTGATGCCTATTAGAGTTGAACGGATTGGTTGTATGACATGATTCTCTTTCTCACAATCTCAACCTTTCCTTCATTTGGCTATGTACCTCGATCAAGGGCTATATTCTTCATGGATTCTTATGCAGTAAAAATGAGGAGCTTCTCATATTAAACACAAGAAGTAGTCAATAGTTCTATTTGAAGTACGTTCCACAGTCCTCAATTAACCAAGGCGAGAAATGAAACTATTTTTTAGATAGTATTCCATCTCTTACTTTCAAATGATTTATGTAATTTAATATATCTAACAAAATTTAATAATTAATTATTGAAGAATGATTCATGATATTTAGATATGTATTGAAGAGCTTTGAATTAACATTAGAATCAAGATTTTAAATCTTATGAGAAGGGACCATCTTGATTTTTCCATAGGATGGAATGCATTGTTAATACTATCTAGACTAATTACATCTCCATATAACAAAAGGAGGGAGTTAATGATAATGTTGAAATATGGAAGTATAGAGATTAGTAGGTCAAACCAAAGGACACCACTACAAATAGAGATTGATGAGACCAATGGCAAAGTCTACAAGAGAAAAGGATGGCGGAAGAGGAAGGGTACTAGGATTTGTCTTAGCGGGGTATCTCAAGTCAAAGAATTTTTTAGTAGCAGCGGTCTAGAGAGGTGCTTCAAGATTTTAGGATTTCTCCCAATTCTCAAAGAGAGATAGAGATGGATGGAGGGAGGGAGATAGATACTAGATTGAATCGAAGCTGCTCTTTTTATAGTTTGGTATGAGGTATTCTAGTTGATAGAGGATTCTATTGTAGTTAGAGCTTCTTTCCACCTTGGACTTCTTAGAGTCTATTTTAAGTATGTGCTAGTCTATTCAATACATTGACTTATTTAGGCAATGTAGGCTTAATTGCCACATTTCAACTATGAGAGGTTGGTGAAATTCGTGTCATCATGTGCACCCCACTTCCAATGTCAAGGTGAATAACTCAAGGGAGGAAGTAGTAGGTCTGAGCCCTAGAGTGATGAGCAACATTGAGTATCGAGGTGATATACTTTAGGTATAGAGTTTCCAACCTAAAAGCTTCTGAGGTATGTTAGGTCAAATTCAAACTCCTTGTTTGAGCTAAAAGGTTGACATCCAAGTTGATTCATTCAAGGAGGCATTTAAGAGAAATCAAATAAGCGCTTTCTCTAGGTTTCAAATTTTTACATAGAAAGTCCAAGCATTGAGACCTTTTATTTATCAGTATAACTGTCTACGTAATGATAATGTCATGTTAAATGCATCGATAGATGCCACTCATCAAGTATCGAGGTAAGCATAACATACGGACATGACAAATGTACAAACAAAAAAAAAAAAAACTAATCACATGTTTTATCCTTGATTATTGATCTTCTTTGATCAATGCAAATGATCCATGTGCTTTTAAAGAAAGTCAGAGATAGAGATTCATCCTCTTTTTTCATTATTTCTGAGCATTCTTCTTCCATTCTCTTTTAACCTTTCCCTCCTTCCACTCTACTAGGCATTTTTTTTTCTTGCTTTTTTTTTTTTTTTTTTTTTTTTTTTTTTTTTTTTGTGTCCTTGAACTCCATCCTTCCTCCTCTACCTTTGATGAGGCTTTAGAAGTCCAAGAAAAGACTGTAAATAGCATTAAACCTTTCATTAGGGTTCTATTGGATCTGCATATTACAACACCTTTCAAAGAGAAAAGACTTCTAATGGACTGTGCATTTATACAGATACCATGAATGTTGGTCTTAGACTCCTATGCCTCTTTCTACTCTAGAGATGTATAGGGACCTAATGATTTTTCCTTCCTAGCTTGATCTTAATTCCTCGCATCTTCACTAGGATATCCTATTTATCTTAAGAAAAGAAGGTTCTCAAAGAACTACCTAAATGTCTTTAGAAAATTTCTCTCTTTCAAACACCATCTAAAAAAGCGTAGGTGTTAGGTGGTGGTATCTTAGCCCAAGGAAGGGCTGTGCCATTTTTACCGATCTCTTGGTTCATGGCTGGAAGAGAAAATTCTTATTTATCTCATGGGATGAGCTTGATGGCTCGCTTTGTGCATGGAGGGAGCCCTTTTAAAGCTTATGTGAGATCCTTTTTCTCAATGTTGGGGAAAGCATTGTGGTCACTAACCTAATAGGGCAGCCTATGGTTGAGCTTGACAAACTTGTAGGAAAGTCGAGGCTCATTAGTATGGCTTGGCTCCTTCGATGCCTAAGGAGGGCTCAATGTTCAAAGAGACTCAAAGTTCTAAGGAGGGTCAAGGTAATTAGCTCATTATTTCTTTTCTTTCTTTTTATTCTTTGTTCTTACTAAGCTAACCACCTTTTCTCTCATCTTTTCTCTTATAGAGGACATGGCTCGAGCTATATAAACATGTCTAAAGTCAAGGAGTTTGTTGAGTAATAGCAGTAGCAAAGGAGGAAGAGGCTGGCCAGATAACCATTTGCAAGCACCAAAGAAGCCTGCCACTTTGACTACTAGCCCAGCAATAGCTCATCCTACAATAGCTCGTTCGACAACAACTTGCCCTGTGATAGCTTGTGTGATGCTAGTGACTTCTCCTGTAACTCATGCAATGCTAATGACTTCTCCCAGTACTACCCCTACTCCTTGAGGTGATAAAGGTCATGAGCGAGAGCTTAAAATAATGGCTAACAAAAGCCTTATAATGGAGGTCACCCTCCAAGACACCATGGACATCCTCTCTCCTCTTGATGAGGCCCTAGAGAGGCCTTGTTATGAGAAGGTGGAGTACATCCTTAAGTAAGGCCTCCATATGGGTAATTTCATCCAAAAAGGCAGCATGGCTTGACATGTTGCTTATGAGATTACCCCTCCAAAAGATGGAGCAATTTTACAAGAGCTCGACAACACAAAGTTGGTTGAGCAAGCTTTTGTGCTTGGTGTCTCGATAAGTAGTCCTTCGATATATCTTAGTAAGTAGTCCTTTGATATCCTTCTCTCAATAGTACGTACATTCTTTTTTATGTAGGTCATTCAAGCTATGCAAATTCTAGTCGAGAAGTATGGCTGAGTCTTTGACGACTTCTATGAGACGACCAATATGGAAGATATGAAGAGGAATATGGAGGTCGTTTATGCTAAGACTAAGAAAGTTAAGGTGTCCTCCAAAAGTAAAGTGGAGAGTTTAAGGTGGGACCTCTCCGAGGTTGGGATGAAGCTAGAAGTTGAGGCTAAGTCCAAGGCCAATACGGTCAAGGAGAAGGCAGCTTGGGTCAAGCGACAAAGTACTAAGGCAATTAATGACTTCAAGCCATCATTGAGTACGAGAACACCCTAGTGATGTATACAGCCAAAGCCTTCTTTGAGGGTCAAAAGGGCATTAAGAAGGGGGTCCTAACCCATTATCATAATCTCAAACTTTCCTTCATGGGCATTAATGATTAGGGAGAAGAAGAGGTCAATGCTTGTGCAGTTTCGGCAACTGATAATGATTGCATAGTCACTAAAGGCATAAGAGGGGATGTCATGGTTGCTGACATGGTGCTTAATGCTACAGATGATGGCACCCTTAGGGATGGAATGGGGCGACAAAACATTGGAGTCACTAAGGATGAAATTACTATAGTCGGAGGTGTTGTCACCTCTCCAGTGGTCAAGGTTGCCGAGGAACCAGGTGAGGATGACTCTCAACCCTAGCTTACCTTAGGGTTATTATTTTCTCTTGCCTCTTCTTTGGTTGTATGAACTTCTTTTAGTTATGGTTGTGTAAACCTCTTGATGTCAACGAATGAATGAATATTTTCCTCCAATCATATTGAGTTCATTCTTCTTGCCTTGTTAATTAATGTTACTTTGATCGAAGACTAATTGCTAGCAAGCCGAATCTTTTAAGTATTAGGTTAGCAATGAGTCTACTTCTAACGAAATGAGCTCTTTAGTGATTCATTATCAGCTCAGCTTTGTACAAACTGATTTAGCTTTGGTTTATTTGAACTCATAATTAACTATATAAAGGGAAATTTTTTAAGTAGTAGTTCCCAATAGTTAAGATTTACCTCGGAATTAAATAAGGTCTTTTGGAGTGCTTGTGCATAGGCCTTTTCAAGTTATGGCACTCCAATTTAGACTTATTATCATTCATGAGTGTTACATTCAACTATGTTTAGCCACTAAGTGACTTTTTAACTTTGGCAAGTTACGAGCTCATGGTTTACTCATCTTGAGTAATCCTTAAGGTCGCACTTTTTCCATCTTAGATGAGTTTTGAGCTTGAGCTTCACAGGCCTTCCCATCTTAAGCATTTTAGGAGCTAAATAATCTTTTTAACCTCGACAAGTTTTGAGTTCTTGGCTCTTTCATCCTTGGTATTAGGGCCATGCTCTTTCCATCTTAGGCAAGTTTTGAGCCTCGTAGGCTCTCTCATCCTAAACAAGTTGCAAGCGATACATAGTTCTTCTCATCTAAGATTAGTTGTGAGCTCTTGGCTCTTTTCGATCTTAGGTGAGTAATAAGTGATGTTTGACTTTTCACATTCGAAATGAGTTGTAAGCCTCGTGGGCTCTCCCATCTTTGGTAAATTATAAACTATATCTAATTCTTCTCATCTTAGATGAGTTGTGAGCTTAGTTAGCTCTTTCCATCCTCAACGAGCTATAAGCCACATTGGGCTATCTCATAAGAGGTGAATTATTGGTCTACTTGCTTTCCATCGTCAATAAGCCATCTTGCTTCATCCTACTCTCTCATCCAAAGCAAGTTATCGGCACCCTACCCTTTCATTCTCGGTGAGTTACAAGCATTTTATTAGATCAAACAACACTATAATCTTGTAAATTCCAAGTTGGTACTTAAAAAAGGTTTGTATTCAACTAGTGACTTTCTCACTGTATGAGTTATGAATCTACACAACAATCTTTAAAACACATTCAATTTAATAATTAAGATAAATGGACTAATTTCATTAAAATAAAACACAAGCTTGCATGGAAATTAATCAAAAAACTTATCACAAAGATTCATGGGAAATATATCTTTAGATTTTCTAAATTCCAAATCCTCAATATTGGTGTGCCATCTAGCCTCTCTAGCTTGTATTAGTCCGTCTGGTTGAAGCTTTCGACTAAGAGTTTCTTCAACCTTTATTTTCCCCCTTAAAGGTGATGATGTAGTACTGCTTGACCATTGCTTCATCTCTTTTAGGTTCTCTAACTCCATGCTTTATGGGAAACTTCATCCAGAGATGATAACTCAATAAAAATATATTTCATAGCATTAAAGCTGGGGTACCTGAGGATGACATTATAGCTAGATGGAGCCTTAACTATTAAGAAGTTTAGCATCATTGTGGTATGACAAGGCTCTTTCTCACTTGTTGTTGGGAGAGTAATGGTTCCTTCCATTAGCATTAGCTCTCTAAAAAATCCGATCAATAAGGTGTTGAAAGGCTTAAGCAGTCTCTAGCTAACCCCATCTTTTCAAAATTGTCATGGTCAAGGATATATGTTGAACTCCTATTGTTGGCCAAGATGCTTTTTACTCAGTAATTTGTGATTATTGTGATGACAACCGGGGCATCTTCATGGGATGTCTAGACTCCTTATAGGTCATTGTTTGAGAACGAGATGACCTTACCCATCCTTTCTTTCTTTGACACCTATCCCTTAGCTTAGGGTTATTAAGCATATACCATTCTAGCCAATAAGCTCTCGTCTCTCATAGCTAATACTCAAGAGATGACATTTATCACATAGCTATATGTCGATCATCAATTTAGTTCTACGATAACTCTCTTCAACATCAACCTCTCAATCTCCTAAGGCGAATTGCATTGCCTTGGATGCATTTCTAAAGGTAATCTCTTCAAATGAGTCTCTCAATTTCTTCCTTCAACTATCTATATTCCTTAGTATCATGACCATAATCCTAATGGAAGCGGCAATCCTTATTCAAATCCCATTTCTTCAGGTTCCCTTTCATCTTTTCTAGCCTTTAGAGACAGGATTTGCCCTTAATATCTCTATTAAAATATGTTTTCTTAAGGTGTTGAGCAACGTGTATCGATCCTTCCAATGAGATGGGCTTCTCAACCTATGCAATGTTACCTCATAGTTTGCCTGCTTTTTCTTATCACATCCTTTTTGCTTTCCTCGATCAAAGCACTTTTTATCTAGGGAGGGGGCAATGGCCTCACACTTTCCCTTGCAAGCATCTAAGACCTTGATATATTTCTCTGCCCTACTTAGTAACTCCATCATATGCTTAGCAAAAATTTGAAAGGTGAATCTAGCAGTCTATACATGAGGGTGGCAAGTATGATAAAATGTTGTAGATCATTGACTTTAAGGGTCTCATCATTGAAGCATTTGATGTAGTCTCATAGAGACTCGCCTATTCATTATTTTAACAACATCAAGTTTATGAGCGTTTTCTTCTATTTGATGCTACTAATGAAGTGACAAAGGAACTCCTGCTAAGTTCCTTAAACAAGGTAATTGACTTTGGTGTAAGGTTAGAGTACCAAAGTCGAGTTACCTTCTTTAGGGTAATTGGGCACATCCTACACATGATTGCATCCAAGGCTCCCTAAACCATCATCAATGTTTCTTAAGTCTCTATATGGTCCTTAGCGTCGCCTAAGCCATCATATTGCTCCATTTGAGGCATCTTGAATTTAGGAGGTAGTGACTCCTTCATGATTTCCTTTATAAAGGTAGATTCTCTATCTCGAGATCATTCAGAAGATTGAGTTTTTTCTAGAGGTCAGCACTTCCAACCTAATTCTCCTAGAGGTGACTGAGGACTTCACAATGCTAGCTTCGTTCACCACTCCATGCATTTCTACTCTTCAAGTTTTTCTACTTTCTGAAGGGTTCATGGGATTTATCTCCTATTGGTCTTGTTGTAGTGGTGCTGGTTGCATTGACTGTGCTTATTGAAGAATCAGATTCTAAATAAATATGATGAGGGTTGAAACCTATTGTTGCAGTTCTTTGAATAGGATGGCTATGATCACTTTTGCAGCAGGTAG